>OZ010652.1:65013951-65421451 GCA_963932375.1 Phania funesta
CCGAGATAGAAAAGGAAGTCCCACCGGATGTGTCGAGGGCGGAAATCTTGGAAAACTATCCGTGCGAGTAAAAGTGAAGGAGGCTGTCAAAGACTACGTCACCTTTGGGTTGTTAATCGTAGGGATACCTCTGTTTTCGACTAGTATGTTCAACTCCTTCCTTACCATCTTTCTCTAAGAGGTGAAAAGAGACACTGACGGCTGTGGAGGTGATAGCTGGAGTATACGTTCCTGCAGAAATTATATCAAGGTGGCCAGAAAGTCAGAAATTCGAGCACTTCTTTAGTTTGAATTCCAGATTAGTAAATCGTGCAGTCATCTGCATCGTGACATCTGGAGTGGCGCACGCCGCTTCGCAAGACAAATTTTAATGAGTATTGGTGACAATACTCCTCCTTGTGGCGCCCCCATTTTTATCTTACGGTAGTTTTATCACTAAACTCAACAAATGCTTGCCTACCATTAAGATAATTATTAACCAAGCATTAGAGATTTTTGGTATGGGTGGAGTTCATAATAGCATTTATAAGCACCGAGTGATTGACAGTGTCGAATGCCTTAGATAAATCCAAAGCATCAACAATAGTTCGTTGATACGGTCCCTGCTTATTAACGCCATTTGCGATATGTGTTCAAAGCCGTTGTAGTGTTCTTTTAGTGCTGGTAAAATTTAGCGCTTCTAAAACCTTTGCTACGGATGATAATAATGAGATTGGGCGTTATGAGCCTCGTTTAGTAGCGGGTTTGTCTGGTTTAAAAATTGAAATAAAACGAGGATCGTTCCAATTTTCTAGAATCACCAATTGGCGCATCGAGAGTTCCAGCGATACAGAGCTTCTTCAAAATAAGCATGCAGATGCCATCAGGTCCAAGATCCTTAGAGAGGTTAGTTTTGGAGATTATATTTTTTGAGATTCTTGGTTCCCCTTATTATGGCTCTTTTGGACCGATTCTGCGTGGTTGGATGTGGTTGGTGTGCATTTTTGAAATCTGTATGCTGGGTTTCGTCGAAGCGTAAAGGTGCGAGGTTTTTATTTCTTACCGATCGAGATAGGCTCCTCTTAGTAGAACATAATTTTTTAGAGCTTACTGGAGGCTTATTCTGTATTGCGATGCAAAAGTCAATGCGACTCTAAAACATGCAAATGCGAACACTTCCTATTCTGTGTTACGATGTTCGCAAAGTACTTTTTTTATTCGCATTTAAAATGCGAAAAGGTGGCAAGTCGGTATTCTGTATTGCGAAAAAAAATGTCAGATACATACGAAAACCGCAAAATATATTCGTCGGCAAAACAGCATTCGCAAAGCACAATAATGTAAGTGAAAAATAATAATTTTATTTATTCTTACATTAATTGTTAAAATTTTTCAGGGAAACAAACAACAAGACCACCAAATCACACCAATTTGAAATAATGATGGAATTCATGATGAAACACAGCCAACTGGCAAAAGGTCATTTAAAAACATTAAATGCACGCCAGTCGGCAAATGCTTTGTGGCAGACATTAGGCGAAGAATTAAATGCAAGCGGACTTCCTGTTAGAGAAACTGCAGGATGGAAAAAGGTAAATATATAAATCACTTAAAAATATATTTTTCTAAAAGTATGTGATTTCAACTTCCATTTTAATAGGTTTGGGCTGATTTTAAGTTGCACACCAAACAGAAACTAAGGCGAAATAAAATAGATATTGGCGGCACTGGCGGTGGCCCATTAAAATTCAACCCGCTGACTCCTTTAGAGGAGAAAGTGGTTGAGTTGCTGAACATGGAGGATTCCGTAAATGGGTTGTCTGGCGCACTTTCCTTCGGGGCAACTACAGACTCGTGTGAGCAAAATAATATTATAACTGGAAAAGAACAGTTGCACGAAGTGCCGTCAACTACAGACTCGTGTGAGCAAAATAATATTATAACTGGAAAAGAACAGTTGCACGAAGTGCCGTCAGAAGACTTACTTGCGGAAGTAATTGTTGATTCTGCAATGGGAATAACTGGACGTTCCCGAAAACGTTCGCGATCAGTTAGCTTCTGCGATAGAGATGGGCTGCTTAAAAAACAAGTCGAAAACCAAATGAATTATCAAAAAGAATCTTTGTCTGTATTCAAACAAATAAATGAAAATTTGAATAGTATAGGCCGATACCAGAGAAAGGAGTTCGAATTAAGGGAGAAAGAGTTAAACCTGGCAAGACAAAGTTTTGAATTTGACAAAGAAAATGCAGCTGAAGCAAGCAAATTGACAAAACAAAAACTAGAGCTAAAAAAAAGGATGCTGGATGTCGAAGAAGAAAGACTGAAATTAATGTAATACACATATGTGACATGCATATATATATATATTTTTTACTGTGATGTAAATATGAAATGAAGTGCCTTTTTTGTTTTTGGATTTTAATTTTTGATAGCTTGTAAGTTTTTTAACCGAAACCAAAGATTTTTTTAGTTTTTGATAGCTTGTAAGTTTCTTTTTTTACCAAAACCAATGATTTTTTTTTTTTGATAGCTTGTAAGTTTTTTGTTTAACCAAAATCAATGAAATATATAACCAATAACGTGGCTTTAAGTTGTTAAATACAAAAAAGACTGTTAATTTTTAAATCATGTTGTTTTTTATTTCGTCTCTTGTATTTCTAGCAATGTTTGTGTAATTGTTATTACCACTAGTACTATTATTATAGCTGGGTGAATTAGTAATAGATTATGGCAAATCTTCGGCATCCACAATTTCCTCCGTTGACAGTTCAACTTTAAATTTGCAGCAAATATTGTGTAGAGCGCAACAAACATTCATAATTCTAACAACCTTTAGTGGATTGTAATGCAGCTCCCGGGGCGCTAAAAAAAATCGAAATCTTCCTATCATGACACCAAACACCCTTTCAATTAATGATCTGGCTTTACTGAAATTTTCATTGAAAAGTGCTTCAGCAGAACCCTCGGCAGCATTCCGATATGGTGTTAAAATCCATGGTTCTAATGGATAGCCTGAGTCGCCTGAAAATGGTTCAAACTTTAAAAGTATTACAATAAAAAGAACAACTAAAAACCGCTTACCAAGAATCCAAGTTCCTTTCATTCCATTCTCGTATTGTGTTTTTAATATTTGTCTTTCATTCGACAGGTTCCATACATGGGAATCGTGACTTGCGCCCCATACCTACAATCGACAGCTCTTATTATCATTTTGTGGTCACATATCTGAAATGTATCAATATTATTTTATTTATTTAAAAATTTATTATAATTAAAATTACAATAAATCAAAAGCTAAAAGCACAACCAACAATGGCTATCGGCTTAAATAATTATTAAAAACATTCTATTTGAAAAATAAGTTTACTCACCACCATAGCATTCATACTATGTTTAAGATTCCTGTTAAAATACAAATGCTCATTTTCACTGGGTCGTATCATCTGGACGTGTGTTCCATCTACCACTCCAATTACACCAGGAAAATTAAATTTTCTGAAAAAGAAAGTTTTTGCCTCTTTCTTTTCGTCTTCGGACATATCAAATTTAATTGCTTCGGACATAAAATCTTCTCTATAGCTACGCAAACTTCTGCCAAACATTGCGACATTGCTGGCTGAGATATTGCAAGATGATCATCTTGACCAATTTGGTGTTGGTAGCCACCTTGACCAAGGAATTTTAACGTAGCGGCTAATTTGATAATTGGCGGAATCGCACTTGATTTTGTGGTATTCAATTCGGAGCCAATGTTATTTAAAACATATATAAATGCCTCTTGGCTCAATCTAAAATTTTTTTATAAAGCTGGAATAGAAATATTTTGCATAATTAATTGTTTTCAATGCTTCAAAATGAATTACCTTTTTGCATTCAAGCTTAGAATATCCGATTTGCTTCTAAGCAATCTTCTCTCCACCCTTTCATTTTGATCATGCGCCTCTTCATCATAAAACCATAGTGCCACAGAATCCATTTTTGATAAATTACACAAATATATAAATTAATGTTATTTTGTAAGCACAATCACAATTTTTTTTTCTTTTGTAAATTTAACTTTGACGTTTATTTTAGACCAGCGTTGTTATTTTTGACCGGCGTTGCCACGATTTAAAATAAATCTCGAATGCGATTACGAAAGCCTTATAGAATACCAATTTTCTATCGCATTTCATTTGCGCATCGCATTGACTTTCGCATCGCAATTCAGAATAAGGCCCCTGAACTGAAAGCTTAAGGTTGTAGTCCATGCTGCTTTTTTGCAATCAAATACAACATGCCGTCTTGAATGGCCATAGATCAGTTCTGCCAACGCACAGATTGCTGTTCGCAGAGGTAAATGGCTCGCGAAGATCATAGCTGTTGAAAGTGAGTTCGTTTTCAAACAACGTCGTCCGATCAGCTATTCGCGCAACGCTGTTCTTCACACAAATAAAATACAGCCAAAATAAAAAACGTGTGTGTGCACTCGGTTGTATGCAACCTTACATGATGTATGGTGTTAGCATGGAACAATCTCGATAAGCAAAATATTATGCTCGAACTGAACATGAACATATACACGTATTCTCCACACAGAAGACCATAATACTTTTTTCCCCGTTATTCTGTCGACGATCTCTCCTTGTGCGAACAAATTTGTGGCTAGTCTCGACGTAGTGTAAGTAATGAGCAAATAACGTCATTCGATATTTAGTGTGAAATTGGTTATGACACTAATCGTTGAATGGATAAGTCCTAAAACAAAACGATACGAATCTACTAATTCTGGTTGTGTTATACCATGTTCATGCTAAACACTAATTTTTATATGAAGTTCCAGATAATTTTCACTTACATTATACGTACTTAAAAGTCGTACTGTCTAAAGCACGATCTATCGAAATTGTGCACAGTTATGTAAAAACCAAACTTTGAAATGAGAAGATGAAATAACTAATTGCTTTTGATACGTACTTGCCCAATAAAGTATCAATATCGACGGATTTTTCACCGGCAGTGCCTTCGTCTTTAGCAGGCATTGAAGCAAGCATCTCCTTCCGGTCTTCCACCTTATTCAAAACTTTTCCGATATGTAAAGCAGCGCAGCGTTGATTTTGTATAGCATTTCGACTTGCTTTTAAGTATAAAGCATTTAAAACGGCTTTTACAATCATATTGGCAAACCTTGTGTGGAAATTTTTAGAGATAAAAAGCTGATTAATAAACGCACCACGTTCCCGAGACCAAAGCCAATCGCTTAAAAGTCGGCGTCTAGCCGTCGACTAAAGGCCTCGATACTCATACGTAAATGTTGCGGATACGTAAATTTTACTTTCAGCTTCGACCAAAGACTATATAATTATAAAGATCGCTCACTGCCGTACATTGTGTTTCCATTGCAAAAATCTGAATGGGATTTATCAAAAATCCCATATAAAAGAGAAAATCATTTATAGTCTCTCTGAAAGATAAAAAGGGAGACGAATTTTGCGAAAAAGAGAATAAGCTATAACAAGCAGACGTACATACACATGCATATCGCACACCCAGTTCGTAAGTGACACAACTCACAATTTGTATTTTTCGAGTTTATGTATTAATACGTGTAGTTTTAATTTTTGAGTTGTGCCACTTTTGAAGTGGGTGTGTGATATGTTTGTATGCATATATGTGTAGTCTACTCATAAGTTCTTTTTGTGTTTTGATTGTTTTTAATACTTTTTAAACCTCATAATATTTGTAGTAAACAAGAAAATTAATTTTATAAAAGTTGATATTTATGTAGGGTAAAGAATATGTGTTTTATTGGTGTACAAAATAAAAATTAATCGACTCGCACCGAAATGCTGATTTCTTATAAATAACATAAAAATTTTAACAAGCATTTATTATAATAGAAATTTTTACAAAGAAATAAAGATAAAATGTTCTTACATTTGGACAGGTTATTTAAATTAATTTTTAATGAGTTAAAATTTTGACTTTCTCAGCACTTGATGATTTATAGTTTTGAGTCTGCCATGAAGAATGCTTACGAAGTAATGTCAGCACAAGAAGATTCAGCATCTCTAATCTATGTTTATAGCACACGTCATTCTCCTCATACCAAAAGGAATATGTTGTATTTTTGGTGCATTGTTCGTCAATAGTTTTCTTAATATTTCGTATGCTTTTGTCTTCTGTGAATATTTTTTTTATTAATATGAAATTATTATCACTTTACACTATTAACTTAATAACACTTTAAATAATAAAGTTTTATTAAAAACTAAGTTAATTTGAATTTTTTATTTTAGTAAGAATTTCTTTTCTCTTTTGCGGAATACAAATAAGTAAAATGTAAAATTAATTAATTGTTAAGTTAGGCATGAGTTCGTTTTTTCTTTCTATTCAGAAAGAGAATTATTTATTTAATATGGACAACCTTTTTTTTTTGACAACAGTAAAAGTTTTAATTCTATTAGACATCTAGCTGAATGGAATGCATTTTCTATGCCGCTACGCACGGTATCAACATTCTTCGTGTCTTATCTACGAATTGTGTGTCTAAACAACTTCTATTTATACCAACATTTAAGACAAATGGAATACGAGTACGAGCAATTTCTCAATATTTGTAGTTCGGAATAAACAATAAAAAACTTAAAATGTAAAATATTATTCATTTTTAACATTACTTGTAAACTTAATTTTCTACTACAAGAGAAAAAATATTTCGAAGTTTTTAAAAATTTGGCATATAAATTTCATACAATGGGCATCATAAATTCGGTGCGAATCAATTTATTTTCGTTTTCACAAAAAAAAAAACAAATGTGATTTTCCCTACACTCACCTACGAAGTCATCTTGTTTCTTTCTATTTTTCAATCTCACATTTAATAGAAAGAACAATCTCTCTATTTAAAAAATTACGAAAATAAACCACAGCTTTATTAAAAAAAAATAACATAAACAATAAGAATAACACCAACAATATCAAATACATTATCTTGCAAGAGAGTAAAATAAAAGTGCTTTCGCTCTCCCCCGTTATTTGTTATCAACAAAAAATGTATCTTTGGAAAAAATGAGGAAAAGAGCAAATTTTTTCCCTACCCTTGCCACTTGTCCCCAGCATCAATAAGCTGTACAAAATTTGTGTTAAACCAAAATGTACTGAGTGGAACATCTTTATATTATATAGTCTTTGCTTCGACGTTTGTTAGTTACTCATAAACGGAAATGTATCATATGTTTTTTACTTACGTTTCATATATTTTTAATTCCTTAAAGTAAACAACTGGTTAAAACGATGCTGCTTCCTTACTTCATAATTTTGAAATACAAGTTAGTGCTAAAAAACGCTAATATAAAATAACATGAAAAAGTCTAGCTTATTGGAAATAAAACAATTTTTGGTGCCAATAAGCAGCTCTCGTAACAAAAGTAGGCTATTGGATGTCAAAATATGCAATACATACATACATATATGGCCGGGATATAGCACAATCTGATTTTTTCGTATACATGCGAACGAAAACCACTTTAGTCATAAAAAAATGGATATTGGGGTCAAATTAATGGAAATTTGATATATCGGGGTATATATAGTCGCGATATAGCATAAACCGATTTTTTAACAACTATGCGAACTAACACAATTTTTGGTACCAAAATGTTGCTCTGATAACAAAATTAGGTTATTAAGGGCAAAAGAGCAAAATTTGCGATATTGGTCCATATACATACATACATATCTATGTACAGCTGAGATATAGCACCAACTGATTTTTTGATAAATATACCTTTGAGGCGAAGTAAAACAATTTTTGGTGCTAAAAACAGTTCTAGTAATAAAAGAAAGTTATTTAAAGGTCAAAAATTAATAAAGCATTTTTAGCATATACTTTATACGGACGTAACTGCTGTGAAGGGTATTCAAGACTCAGTCCAGCCGAGTATAGCACTCTTACTTGTTTATTGACAGTTTTGACCTTAATATAGGTAATTTTTTGGCAGTCTAGACGGACTTTGCAAATTATGTCAACAAAAGAAAGTATTTAAACAAACAAAAATCGTTAACAAATTCAGTCTAGAAAAGTTTGTTAGCAACATTGTATAAAAGCAACATTGAATATTTACAACAGCTGATACGTAAATACGGATAGAAATTAAATTTTGCAGGTTCGTCAGCAACGTTACGCAAACTTTAGGAAAGAGTACGCATTTGCATTCAAGCTCCATAAACAAAATGGATCAGGTGATTCACAACGTACACGTTTACGTAAGAGTAACGATGATTACACGTTACGAGTAACGCCATTATAACACTTGTTATTTTCCAAATCTTTAAGATTTTGGGAACAGTAAAAAATATAGCAATAGAAAATTTTACCTATTGCTAATAGTGCAGCTATATTAAGAAAAATCCCACAACGCAAAATTTTTTTATTGATTTATTTTATACTCGTATAAGGCGAATTAATATCAGGTGATCTTACTTTTACAACAAGTAAAACATTACGTTATATTGAAATTATAATATACATCCTAGAAGTTATAAGAAATCGACTAAGGCGAATTCAAAATAACAAAACAATGTATATATACACAAAATTTTTGATAAACTTTATATAAAAAATAATAAAAATGTGTATGCATTTAGAAAGAAAAATTGGTAGGGTATATATTTAAATAATAGAACTCCCTTTTAAACTAAATTTTATCACCTAATAATAACACGCATGAGAATAAATCAAACTCAGGCCAAAACGGTATACCGTACCAGCTATTTTTGTTTTAATATTTTTCAACATGGTGAGTTTGAAAATATGTAAACATTAACACGTGCAAGTAATACTAGCGAACAAAATGTAATGCCGTATTTATATGTATATGTTCAACAAATTGGTACTATAATTAAGATCATGGACGTTTGATTTAATTTAAAATAAGTAAACTATATTATCTTCATGTACAGAATAACACTCTTCAGAAAATCTGAATCACGTCTTTAGTTTTGCAATATACATTAATAGAATATAGCAAAGGAAAACTAAATATTTTAGATATAAAACCTAAACGAAAAGATGTCCCAAAAATTTGAATACACAGCAATGGAAAGCTAAAACCAAACTAATTGAATGGCATAGAGCTTTTATTCAAAAAGACTTTAGTATCAACAAATCAATAACAAACTTTCATTTTTCCTAAAATAAGGTAAAAATCCCCAAATACTATTTTTCCTATAAAACATAAACGAAAAGATGTCCCAAAAATTTGAACACAGCAATAGAATGCTAAAACCAATACTAATTGAATGGCATGGAGTTTTTATTCAAAAAGGCTTTAGTATAGGGGGTATTCATTAACAAACTTTAATTCTTATAAAAGAATAACGTGTTAGTGCGGGTTTTTCCATCCCTGGCAGTAATTTGTTTCCACAATTCATAAATTTTGATCCCATATTTAAATAAGGTAACACTGTTGACATTAATTCACCACCATAGAATTAAAATGTAAATAAAAACAGCTGATACGGTTTACCGTTTTTTCCGAGTTTGATATATTCTCATCGATCAAGTACAAGCAAGTCTGTACTCAAATCTCGGCAATTCTTTCCCCTTCAAACTGACCTTTCTTCTCACACCCACAAACACAAGACTTGCGCAAGTAAAGTTGCCTAATCTGAAAGGGACCTAAACAAATTTCGATAACCATGATGCAAATAACTGCAAAGTATATTTCTAGATCTAGTAAAAGAAACAAACTGAAAAGCAATTTAAAATCATAACATTTGTTTTTTTTTTACTTTTTTGTAAGGTGGTGAATAACTCGCAACAGTGCTACCTTATCAGAATATGAGAACAAAATTTACTTTATGGCATCTATGAATTGCCCTATCCTAAAGTCTTTTCGAATAAAAGCTATGCGTCATTCGATTAGTTAGTTTTTAGCCACAGGGTAACCAGAGGTGAAGACTTTGACACATAAAAAATAAAAAACTCAGTTTATTTTACTATGGGCTCTGTTAGAAAGAGACAAATATAGCATTTTGTGACGAAATACAGGAAAAAATACAGGCAAACATGGCAAGAAAATCAAAATAAAAACAAAAATCTAAAAACAAAACTAAGGCTCTGAAGGAACGAGACCGATAGAGAAAAAGATCACTATACTGTCGTTTCACCTCTGTTTACTACTTTGTGTTTTTAGCTTTCCACTGCCACTGCTATGCTCAAATTATTGGGACATCGCTTTGTTTAGATATTATAATAAAAACAGTAATTTCGGGATTTGTCCTTTTTTTGAGAAAAAATAATGTCTCTTAATGAATACCCTTTATACTAAAGTCTTTTAGAATAAAAACTATGTGTTATTCAATTCGTATTGTTTTTAGCTTTCACTTGCTGTGTTCACATTTGTGGGACATTGCTTCCTTTATATTTTATAACAATAATAGTATTTTGTGGATTTTAATTTTTTTTTGGAAATACCCCCTATACTACCCTCTACTAAAGTCTCTTTGAATAAAAAGTATATGTTATTCAATTAGTATTGGTTTTAGCTTTCCATTACTTTGTTCAAATTTCTGGGACATCGCTTCATTTAGATTTAATAATAATGTATATTTTGTATTTTGACCTGTTAATAAGTACAATTTTTCAAACACACTACACTAAAAAATGTGTAAGTAAAAACAGATAGCACCGTTTAACGGTTATGCCTTATTTTGATTTATCCCCTTGCAATATTTCTAGTGCAGTCACATGCAAGGCGAATTGATACTCGTGCGAATTTTAGGGACAACTCTATTTGAACATGAAGCGACCATAAAAAGTGACGGTCTTGACCACAGATTATAATCTGTGGTCTTGACAAACCCAATCTAATAAAATCCTCTCAAAATTTAAAAATAAAAATTGTAAAAAAAATGTGTTGTTTGTATTTTTGTATTCTTCTCTTCTCTCTACTTTTTTTTTGACACCATTTGATTTTAAAAAATACCGTGTTACTCCTCTGTTACATTACTCTCAGTGATACGTCTACAATTTAAAACCATTGATTATCTTAAATTCATCTGTTTTAGCATTTCCCCTTCATCACTTATAGTTTATGAAAATGGCAACTCTAGTTCTAATTATGTCTTCTTATTTTGTTTTACATATTCGTTTTGTTTTTTCACAATGTAATTACAAAGTGCACCAACAATTCAGAATTTTTTGTCATCTACTACCAAATGTCCCACACATAGACTACTAATTAGACGCGAAAACTCACAACAACATTACCTCGATTATATAAGAGAGATAAAAAACCTTATCGTTTCTAATTAAGCTATCTCTTTCATGTAATCGGGTTAATATAAAATTTTGTACGTAAAAACGCATGACACCTGATTACACGCTTTTTCAAATGTAATTGTTGGGTATTCTGTTTATATTCTGTGGTCCCACAAATGAGTACGCAAAAAAATTGGAAATTATGGTGAGTGCGTTTGTGGCGGAACACAACATACCACAGTCTATGACAGCATACCCTTCAATGCATTAGATCATCTTAATTGTATGATAAAAGAAGGAATAAATGATTCCAAAATAGCTAAAACTTTTAATATAAACATAAAAAAGGACAAAAAATTGTAACAAGTATTTTGGGCCCACAAAATATTACTGATATTTCAGATTTTTGTAAAATGAATTATTTTTCGATAGTGCTTGATGAGAGCACTAATATAAACATCAACAAAAACTTGGCGATTGTTATTAGAACTTTTAATGGACAATGTCGTGATAGATTTTTAGGTTTAATTAAAATAGATGATACCTCATCAAGTGGCATATTTGAAAGTACCTTAAAATTTTTAGAGCTATGCAATATATCTTTAAATAATATAATCGGTAGTATAACCGAACCCTGTGCGGTCATGAAGGGCCCCTTGAATGGTGTGCAAGCCAAGTTTAAAGAAAAAATTCCTCGCCTTTTTACAAACGGTTGCATTTGCCACATACTAAATTTACCATCATCCGCTGCATCGAAATGTGGAATACCGATTGAAATTGATAAATTTATAAAAGACATAAAATTCCATTTTTGCAATAGCTCAAGTAGAAGGGAGGAGTTCACAACATTCCAAGAGTACTTCGGTACTGAATTGCATGTCATATATAAATATGCAGCAACCAGGTGGCTTTCACGGGAGGAAGTATTTAATAGAATTTTTGAGCATTGGGAGCCATTGAGGTACTATTTTACGTTAAACGATTTTGAAATGGGTTCAAGAAATGAAAGGATCGAATTTATAAAATCCGGATTTTTTGATTAAGTATTCAAAATGACCTTTTTTTCTTCAATATGTTTTAAAGATTATTAATTATATTAACATAGAAATGCAGTCGGAAGATGTTCGTATGCATATATTTTTGCCAAACTTTATAAATAAAGACATCTTAGACAAATGTAGCCTCTCACAACTAAATATTAATGAAAATTGGTTTAGTAAATTTTCCCCTGAAAATGTTTTGTCTGGTAGAACTAATAGTATTATACCACTTCTGTTAAAAATGTTTCCAAATGAAAGGCAAAAATGTTTTGTCTGGTAGAACTAATAGTATTATACCACTTCTGTTAAAAATGTTTCCAAATGAAAGGCAAAATTTTGAAAATATAAACTCTCAGTACAGGGCATTGGCGGATGCTGAAGAGCTTAAGCCTTTGGTAAATGAAAATATTTGTAGTTTTTGGTCTAAAGTGGCTAAAACTAAAAACTCTTTGGGCGAATATATGTTTTCCGATATTTCGAAAATTACAAATGGAATTTTATCTATTCTTCACTCCTCTGCAAATGTAGAGAGAATTTTTTCGTATCAAAATCTAATAAAAACCAAACAAAGAAATAGGCTTAATGTTGAAACCGTATCAAGTCTTATTCAGACCAAAGATTTATTGAAATCTAAAGACTCCTGTTGTTATAACTTTGACATATCTAATAAAATAATGTCAAACAAATTGTAATTGCTATAAACTTTATTACTTTTGATCTCGTATTATAATTATTTACTTATGTTCCTTTAAACACATCCACATTTAAGTACAATTATTTTTAAATATAGATACTTGTAAAGTATAGCTATTATTTGTTTTTACATAACTATTATTAGTTATAATAATGAATTTGTATTTTAACATACATATTTATGTTCTCTATTGATTTTTTTTTGAATATGTAAAATATTATATTGGGTATTTTTTAAGGTATAAAACATTAAATTGAAATAAATCCTAGGTGAATAACGCTACTGGTATAGATTTGGGCTTACTTGAAGGAAAATACTCAATGATTTTGACTTTAATGTGATGGAGGAAGTTTTTTTGGAAATGGTTTTAATACTACATTTACACCTACGCAAAATCTGGTACTAATGAGATTTTAAGCGAAATCTAGTTCATTTCTACCAGATTACCCATACAAAACAAGATCTACTTACAAACTAGATTTTGGCAAAATCTTTCAAAATCTTGCAATACTGAATGATGCAACTATGTATTTTTTGCTAATATACTGTAATATGCAGCGCTGAACAAGAAAATTTTGACATTTGTAACAAAAAAAAGCGCGGTAAAAACAATATTAAAAAATAATAAGAGTTTAAAATAAGTGGTTTCAATATAGATAAAACAATAATAAATAAACTGTAAGTAATATTACATATGTATGTAATTATGTGTATAAAAACAATTGTAGCACAAATTTAATTAAGTTTAGAGCTAATTTTTATTCTTTCTTCAGTCAGCTGTTTTTGTTATGAAAATGAAATCCAATAATACGACAAATAGTAGTGTAAACGGCAGAGATTTTCTTCGAGATTTGAGCTGAAATCTACTAGATTTTGCGTAGGTGTAAATGTAGTATAAGAGAAAATTATTTTTGAAATAAACCCAAATTCATTCATATTTAGGGGCTATCTCAGTTTAAAGTGATATACCTTAAAAAGTAAAAAATAAATTTAAAAAATGTTTTCTTTATAGGTAAAAAGAACTTTTAACGTATTGATTTATGGTTTTTGTTAACTTTTTGTTTTCATAAAGATTTTTTTATTGTTTAATAAAAATTTAAAAAAAAACCATTTGTTACTCTTGACGTTAAAAAAGTACTCTCAGAAAAAATGTTTGATACCGAAATGAGAATCTCATTTCCCATCACTGGTTTATGTTAACTGACTAGCGGACACCCACATACATACTTTTCATTTTTACCGGTGTATTTTGTTTGTGTAACATAGCGTCTTCACTAGCCATAAATCTGTCCAGCCATCGCCCATTTTGCTGTTCGCACAGAGATTTGGTTAGCAAGACAGTCGCTTCGTGTTCAGACAATAGTTCGCCATTGTTATGCCATTACACAAAATACATAGGTAAAATAAAAAGTATATTTGCGCTCGTCTGTAATACTATGTCTTGACTAGCCATAAATATGTTCGCACATTAAGATAGCCTCTCCAAAATAACGAGAGAAAATATGTGCTTGGCCTTCTGTTTAAAAAAATCGTATAGATGACCACGTTTAGTTGCATCATAACTTTTGTCTCTCATCGAGGCAAAAAAAAGTAATAATTAATTAAAAACGTTACAATTTTAACAAAAGCGATGTTACACAGTTATGTATATATAAAAAAACAAATTTCCCGAATTTACCAAAAAAGAAAAATTTCCCAAAAAAATAAAAATTTCGACAAAATATATACAATTGATAAGATTTAAAAATCCCCATCAAAAGTTAACAAATTTAAAAATCACAAACTATAAATATTACTGAAAATTAAAGTAAAAAGTAAAAAATTTTATTTTCACGAAAAATTTGGCAATCCAGGCAAAAATCAAAATTCACTAGAAAAAATAAAATTGCAAAACAAACTTAAGCTTCCGAAACAGCAATGTTTTCAAAAAAAAAAAAGTTTTAATAAAAAACACCCAATAATCAAATTTTACTCTAATTTCACTGAAAACAAAAAATTTTATCCAAGATTCAATAAAAATCTACATTAAAAAAATTGGAATTTTACCGATAAAAGTTATAAAAATGTATATATCAGCTCAAATGGAAAACTAACCATAAAATGTAAAATACAGCCAAACATTTAATTTAGAATGCCAAAGGCTCTACCCCAAAAAGCTAAATACCACTAAATATAATTTCTCCGAATTAGGAAATTTTACCACAAATTGCACTAAAAATTTTAATTTCAGGCCAAATATTTTTTATATTATATTAAAATTATATATTTTACCCGACAGTCGCGAAAACTCCGAAATTCAACAGAAAATTTAAAACAAACCAACAAGTTTTAAAATCACTTAAAAATTTCGAAATGCATTGCATTTATTTTGATTTATTGAGTTTTATTAAAAATATTTTAAAAATAAATTCTGAGTTCTATTTTTTTAAAATAATTGTTGTTTAATTTATTAAAATTGTCCAAGCTTGAAGGTCTTTTTTTTTTAATTATATTTTTATTTTTCGATATTTCGCTACTCCATTGTGTAGCATCATCAGGAAATGAAATATCGAAAAATAAAAATATAATTTAAAAAAAAGACCTTCAAGCTTGGACAATTTTAATAAATTAAATTAAAAAAGGTGAAGAACAGCTATAATTTTATAAATTTTTGTTTAATTAAATGAAATATTATTTTTAATTTTCGATGTATAAAATAACACTTAAGTTAAAAAATTAATCATTATTTGCTAAACAAAAAAATCAAACTTGAATACTTATCCCTAACAAGCAAAGTTTTGAATAAAATTTCTAATTTTCATACATTTCGAAATATTATTTTAAACATACACGCTCTAACGAAGCCATCTTTACTCTTTGCTTAAAAAATGCAAATGACTTTCACTTTGTTTGATGGGATGGCTATTCAACGAGTATGTTGTTATAATGACAAACACAAACAGCAATATTGCGCGATTTTACGTATTTAATAGCTCTCATTCAGCCGTGCTTTCAGACCGATGTTGATCATCTAATAGGCGCTTTATGCATAACAAATGTGTGGTAACTAAATAATGCTATAGACCGGAACTAAATTTATTGTTTTCATTTATCTGTTTCGTTCAAAGGGAATAAGCACACGTTTTTAAAAGGTAACCATATTAAGGCGCCCGTATAGCGCCGACCAAGTTCTAACCAAATGTACACAATATATTAAACGACACCAAACGCGTTGTTTTCACCCCCGTCATCACTTTGGTTGAAACATAAGGATTGTACATACAGGTAACCTCATAGGCCAAGGTTACCATAAATGCTTCCCCAGATATAAAGGTGTAAAAAGTGCATATTATCATGAATATTAATTATGGGACACTTCCATTTAGCTGGAGAGCTAAAATTTGATATAAGGGTAGGTCTCGGCGAACAGTAATTAGAAAAATCTGAAAACGAGCAATTCCTATATGAGGGGACTATTATTTTATTGGAGCATTTCCACTATAGGTAGGGTGCTGAAATTTTAATAATCCAGCCGTTTAAGTTAAACGAATTTTTATACATACATACACAAAGCATTTACAAAAACAACTTAGGAAAAAGGAGTCAGATCTGCACAAAAATATTAATGTGAACATAAGGCCCAGTTCCTATACGAAAATTTCTCCCGTTAGAAGTACTGAGGTCAAATAAGGCCCAAGTTTTTGTTATGTACAATACCATCTCATTTCTAGGCAACTTGCTAGCAATATTTTTTAAAGTTTCTAATTCGTGAAAAAATGATGGAGAAAAATGTTACCAAACTAGCAAGTTGCATAGAAGTGGGATGGTATTGTACATATCAAGAACTTGGTTCTAATTTTGATCTTAGTACTTTTAACGGCCATCATTAGGAGCTTCACCTTATTTTCACATTTATGTTCTTGTGCAGATTACATATATTCGATCAAACTATCCTACGTTTACTAAATCTAATTGCTGCAGGAAAAATGTTAATCATGATTTGAGAATATACCAATAGGAATATCCAAACACATGTTCTCCAAATCCCAGTTTCGTTTCTATTTCCATCCGATATTGTATATTGCCTCTACATCAGGCCATCAAAGAGATCTTATTGCTTCTATAATATCTACAATATATTTTTGTTACCACCTATATACGTTGTCATTGAAAATACTTTATTTAGAACTACAGCAAATATAATTGAAAACCCTTATATAAAATTAAAAGCATTTTATTTGTTTTGTATTTGTTATGCAAATGCCACCTTGAAGTGAATATGCATTATTAATATGTGCATGGATCAATTGGTAGTTTGTGAGTTTTCATCAACTTAAATGCCCGAAAGTTCATTAAAGGTATTGTTATATTATATTGCTATGTAATACGTGTTTTTGGCATAGTTGGCTTTTGCATTACAATATGGATTAAATAAATAAATAGAAAAGGGGGTTTAAGAAAATTTGAAAGAAAATTTCGATATATTACCTACGCAGGTAGCTGTATTTACGTATATTCAGAATTTGGCAAGAATTTACTGCAATTTTTAGAACCACAAAGGCAAGGAATGTTACTGTTCGACTTATTTTCCATCTTTTTAACTCCTTCGTTATAACAAAAACAAATTTCTTCACCAGCTTTGATTTTACGTTTTGCGAAAAAGCCTGAAATTAATAATGTGAATTTTTTCATATTACTTGGGAAATCTCTTACAAATTTTTGGTATCGGGCTATCAATACGAACACTAATTATTTGGGAATTTGGTTCACAACTATGATTCAAATAACGTCCGATATTGCCTCTTTTACTAGGATTCACAATGGTTAAAATTGTATCATGTTTTGTAGCGCACGCTGGTAATATACAAGACTCCCTTAAAAATAATACATAATTCATTTTATGTTCCAGTTCATTTGCTCTTAAAATTTTTTTAGCTTCTCGTGTTGTTAATAATTCACCAGCATATTCACAAATAAATGCTCCTTTCGGTATGTCTTGTGTAGTTATTAAACCTTTTGAACCATATTTTGCAAAATAGATTATTTTTAAACATATTCTCGGCCCGTATTGCGCTAATCGGTTTCGACATTTTGTAGTCTTACATTTACAAAAATGAGAACATTCATATATTAGATGTGGAATATGTTCGCAATCGTTTAGGACTAGCTCTCGGTTTTCTTCATCATATGTATAATTAGCACCATGTGAACAATTCGAACATTGCTGCAAACGTTCCACATTGCATTCACACTTATTTAGCAGCAGTGTATTATAAAGGTCAACTAATTGCTTACTCTCTTCACACTCATTGACAGTATTTCTAACTTCTTCACAGAGTATGTTTTCCAAAATATACTCAATATCTTTATCTAAATGTTCATAGTCATCAACAAATTCATGTGATAAATCCATGCCATCCATGTAATATCGGTAGTTCTATTTTTAGGGAGAATATCAATGGTTGCTCCTATAGGGATAGTGATTTTTTATTTTGCATATGGCTATTTTGTTTGTATAATGTTATAACAGAGTTGTGCAATTGTTTGTTCGGACAACTCTGTTTGAACACGAAGCTACAATTGACAGCGACGGTTTTGACTACCCAATTTTCTGTGCAAGTAGCAAAATGTGCGAAGGCTGGACAGATTTATGACTAGTTTTGTGTTTATGGGCGCAGAACACTTTCATGTTTGGACATATTTGTATATTGAAAAAATTCAATAGAAAAGTTTCTTGACATTTTCATATAATTTTTACTTTTTTAAAATTTTTACATCTTAATTTTTTACTGTGTCGAATTTTGTTTTCAATTTATATTTTGGTTTTAATTTTCAATTTGCTAAAATTGTTTTCTCTTGTTTTGTTTTTGTTGCACAAAGCCAACTCAAATTTCAATGAACTTACCGATGTGTTATAACATTTATTTCCAAACATGATACGCTTATTTCTTGTGTTAGGAAATACATATATATATATATATATATATATATATATATATATATATATATATATATATATATATATATATATATATATATATATATATATATACATATATATTTGTAGGGCTTAAAATACCTCACTGTCCACGTTACCTACTTATGATAAGACAGTATCCAAGTGTGGGAACTCTCCGTCATCATCCGGGAAGTGTATTTCCATTACAAAATTCAGGGTTTCCATACTGCTTTCAGTTAAGTTTCTATCAAGCCTAGTTAGAAACCCTGGAGTGCCGGGTTTCTTAGGGAATACCTTTCCCAAACGGGTTGCCTAAGTGGCATTCTCCAAGTCACCACATAAACGCTCCCAAGATTCCCATTTTGCTTTTCTGGCTTCCTTTTTGAAAGTATTGAAACGCTGACGGTAGTTAGCCCAATCACAAAGATCTCTATCCCGCTGTGCTTTATTGAAGAGCCTCCTGCATTCTGTACTTAACTGCTTGAGTCTGCTAGTTTCTTAGACTTGTGTCGTTCCCTACGTGATATATAGTAAGCATCTCTTAGTGCCCGAGATAGCAAAGATGTGGAGTCCTCCAGCTGCTGTGCGTTGGCCAACTTTTCGTTAGAAGGAGGTAGCATAAGCTAAATAGACTTCTGAATTTCCATTAATCCGTTTTTCTAGGGTTCTTAAGGGTTTGCTTACAACAAGAGTGAATTGTACCGTAAATAGAATTCTATTATGAACTGAGAACGAATATTCAAGCCGCACTCTGCAATCAACTATCGTAACGGAGTTTCATCGCTTACCAAAGTTATGTCATTTATCTGTTCCCTTATCCTATTGAAAATGTTGGTCTATTACTTGTCAAATGTTGACGTTTGGGCTGCCCCACAGAGTATGATGGGCATTCGCGGCATATCCCAGAATGAGATCGTGTAGTTGGCTAATGTGCATACGGCCCGTGGAGGCGGGTTATATTTATTATAAAAAAGATCATATATTTTCGTGGCCGGACGACGAAATCCTTGATGTCAAGCGTTTTACCTTACCTTTGCCGCTTAACGCTAGTATAGTCCGCGGGACCATTCGAGGTCAATGTAGGACCTCTGGTAGAGGATTGCGCAGCCAGCCTCTCGGTGTCATTGCGGACGCCGCTTTACCGCATCGGTCATCACCCCTCTTTGATCCAGATAAGACCACTCTTGAAGTTGAAGACCGAGATTAAAATCGTGATCGGCGCAGAACTATCATTATTTTTCATATTATTTACATACTTGTGCTGGTTGTCATTCATTCTGTTAGGCTTAATCTCCACGACGGTTGTATTAAACATATCTTTATTTTTCCGAGCCTGGTAGGTATGTTTACGCTTCAAGCTTTTCTCTTGAGTATTCAGGGTAAATATACATATATAATAGCATATATTAAAAAGCTATCATGTCATTAAGCACCAATCCAGATTAAGATACTCTGAGGGGCTCTTTGAGCATCAGTCGAGCCTTTCTACATGTGGTAACCTCTCTACTTTTTTAGGTTTAATGAGTTTACGCATTGTAGGACTTTGCACGCACTAGGGCATTCCACAATGCAGCTCTGGGTTCTGGTCCACAGAAATTCATAGCATGTCCCCTTTTTGCTAGTGCGCCTGCTGCTTCGTTCACAGCTGTGCCTATGTGGCACATCTCCTAAGTTTTAAAACACATTCCCGTACGATCTTGAAGTACACGTTCACTTCCATCATGCGATTTATAACCGACTGATTGTCAAGTGCACCCCACTTTCCAGCAGGTGGTCCAACGTCTGTAGCATCCCATAAATTTTGCCTGGCAAACGGACTCGAACTCGCTCAGACGTGGACTACAGGACAAGTTCAGCTCAGATTAGTATTGAGCTGCTCCGACCACGCAATTCATAGTAGAACCATCAGTAAAAGTGCTGATGGCACTCAATTTGTATAACGCCTTCCTTTCGACTACTTTTCTTCTAATCATGCGTTCTATCGTCATCTCAGGCTCAATGTTCGGCCCAAATCTATGTATGCCATATTGCATTATTTTTCATACGCAATGCTGACTTATACTGCAATCCTTTCATCTCCGTCCAACTACCGTTTAATTGTACTTTAGGACATTTTTCACTACCAAACTACGGATGCATAAGCTATTATGGGCCGTACCATCACTGTGTACATTCAGAATTTAGCCTTTGACGAGATTCCCCACCTACATTGATGCAAGATACTTCTTGCTTTCCGTATCTTTAATTAATTGTGTTCATTTTAGGTAAGCTCCTTATCCAGAGTAATCCCTAGATAATTCATTTTTCCGGACACATACATTTCCGGCCCGAAAAGCATTAGGGATTCAACATCTACGCCACCTTGAACGTCCCCGATGAACTTGCCACCAACCATAAGTGTCAGATCGTCAGCATAAGCTATCGTACGGATGGATATTGAGTCCAGTTTTCAAAGAAGGCCATCAACGGCGATGTTTCACCAAAGATATGACAAATCTCCTCCCTGCGAGCCACCCCTGACTATCCTACCACGGAATCAGACATACCAATTTCCGACATTTATTGCTATAGACCGAAGCATAGCGTTGATCCATCTTATAACAATAGGGTCAGTACGCTCAGTAATAGCAATTCTCACCTTCGCGAAAGAGATCTTGTCAAAGGCACCTTCAATGTCCATAAAGATGGACAAAGCAGCTCCACCACTGACGACCTCTCTTTCCGCGAATCCGATAAGTTCATGCAGAGCGGTATCAGTAAATCTACCTGCTCTATAAGCATGTTCGTATCTCCTCAAAGGCTTATCCATCAGCGTATGGTGCAGGACGACGGCCAACACCCTCGCCCCCGCATCCAACTTCGGGTACCAGACCGTGAACACTACTACTCCTTATCTACATTACCAAATATTTCCGCGCGCGAGCAACTCTCTATTTAGAGGTGTCTTTCAGGCATCCATTTTGCTTTTGCATACTTCTCAGAATGACAAAACAACATGAGTACAATGAACGAATCGAAAAGCATCACAAAGATTATCCAGAGCACACTGCATGCCTTGAAGGCGTTCGCATGTATGTGTTCCAAAGCAATTTCCATAGATTTGTCGTTGATACCTAAAATGAGATCTTTATTTGCCACTTGTGCAAATGTAGGTCGCACTTTCTCACCTACCATCGGCTTTATATTACCCTTACAACTGCTGTTCGGCTTCTGGTTGGTGCCTTTTTAGACTCCTTCAAGTCAACTACTTTTGAGGATTGCACAGTAGGCTTCTTACGACGATTTTTCTCTTTCTGTAGTCGGAGCTTGTCTGCGACTTTTGGGTTGACACCCTTAAATTGTTGGGGGGTGGCCGCAGAAAAAACAAAAGCGAAGACGAGTATGAACATATATTTACACATGTATGTATTTATATGCAATAATATTTGTTAAGGCTTGTTAGCAAATGGAGGCACGAACTCCAACCATAACCCATTACAATTCCCTAATAATAGTTTTAGTGTGAGGGGCCGTTGACTAGCGATGGAGCGACCCGAGTCCCAGTCATACAAAATGTTCTAGGTAATTGTTTTTGTAGTGGCGTATGTATAAATGAAAGTTATTGTGTGTAATTTCCTGAAAATGAAAATGTTGTTTTTTTATAATGTCCAAAACCAAATGAAACGATCCATACATATTTAATACTTACCTGTCCAAGATCTGTCCGTTTCCAAAAGAAATTCTGAAAGTAAACATCAAAAAAATGCATTACATTTTTATTGTACTTACCATGTGCTGTAGTTTTGCGTAAGAAAATTCTATGCCAGGGTAGTAAAATCCATTTAAAATGTTCTTGTTTAACGTAGCAGTCTTTTTTTGGTTTTTATTTAAATTAATATGAATGAATAAATTATACAGCTAATTTTTATGATAGCCCGGTAGAAGAAAGGATACGGGATTAATTATATTATAACGATGTCTTCAAATATTGTTTCTTGATTTGTTTTTCCGACAGGGTGCTCTGATATATATGTTTGGAACGATTTTCCGTCATCCCTTGTCAATTTTGGTTTGGAGACAAACCGGTTTCGGCTAGTTGCCATCTTGAGTGCCATTTTTATAGTTCTTCAAATATATAAATTATTAATAACTTCATTTTTGGTGACTTTAACGCACGTCACATTCACTGGAACTGTGTATCAAATAACGCAGCTGGTAATGAGCTTTATAGACATTGTCTATGGTCTAACTATTTCATTTATTATCCGTATTCACATACCCGATTCGGACAGAGCTCAACTCACATTCAACCCTCTACAATAGACATTTTATTAACAAACTCCAGTATTAATTTTTCAAATTTAGAGTCCCATCCAAACATTCTTCAATCTGACCACGCCTTTATCACCTGTTCCATTTTTGGTGAGTTTCAAAACAATTTAAGTTTGGTTCCCATGTATAACCGTGCAGACAGACAGTTAGTAACAACAACAAAATAAATAACAAAAAATAAAAAGCATTATAATATAGTGTGTGATAAAAAATACAATAACAAAGTGCATGGTTAAACCTGTTTAAACAATTAATAGTGAGTGCATTAGCGCACCAAACATTAACGAAAAAAATACAAAAGGTAATAACAACAATGCTTATTACTCTTTTTCTTACACAAATGCTAATAATGCAATAAAAAACATAAACAGTAAAAAAAAAGATGACAGTGCTTTTTTAACCGCCAGGCCAATTGACCGAACGCGTTCATTATCAGCAAATATAAATATATCTGCTACAGAAACAACGAATTCAACAAATAAAACTAAAGAAACAAATAATACACAAAAAATGGCACAAGAAAAAGAACCAGGTACTGAATCTAAACGTGTGCAAACTGGTATGGATCGGTACATAACCATAACGAAGAGGAAAGCGAGTCCTAAGTCTTCACAACCAGAGCGAACCGCCAAGCAATATAAAGGTTCTCATCAAGTAGCTGCAACATCGGTAAGTGGAAATAGATTTTCTGTCCTTGCTACCCCGGATAATAAAAAATGCCGAACCCACTGTAAGGGAACAAAAACCCCCACCAATCTACTTGCGCGAACAAGCATCAAATGCCATTGTAAATATGCTGTCCCAACTCGTAGGCAAAGAAAATTTCTATGTGGCTTCTGTACGAAGAGGTCAGATACAAGAAACGAAGATCCAAGCCCACACTGAGAAGAATTATCGCCTAATCGCAAGTCGTCTCGATGCAGATAATAAGAGCTATTATACGTATCAACTAAAAAGTGCTAAAGGTTTGATCGTCATTATAAAGGGCATAGGCAGTTCTGTTCCCACTGAGGAGATAAAAAGTGCCATAGAGGTGGAAGGTTATGTCGTAAGGTCAGTGCACAATATTCTAAATAAGAATAAAGTTCCCCAACCTATGCATCGTGTTGAAATCGTGTTTAATGCATCGCAACTTAAATCAAAAAACTCGGTTCATCCAATATATAATTTGCGCTACCTTTTGAACAGAAGAATAACGGTGGAAGAGCCTCTAAAACGTAGCGGTCCCCGTCAGTGTACTAATTGCCAGGAATTCGGACACACGAAAACCTACTGCAAGCTACCATCCGTATGCGTTGTTTGCGGTGATGCGCACCGGACTTTGGAATGCACTTCTTCCAAAACAGACCCCAAGGTCAAAAAATGCAGCAACTGTGGTGAAAACCATACAGCAAATTACAGGGGCTGCAAAGTATTTCAATATGTAAAAGATAATGCGAAAGTCGTACGCAAACCTGATTATGAGCAATATAAAGCTTCCCAGTTTCCTCGGCTTCATGCTGGTTTTGTTGCTAGTACACAAGCTACACAGCCACACACTAAGCCAAACTTTTCATATGCCCAAACATTGAGAAATGATTTACCTAATATGAATGCCAAAAGTTCTAATGCGCATAAACATTCATATGCCCACGTCTTAAAAGATCACCAACAATTCGAGCTCGATCGAGAACTTAATATAGACAATGAATAATTTCATGACAACTATGCAGGGTATGTTTCAGGAAATGATGCGAACCCAAAACATGCTTCTGCAAGTTTTGCTTGGCAAAAAATGAACCATTTAAAAATATGCTTCTGGAACGCTAACGGGCTCTCCTAACATAAATATGAAGTAGAACACTTCCTGCTAGCACATGATATAGACATACTATTAGTCTCTGAAACACACTTCACTATAAAAAACTGCTTTAGAATTGATGGGTATTTTATATATGACACCAAACACCCAAGCGAAAGGGCATGTGGTGGGACTGCCATTATAGTCCGAAAAAACGTAAGACATTTTCCATTGCCTGAATTCAACGAAGACTTTTTGCAAGCCACGACCATAAATCTTACTGATTTTAAAATTGTAGTCTCCTATGCCCACCTAGGCATAAAATCGAACACCATGAATTTGCCAGGTTCTTTGCTACGCTAGGGCAAACATTTATTGCCGCTGGCGATTACAATGCAAAGCACACATATTGGGAATCCAGATTCCTTAGTCCTAGAGGTAGGCAGTTGTATTATACAGTTGAAACAAACAAGCTTGACGTCGTATCTGCCGGTAAACCCACCTATTTGCCCACAGACTTTAATAAGTTGCCAGAACTTATTGATTTTGCTATAGTAAAAAACATCAAACGCGATCAACTCTTAGTTAATTCATCCTATGACCTATCTTCTGATCATTCACCTACAATTGTTATTTTACACGACAGTTTTGTCACTGCACCTAAAACCCTTAGTTTCTACCCGAAAAGAAACACGAATTGGTTAAAATATAAAATGTATGTGAGCTCTCACTTACCTTTGAACATCCCACTGAGAAATCCAGCTGATATTCAAGCAGCTGTAGACCATTTTACAGACGTCGTGACTGCCGCAGCCATAGCTGCAACGCCAACAAAGCCATCAGCTAAAATAATAACATACCAGGCAACAGCAGATATTCAGATGCTCGTCATTGAGAAAAGAAGACTAAGAAGACAATGGCAAAATAGTCGTTCACCACTCATAAAAATGCAAATAAACTTATGCCAAAAAAACTTACGGAGTAAATTGAGACAAGAACACGAATTCTTTATCCACAACTTTTAAAAAAACTTGGATCCAATGAAAAACACGGATTATAGTCTGTGGAAAGCTGTAAAGCACTTACAATGTCCTATTGCTTACGAATCCCCACTAAGACTTAAAGACCGTACTTGGGCTAAAAACTCAAGTGAAAAGGCAAATGCGTTCGCAAAGCACTTAGAGAAGGTTTTCGCACCACATGATATAAGTAATTCCACTATTCCAATTATTAGCGACATCGTCAATGATCCCATGAAATTTCGGTTGTCTTCTTTAAAATCGACAATTAAAAATACGGATATGAAGAAATCACCTGGACCTGATCGTATAACAGGATCAATGATAAGAAATTTACCTAATTCAGCTGTAAGAATTTTACTTTACATATTTAATGCCATGTTGCGCGTCGGCTTCTTCCCATGCTCTTGGAAGATGTCTGAAATTGTTATGATCCCGAAACCTGGAAAGGACTCAAGCCAGATTACATCCTACAGGCCAATTAGCCTACTGTCAGTTTTGCCAAAGATATTTGAAAAATTATTCGTCTCGAGTGTAATTCCTTTTCTAAATGAACAAAACGTTATCCCAGATCATCAGTTTGGTTTTCGAGCAAGGCATAGTACGATTGAACAAGTCCATAGAATCGTTACCATTATTAGATCGGCTTATGAAAGGAAGCAATACTGTTCAGCTTTATTTATAGACATTTCCCAAGCATTTGATAAAGTCTGCCATGATGAGCTACTTACTAAAATAGTTCGGGTTCTACCTGAAAACACCCACAAGCTTATAAAAAGCTATTTGTCCGATAAAACTTTTAAAGTAAGGTCAAAGGACCAGCTTTCAAGATGTGGGAAAATCAGTGCAGGAGTACCTCAAGGTAGTGTGCTAGGGCCGCTGTTATATATCATCTATACAGCGGATATGCCGACAAGCCCACATACATATACATCAACCTTTGCAGACCACACTGCAATTATAAGTGTCAGTAATGATCCAAAGGATGCATCTGAAAAGCTGCAGTCCCATATTCATAAGCTAGAAGACTGGCTAAAACAGTGGAGAATAAAGGTAAATCCATCAAAATGTGCTCATGTAACGTTTTCCCTTAGAAGGCAAAATTGTCCACCAATCACAATAACTAATACCACGGTTTCAGCGGAAACGCACGTCAAATATTTAGGTATCCACCTAGATCGGCGCCTAACTTGGACCCGTCAGATTGAGACAAAAATAACGTCCATAAAGCTTCGAACAAATCAACTGCATTGGCTAATAAGTCCTAACTCAACTTTGGCTTTGGAATATAAAGTCCTATTATACAAATCCGTTATAAAGCCAATATGGTCATATGGTATTCAGCTGTGGAGTACTGCCTGTGCATCAAACATCCAGAAGTTACAGAGAAGACAGTCTAGGATTTTACGTCATATCGTATGCGCCCCCTGGTACATAAGAAATGAAAACATACATAGGGTTCTCAAAGTTCCCACTATTCACGAAGAAGTTAAAACATACACGTCCAAATACGTGAACAAACTAGTTGCACATCCCAACACTCTAGCACGCAATTTATTGCAATTTGACGGCCACCAGAGACTAAAAAGAACTGACACATTGAGCCTGGCAAGGCGGCTCTCTCTACACAATAGAAGATACATTTTTAAGATTTGAATACAAAAAATTAGTTATTACGTTGGTACTAACTAGTAAATAATAATTTGGAAATAAGATTTGAATACTTATTGTGAATTTCTTTTAATAGAAAGATTCAATAAAATAAAATACAGTATAAAAAAAAAAGACTGGCCAGCCATCAGATCCTGGGTTGAGTGTAAAATTAGAAATCAAACGATTGGCCCAACAGATATATCGCCTTCTAATATAGATTTGCATTTAAACAGTCTAATCGAAATTGTCAAAGAAGCTTTCAGTAGAATTCCTGTAGAAAGCAAAAATGGGTGGCAGAGGGAAATTTCGAAAATGCTTATTGCGCAACGAAACAAGTACAAACGTAAACTTCTCCGATGCAAGGATGTAAACCACAGGGCCCATTTAATTGGCATACTAAGGCAGTTCAATAGTCTAGTTGATGTTCATATTAATCGGGATAGAAACGAATCGTGGGCAAAATTCATTTCAAAGTTGCCTAGTGGATCTAAAAAGTTTTGGAAATTGTCAAAAGCTTTAAAAGGAAAGAATTCCACATCCTACGATTTAAATATAAATGGTACAGTACTCAAAACTGGAGTAGAAAAAGCTAACGCAATAGCAGAGACTTTTAGCAATTCTCACTTGGTAACTTTAAACGATGCTTCTCTTTTAGATTCTCGTGTGTCAACCTATATACAACAGCTTGAAGGTAACTCTCACCCCGATAGTAACATTGATCTTACAAATTCTTCGGAAGTGAAATCATACATAATATTATTAAAAAATAATAAAGCTCCAGGACTAGATGACATAAATAGTGTTATTTTAAAAAATATGCCAGATAGCTTTTATTAGGAACTTAGTAAAATTTTTAACGGTTGCCTAAAACATGGCTATTTCCCCTCGACTTTCAAAAAGTCGAAAGTAATCACTATCCCAAAAAGGGATAAAGATCCCAAACTACCCACAAGTTATAGGCCAATTAGCATACTGAGCTTACTGGACAAGGTCTTTGAAAAAATAATTCACAAAAGATTAACAGATTTTGCCGACCAAAATTGCTTGATAAACCACCAACAGTTCGGATTCCGTAAGGAACACTCCGTACACCAAGTAAAAAGAGTTGTTAATTTGATATAAAAAAACAAAAGTAATCGCAAGAGCACTGGCATTATCTTCTTAGATATAGAAAAGGCCTTTGATACTATTTGGCACGATGGGTTGATATTCAAGCTCGGTACGTTTAATTTTCCGCTCTTTCTTAGTATATGTTGACGGTGAATTCTCTAACGAAAAACCAATCCCTGCGGGATTACCTCAAGGATCCGTGTTATCACCAACTCTTTACTCTTTATATTCGTCCGATATAACAGTCCGAAGGAACCAAGAAGCAGCATTTTATGCAGATGACAGTGCATTTATATGCTCCGGAAAGTCATCTATTGCAATAGTAAATAGAATGCAAGAGAATCTTACCTCAAGCCAAAAATATTTTAGAAAATGGAAAATCAAAGTAAATGATAACAAAACCCAAGCAATTATATTCCCATTTAATAAATCGCCCAAACGTATTCCTTCAAAAATTTTGTTCGTAAATGGAAACACAATCCCTATTAGGGATGAAGTTAAATATTTAGGTTTTGTGTTAGATAGAAAGCTGTTGTTCAAGCAACATGTCAGGCACTCCTGTGATAAAGCCATAAAATGTGGTCGCGCGCTGTACCCCATTCTCAATAGAAGGTCTAAGCTAAATTTGAAAAACAAATTACTGCTGTATAGTATGTGTATTCGACCGATACTCACCTATGGTTGTCCAGTCTGGTTTCTCAGAACTGCCAAAACCCATACGAAAAAGGTTCAAATTATTCAAAATAAAAATCTAAAAATAATATATAATCTTCCTCCAAGATTCCCTACCGACTTACTGCACTGCAGATTCCATTTTAAAAAGATTGATAAATTCGCCAACGATCTGACCCTGTCATTCAATAAAAGATTCAGAGAGTCTAATTTTGAAGCAATAAGAAATTTATTAAGCAATCACTAGAATTCTTTCGCCTGAAAGAAACTTTTGTGGTTGCTTTTTTGTAATTTCATTATAAAATTTTTTAAAGGTTTGTTAGAGGTTTTTAGGACAAATTTTCCTCAAGTTAGTATTATTAACAGCTTTTTTATTCAATTAACAGATTTAAGTGTTGTAGTACTTCTAAGTAAATTCTCATACTATGTACCTTATTAGCGAGTAAGACTTGTAAATAAAAAATATACACAACTATAAAAAAAAAACAAAAAAAATTATTAATAACAAAATATTTATTAAAATTATAGCTGTTCTTGACCTTTTTTTAAATTTAATTTATTTAAAATTGTCCAAGCTTGAAAAAAATAAAAATATAATTTTTAAAAAAAAAGACCTTCAAGCTTGGACAATTTTAAATAAATTAAACTAAATATTTATTTTATTTATTCAATTCATAATAGTAATATTAAGCCTTAAAGGCCCAAATAAAAAATATTACATGGTGTGAAAAATGCATAAACGCAAACTCAAAAAAATAAAAAAAATATGTACAAAATTTAAATAATCATAATGTTAAATTCAATATTTATACCAGTATCATTGTCACTGTCATCATTAAGGCTCGTCAGCCAACATGCAAGATTCAATCATAAAAATATACACATATGTATATACATACATACACATACATATATGTATATACAAACGTACATGTACATATGCATATTATAAAAAATATATTTGTGAGGAATAAAGATTAAATATTAGAAAACAGATTCGGTCACATATCTCAGAAATTTTAATCTGAAGGCATTATTGGTATGTGAAAAAATACGAAGATCAACAGGCAAAGCATTCCACCATGGAGCAATCCTTACTAAAAAAGATTTTTCAAATATTGAAAACAAAATCCTAGGAATCAAGATTTGAGGATTTCTAGATGAACGAGTGAAAGCAAATGATCTGTAAAACAATACGGGTTCACCCATTTTTTGCATTTTATAATAAAGAAAAAGACAGCGAATTAAGAAATAAGCACCCCAAAAAATTTACAGACATGCTCGCACCTATTAATGTTGTAAACAAAGTGTGCTATAGAATTTACAATACGATTCATTTTAGACAAATTAACAGCAGTCGTGCCAGATATAACTTCGAGGCCATAAATAACTTGCGAGATTAAAAGCGAAAAAGCAAGCCTCCGCCTAATTTGTAAAGGCAAAAATACACAAGGAGAAAAAAGTCTTCGAAAGAAAGCTTCTAATCCAGAATAATGCCAAGATATCGAAAGTTGAAAATATCATTATCACTATCCGTGCTACAATTTGCAAAGAAGCAATTAATATCATCCACATCATAGTCAATGTAAGAGGCACTATCATTTAAACAACCAGAACTTCTAAGAACTTTCCATATCGACGAATAGACGTGAAAAATATCTTCTTTTGAGCCTACGCATCACTGTCTTGACCCTGTTACGATTAAAAGACAAAACTCCTGTTTGTCCTTTTAACGTTTTAAGTTTTGTACCAAACGGTTTTGTTATAACTGGGAAACTTCCCAAACCAACGATATGGCAACACTGTCTGCTTCAATTTCAATTCTCATTGTTTTTTTCTATTTCTAATTCGTACAGTTTGCAGTATCACGGCCAATGTAATTTTGCTCTCCATTTTGCGAAGTAGTACATTCTGGAACTTTATATTTTACTTTTATACTTGCCTTTTTAATATTAATAAATGGATTAAGTACATTATAGTAATAATACGCGTGCGGCTTTCATTTATTCCACGGAACACAACAGTTTGGCGACGAGTGTGAAACAATCGAAAATTAAAATACAATTAATTTTTGTTTAGCAAGTGCAAGGTTTTTACATATTTCTACAAAATGAATGCTGAACAATTTGCAACTTTTATGAAGGCGCAACAGGATTTGTTGACGAACATATCAAGATTGACTGTAGGTGCAGGTAATTCAGTGCAAAGCAGCACCAACATAATTAACACAGCATTGGTACCCAACTTTGATGTTTTCGATCCGGCCAAGGAGACTTATCGGAGTTACATACAACGATTTGAAAATTATATCAATATGAAGGGTATTTCAGGCATGAAGGAATATTGTGTAAAGTTGTTGTTAAATTCAATTGGCTCTAAACACTTTAATATGGTAACGGCATTAGCGGCACCAAAAGCAGCAACAGAATTGTCGTACGATGAATTATTAGAATTATTAGGAAATCATTTAGCACCAAAGAAAAATGTTTTAGTGGCTCAACATAAATTTTTATCAAAATATTAAAGCGAAGGACAGTCAGTGGCAGATTTTGTGGCAGTTCTTTGTACCGATATTAATGACTGTGAATTTGTTTCAGAGTGTGAGTGCAAAAGTTCAATTGCTAATGTGTTTTTACGAGCACAATTTATCCGTGGTATAAGAGACAATAATATGCGAGAGCAACTTCTTCAAGCGCAATCTTCTAAAATTGAGGAAATTGTTTCAAAGGCGCTGACACTTGAGGCAGCAAAGTGTGATGCAGAGCAGTTATCACACGCGGTGGCAAATACATCTAGTGCAAGTGTTAATAAAATTTCAAAGAAGGGAAAAGTACCATTCAATCGTAAACCACCTCAACATAGACAAAAAGTTAATTACGAACAATTAGGCATAGCCGGCCTGTGCTTGCGTTGTGGTAAAAATGGTCATTTTGCAAAGGAATGTCGCTCTAGTGCAAGATTAAAATGCAATTTATGTCCAAAACAAGGTCATGTAGCAAAAGTCTGCATCGCTTCTCTTTTGGCAAATAGTCCTAACGCCGGACCTAAAAATAAACCCAGTACACGTATGAACTCAACAAATCAAGTGAAAAATGATAATTCTGATTACGGAATTTTTGAAATTGTTGATGTTTACTCAAACGACCACAAAAGTACAAATTGTGAGCTTTACTTTGCACAAATTTTGATAGAAGGCGAAATGGTCAAATTCGAAGTAGATTCTGGTTCCGGTTATTCATTTTTGCCCCAAAATTTATTTGAAAAACTTGAATTGTCTAATGAGATAACCCCTACAAATATAATTTTTCGTTCGTACACTCAAAATACATTTACCCCAGAAGGCAAAGTGAGCGTCAGTGCAAAATATAACAATGTTTCAATAGTTGATGATCTCTATGTATTACCGAGTCATTGCTCTCCCCTAATAGGACGAACATGGATACGTCGCTTGGGTATTAACCTTAATGAATTGGATCAAATTAATTCAAATGTACATGTGGCCCATTCTATTAATGATTCAAATCAAATGGAAGATTTAATATCCGAATATTCATCAGTAAAGTTTCTTTACAGTTGAGAGAGAACGTTAAGCTTATCTACACCAAAGAACGCCAAATACATTTTGCATTAAAGGAACGTGTTGACAAGGAACTTGATGATCTGGAAAAAGGGGGAATTATCTCCAAAGTTGCCAATAGCGATTGGGGGTCACCATTGGTAGTCATCCCAAAAGCTGACGGAGGTGTTCGACTTTGCGTTCACTATAAAGTTAGCGTAAATCAAAGGTTGGTAAGTGCACACTACCCTATACCCAAAATAGAGCAAATTGTCAACAGCCTCAAGGATTCAAAGTATATTTGCAAACTCGACCTTTATAAAGCGTATTTACACGTGCCCGTTGATGAAGTTTCATCTCAAATTCAAACAATTTCGACACATCGGGGAACATACCGAATGAATCGCCTGTCTTTTGGCATCAAAACTGCTCCAGCCAAATTTAATAGGATTATGGACCAAATATTACGTGAAATTCCAAAAACTGAAGTATATTTCGATGATATTACTATACATGGTCAGTCTTTATCTGAATGTAAGGCTAATTTAAAATCTTTTTTGGCCCAATTAAAAAAGTACGACCTTCACTTAAACCTTTCAAAATGCAAATTTTTTCAAAGACAAATTAAATTTTTGGGTCATACCGTGGAATACAACAAAATTCAAAAATGTGATTCAAAAATTAGAGCCATTGTTGATATGCCAAGACCAAAATGCGTGGAAGATGTCCGTAGATTTCTTGGCATGGTTACTTACTATTCTAGGTTCATACCAAATGCCTCTACCCTAACTGCACCCTTACGTATGTTACTACATAAAAATACAGTTTTCAAATGGAATTCTAATTGCCGGAAAGCATTTTCTTTGTTGAAAAAAGAAATTGCTAGTGACAGAGTTCTAATGCCTTTCAATCCCGATCTAAAGGTCCAACTTGCTTGTGATGCTAGTCCAACTGGAATAGCGGGTGTTCTGTCTCACGTAATAAGTAATGAAGAAAGGCCTATTGCTTTTGCTTCAAGGTCATTAACTCCGGCAGAACAGAATTATTCCCAGCTCGACCGCGTGGCGCTAGCAATTGTGTATGCAGTTCAGCACTTCCATGAATATCTTTATGGAAGACTCTTTATACTGGTTACGGATAACCAGCCCTTGTCCCGGATTTTTCACCAAAATTCAAAATTACCTCAGATGACATCATCCAGACTTCAAAGATATGCAGCTTTTCTCACTGGATATAATTACGAGGTTGTTACGAGAAAAAGTGAAGAAAATATTAATGCTGATTGCCTGTCGAGAGCACCTTTAAATACCGATAACAATTCAACAAATTTCATTGATCAGGAAGTACACTCTATTTGCAATTCAACATTGTTACAAATAAATTCATCAAATCTAAACTTTAATTCAATTCTAAATGCCTCAAAAGAAGATGCACAACTTGTACAAATTCTAAATACATTACGTAATTCAAATATAGTTGACTCAGAATATACAATCGATTCCAAAATTTTATTTAAAGGTAATAGAGTCGTGATTCCAAGTTCGTTGCAAAGTGCAGTTTTAAATGAACTTCATTACTCACACATTGGCATAAACAAGATGAAACAATTGGCAAGGAAGTATGTATACTGGCCTTTAATTGATAAGGATATCGAAAAGTACGTTCGATCCTGTGCTGCTTGTGCCTCTGTTCAAAACAATCCTCCGAAAGTAATTCTTCATTCGTGGGAGGAACCACAAGGAAATTGGCAGCGTATTCATATTGATTATGCGGGACCATTTCAAGGGCATAAATTTTTGGTGGTCATCGATTCAAAATCCAAATGGGCAGAAGTAGGTGTGATCTCCTCTGCACCAACATCATTTTCAACTATTGAAAAGTTATCCAGCATTTTTGCTAGGAATGGATATCCAGATGTTATGGTTTCCGACAATGCCCCTATTTTCAAAAGTGAAGAATTTTCAAGGTTTTGCTCTAATTCGGGCATATTTCAAAGATTTATTGCTCCTGGTCACCCAGCAACAAATGGACTGGCCGAAAGGAATGTCCAGACTTTAAAGAAACGTCTTATGGCGATGTCAGATTACCCATCACCAATTGGAAAAAAGGTCCAAAATATTCTGTTTAGATACAGGGCGACACCACTAGCCAATGGTAGAACACCATCTGTACCTTGGAAGACAGATTAGAATTCAACTAGATGCCTTAAAACCGTCAAAAGACTTAAAAACCTCTGTCCCTGAAACTACAGTCAGACAACTAAATGTGGGAGATCGTGTTCAAGCTAGATATTACAACGCAAATAAACCCTCTTGGAAATTTGGAACCATCACAGAGAAGCTTGGTCGTCTTCATTATATCGTTCGCCTAGACAATGGATTTACCTTCAAACGCCACATCAATCAATTACGCCTCACAAATGTCATAGCACCTGACACATCACCAAGTTCTGAGCAAGGAACTGATTCAAGTAGTCAAACGGAAGTAGAGCCGCAAATCTTTCAACATCCAGCTTTACTTCCCCACATTCAAAACCAGGTACCTATCCAGGACTCTTCAGTGCCAAGTAACTCCACTGCCTCTAATACTTCTACAACAAGTGAGCAGCCGCAATCATCCACTTCAGCAAATGCCGAGTCTGAATCAACATCCAGCCGCCGTACATCTGGTCGATAACGTAAACCGCCAATTCATCATAGAAACTACATACGGCACTAATCAAATATGTTTCTTTTAAGTGAGGGAGAATTGTTATAACTGGGAAACTTCCCAAACCAACGATATGGCAACACTGTCTGCTTCATAGTAATAATACGCGTGCGTCTTTCATTTATTCCACGGAACACAACAGGTTTTTTCAAAAATGTATCTTTATTAGACGAAAGCCAAAAATCTAATAATACCTAATTTTTATACACAACACAAACAAAACGAAATAAATACAAACGGTATCTAGAAATTAGGGTTTCTCACAATCTTACACGATGCTTACAATAAACGTGCCAATTATAGTCGAATTTATTATGCACGTATGCAGAAAACGCCAAGTTCTTAAGGGATGTTGCCAAAACTATTTTCCTAGATTTCATCCAATCAAAGTGGCGATCCTTAATCACCCTACGAACAACAGGGACGACAGAATATAAGCTATATAGCAAGGAATAGATGTTGCCACATAACAGATCTACATCACTTGTACCGTAAATAATTGATGAATCAAACCCATAGAAAAAACAAACAAATTAGTCCAATCCGTATTTATAGTCACGAACTTCAATTACACTATTTACAGGCTCAAAAATTAATTCAAAGGAAACACATATCAGAGCATGTCGGGACATAGTTGGGAATTGGAATTGCTTGGAATGCACTAATCTAGATTAATCACTAACTAGCACAAAATCAATAAGAGTTCGAGCTATGGAATGTATTGTAATACGTTGGTTTGTTGTTATGGACAATACTATTGTGATTAAAACAACGTTATGTTTATCCAAAAAGGTATAACAAGTTTGAAAAGTATATTTGAAGTGAATAAAAAATATTAATTGTTCAAAAACATATTAAACAATAAAAACTTGAATAAATTCATTTCGTTGAAAACAAAGTGTTTTACAGTATATAACAACATGCCTCCTCAACGTTATGAATTTACATTATGATTACATTATGTACTTATATGGTAATTCCGAAATGATTACGACAAAATATATGTTTAGGTTTGGGTACAGCTTTTGTCAACACATCAGCTAACATTTTATGAGTAGGCAAATATTTTAATTCAACAATATTTTGTTCTATGGCATCCCTTATATAGTGGTATTTGTAATGAATGTGTTTAGTACGAGAATGATGAGCACCGAATTCTGCCATTCTTTGAGCACTTTGAGAATCTGTATAAATCATCACTGCGCTATGACCAGAATACCCAAGCTCTTCTAAAATATAACCCAAATATGTTGCCTCCTTAGTTACTTCAGTTAACGCCATATATTCCGCCTCTGAAGTAGATGTTGCTACAACCTTTTGTTTTTTGGATTCACACGAAACAAGGCCACCTGCGAGTAAAAAACAAAAACCGGTTTGAGATTTTCTGTCATTAACGTCTTGAGCCCAATTGGCATCACAAAACCCCGTAAGTGGTAAGCCACTTTTTCTTTATGTTAATACTGCGTTGGATGATTGATAGTGGAGCATCATCACATACGTGCGCCCAAAAATCTTGTTTTGAAAATATAGATTCTCAGAAAATGGAAAACAGCAAGAAATAAGCCTATGCAATACTTTATATGTGCCGGATTTACGACGCAATCTTATATCAGCTAGCAAATTGACTGATAGGGGTTGTAAAGTTGTTATGCAAGGAACAAAAGTAACAGTTTATAAAGAAAATAAAACAATAATAGTTGGCCGTAAGACGGATAATTTGTATTTTGTCACATTAGTTAAAAATAGAGAAAATGAGATATGTGCAACCGTAAGATCAAATGATTTTGAAACAGAGTTATGGCATAAAAGGTATGGGCATCTTAATTTGAATCAACTAATCAAACTACAGAGGGATGAAATGGTTAAGGGGTTACCAAAACTAAAAGATGTTGGAATTGATTGTGTACCGTGTATTCGTGGTAAACAAACTTGTTTACCCTTTCCTCATAAGTTCGAAAAATCAACTTCCGAAATCCTTGCGCTTATTCACACTGATCTTTGTGGTCCAATGAGAACCGAATCACTTGGCGGAAATATATATTTTGTAACATTTACCGATTATTATTCCCGAAAAGTGTTTGTTTATTTCATTCGACGTAAAAGTCAATATTTGGAAAAGTTTATCGAATTTAAAAAAATGGCAGAAACACAGACTGGAAAGAAAATTAAAATTTTACGAAGTGATAATGGAGCAGAATTAGTTGGTGAAGATTTTACAAACTTTTTAAGAGAAAACGGAATTGGGAGACAGCTGACAGCGACTTATACACCACAACAAAACGGTGTTGCGGAAAGAATGAATAGAACGTTAATTGAAATGGCGCGTTGTTTAATGATAGAAGCGGGTGTACCTGAAAGTCTATGGACAGAACTAATAAATACATCTGCGTACATTAGAAATCGTTGTCCAACAAAGTTAAGTGGGACTAAAACACCTGAGGAGATATGGACAGGGAAAAAACCCAGTATCACACATTTAAGGAGTATTGGTTGTATATCATTTGCATTAAATAAGACACCGAAAAGATCGAAGTGGGATGCTAGGAGCAATGAAGACATTCTTATAGGTTACTCAGAAGAATCAAAAGCCTATAGATTATGGAAGCCAGGAACGAAACAAATTGTAATAAGTAGAGATGTAAAATTTATAGAGAGTCAAATGTATAATACTAAAAAAGAGAATCAAAGTCATAATTTTTATGAGTTTGCACCTAGTGATAGAATACAGAGCCAGTCTGATAATAAGAATTTAGAAGATTCTGAAACAAATAGAAACAATTCAGGCGAAAAAGAAATAAGCCAACCTGAGAACAATGGTGCTCAAAATAAGCAACCAATAAAGTATTTTGTTGATTCAATAAAGAATCGATTAAGATCAATCAAAAAACAAGAGATGACTCAAGCAGTGCATGAGAATATAATAGATCCTAGAAGTTTGTCAGAAGCTATGTCATGTGATTGCTCAAAAGAGTGGCTTAAAGCTGTGCAAGATGAATACAAGTCATTATTAAAAAATGGTACTTGGAGCCTAACAGATTTGCCAAATGGACGTAAGCCGGTAGGATGCAAATGGATATTTAAGTCAAAATTTGGGCCGGATGGAACTATAGAAAAACGTAAGGCTAGATTGGTAGCCAAAGGATATTCTCAAAAGTTTGGATTAGATTATGTAGACACTTGTGCTCCTGTAGTTCGTCAGACCTCTCTAAGAATGTTATATGCTCTCGCTGTTGAAAATGATTTAAAGTTACGCCAGTTAGACGTATCAACTGCGTTCTTAAATGGAAACTTAGAAGAGGAGATTTATATGGAACAACCAGAAGGGTTTGTAGAAGAGAAAACTAAAGAAAAAGTATGTAAGCTCAATAAAGCAATTTACGGTCTAAAACAAGCGGGAAGGCAGTGGTTCAAAACCATTGATTCTGTAATAAAAGTTTTTGGTTTAAATCAGTCGAAGTATGATCAATGTATTTATTACTGTAAAAGAGACGGAAAAACAATGATTGTCGCCTTATATGTAGATGATATCATAATTGCTTCTGACGATACGTATTTCACAGAAGATTTTGTATGTAAATTAAAAGGTAGTTTTGATATTCGTGATTTGGGAGTTCCAAAGCATTGTATTGGTTTGGAAGTAAATATAAAAGATAAAGAAATATCAATTTCGCAACCAGGTTATATCTCAAATTTAATTAAAAAATACGATTTAGAGAATTGCAAGCATGTGAAAATTCCTATGCAGCCAGGCGTTAAGTTAGAAAAAGAACCAACAATTCCTGGAGAAGCGCAGAAGGTAGATGCCAAGCTTTACCAAGAAATTATTGGATCGCTACTATATTTGTCATTGTATAGCAGACCTGATATTAGCTGTGCTGTAAATACCTTGTCGCAATTTTCCAACAATCTTGATTTTAAAACAACTAATTTTGGAAATTCGTTTGCAGTATCCACAGCTGCCTTGATAGCTGAGAAACGTTCTGGTAATGCATCAAGTACAATAACAACTAGAAGGTCTTCATCAATCTCGATCCCCATTTCCATTATACATGAAACGCATACATCAAAATCAATTAAAAATTCTGATATTGATTGGCTTTTAGACATTTTTAAATTCAATAACTTACGGTAAATTTCAATTTTTTCCCGTATTGACTTACGATCGAATGTATCTTGAAGGTAACACCAGATCTCATGAGATTGTTTCATATTTTTTACCATTGTCACAATATTTGTCTCTATGGCCATTAAAATTTCAGCTCTTGCATCCATATCCTTATCTAGGTATTGCTGCATAGCCCTTATCGATTGTTCATGCTCACGAGTTTGTGACTCTGTCGGTGATTCTGGAAGCTTTGTTACTTTTGGAGCCTTTTCTTTATCTAACACAATATTCAGCAATCTACTTTCGTGAAGTACACCCTCCATTTGAGCTTTCCAAGTACCATAATTTCTTCCATTTAATAATGGAATTCGCCCAGCTATTGAATTCATTATCCTTTTATAAATATTCTAATATAGCTGCCTTTTACGACTTCAACGTATCTTCCTTTATTGTTTCCTTATAGGATCTGGGCCCATAACCTATTGTGATTAAAACAACGTTATGTTTATCCAAAAAGGTATAACAAGTTTGAAAAGTATATTTGAAGTGAATAAAAAATATTAATTGTTCAAAAACATATTAAACAATAAAAACTTGATTAAATTCATTTCGTTGAAAACAAAGTGTTTTACAGTATATAACAACAAATACTAAGATCAGTTCTAACACACATGGACCGAATGTTAGAAGATCTGGAAACATCAAATGGATTAGTATTAAAATGCCCACAAATAACAATCGAAGAGAACTGCGATAGTAACTGACAATGTTCATATTCAAAAGTAAGAATATCACCGTACGGTAGGTATACCACCCCAAATAATATTTTTCCATTATTGTAATTCAGCTCTAAGAAAAGAGTCTCACACACGCCTGCAGTAGTTACACGGAAAACCTCCCTACATTTGATCTTAGAAGAAACATAAATACCAACCCCTCCGCCTTTTGTGCCAGATCGATCATTCCTAAGAAATTTAAATCCCGAAATACTTACAGCACTGCTGGAAACATAAGGCTTAATCCATATCTCTGAAATAGCGAAAACATCTAATTTCGATTCCAATAAAAATAATTTCAACTCATCAAATTTAGAAAAACCACCCGATGGCCTAATGCTTTGGCAATTTAGATGAGCAACATTCAGTAAATTATCATAAATTCCAAGCATAACACTGGAATTAAGATTACCACTTATTATAGGCCACATATTCCCGTTGGAACCCATCAATATATGAAAAATGCACTGGGGAACCTAAAGGGGAATAACAGCTTGAAAAAAGGCAATAATTCAAAACATTAAAATATATTAAATATATTCATGAAATACCATACGGCTAATCATAAATTATTGAGATCAACAAAAATCATGATAATAAGTGTAACTCAAGAAATACAAAAACAAGGAAAAAAACAAGTATAATTTCTTGTCAGAAATAACTAAGCAGATGAAGTAGCTGAATCATCGTTGAGAAGCAGGACACATTTCTTAGTATCATATATAGTAGACACACCATTCAAGAGTGTAATCTTCGGACTTCATTCGTATTTAGTACCTTAAAATATTTAATCTTCTTAAAACGAAGCAATTTTTTACAAATAGCATTAAGCTTCCCCACAGCAGGAAAAAGATGATCATTTAAGTAAATACGGCTCACAATTTCACCACCCAATACATCACACAGCTTCAGATTACGGGTTTTACAGATATAGCATTTTTGTGCAAAAACAAAATGCCTCTGGTTATTGTACGAATTCGCCTTCGTTGTACTTGTTGTAGGCATGCTGGCACCTAGTTTAATTCGCCTTGCTTTGTTCTCTTGTTTTAATTGTTTAATAATATGCCGCGCATATGGACGTACACAAATAAAAAAAATTATTTTGACAATTAAAAAATAAAAACAAACAGCAACAAATAGTCACCTGCCTTGATGCTGCCACCTAGTTCGCCTTGATCTTGACTTTCTGTTACAGTTCTTGCACAAAGTAAACAGAGGCGTCACGAGAATATAGTGATCTTATTCTCTATATGTCTCTTTCTTAAATGATTGAGCGCTCCTATTCACTTTTGTTAAATTTTTCTTCTTTATTTGAAATAATTTTTCTGACCAAAAATAAGGGTTGAAAAGTTTAGATTAATTTTAAATAAACTTATACCACATTTACACCTACGCAAAATCTGGTACTTATGAGATTTTGAGCGAAATCTAGTTCATTTCTACCAGATTACCCATACAAAACAAAATCTACTTAAGAACTAGATTTTGGCAAAATCTTCAATACTAAATGATGCAACTATGTATTTTTTGGTAATGTACTGAAATTTACAGCGCTGAAAGAGAAAATTTTGACATTTGTAACAAAAAAAAAAAAAAGCGCGGTAGAAACAAAATATTTGCAGCAACATTAAAAAATAATAAAAGTGTAAGTACTACTACATATGTAGTTATGTGTATAAAAGCACGAATTTAATTAAGTTTAGAGCCAATTTTTTATTCTTTCTTCAGTCAGCTGTTTTTTTTGTGAAAATGAAATCCAATAATACGTCAAAAAGCATTGGTGTAAACGGCGGAGATTTTCTTCGAGATTTGAGCTGAAATCTACTAGATTTTGAGTAGATGTAAATGTAGTATTAGTGCTATTTTTTTTTATAAAATTGAAACCATAGATAGGTGTTGTGCACTAATTTTTCAGTTTCTAATTATACTAATATTAATATTAGTTTTATATTATTGCACTAATTAAAAGTTAAAAGCCTTACTAAATATTAATGCTAGTACATAAAAAAATGTAGCACTAAACACAAATTTATTGCAACTTTTTTCTTTACTAATTTTAATATTTTTGAAAGGGTGTTTTATATTGCGGACGATTTTAAACACGATTTTTTAACAAGGGAACTCACTCTTGGTTGCCAACTACCTTGCAAATGTAGCAAGTTTAACAAATATGCTACATTTTACAAGACCAAAACAACCATATGTATGTATGAAACTAAGATTTGCTGCACTTGAGCAAATATGCTAGGGCAAAAATCGTTGCAGATTGGTAATTTGCAATGCTAAAATAACTGTTTATTTCATTTTATTATTATTAAATCAAAACAACTAGACACCTGCACTTACAAAGTTTCACGGCGGTATTACCGTCTCAACAATTGCCTGTGAAGAATTAAAATTGAAGCAAAAAGTGTTAAAGAATGTTTGCTAAAATAGTAAGAATTAAAATATCAAACAAAACTCCATTGATTGATAAAAGTTTTTAGGAAGTTTATGCACACACTAAATACTTTCTTTGTGTAAACAATTTAGAGGCGGCGTTAGCGTTTATATATTGACTGCGGCTTAGCTTATTGCACGCGGTAAAGTTACTTTATGCAACTCTGTAATAAATTTGCTAAACGCTTAAAAAAGACACTCACGCTTTGTGGCAGAAAATCATACGAAGTGTGCAAAAATTGCAGATATGCAACGAAGAGTGATTTCCGCTAACATTTTAAAAGTATTGTACTTAAAAATGTATAACAAGGGATAAGATTTACATCACATAACTGAATTAAACCAAACAATCAATCCGTGAAAAAATACATATTAAAATAAATAAAAACAGAAACATGACCATATCACATATTTTTGTTTGTTTCAAATAGTTTCGTTTTCAAAATCGATTTTTATCACATACCTGTATTTTAGACAAACATTACATAAAATCAAGAACCGGTGGACACCACCTGCACACTACCACACCTTACAGCGATGTCAGAAAAACTTTTCTGCCGACCAGTGTACTGAGGCACTACCGCGATGTAGCGATTGCTTAAGATAGGTGGATAGTCCCACGGCGACACAATACCTCAACGTAGTTAGACGAGATGGGCTCTTACGTGACACAGATGTAGGTATGGCACCTGGGCAACACCTCGGGTACCCTAACTTTATCTGGAATAGAGAATTTGTACAATAAGAAAAAAGGGTAGACGCCGCCAAATTTCTTATCTTCCAAATTTCCACAAAATCTTGGTATTAACTTTCTAAAGGGTAGACGCACCAATAGTAAGCTCTTACCTCGACCGCAGCCACAAAGTAGTAAGCAGAGGTGAAACGACAGTATAGTGATCTTTTTCCCTATCGGTCTCGTTCCTTCAAAGCCTTAGTTTTGTTTTTATTTTGATTTTCATGCCGTGTTTGCCTGTATTTCGTCACAAAATGCTATATTTGTCTCTTTCTAACAGAGCCCATAGTAAAAAAAACTGAGTTTTTTATTTTTTATGTGTCAAAGTCTTCACCTCTGGTTACCCTGTGATCGCAGCCGAGCGCAGACTGACTAAAATCTATCACAACACGTTCTTTTATACCCCTTTTGCGGCTACAAAAATTAGTTGCATCTTTTAGTATTTGTTTATCATGGTTTTATAAAAGACGTGTTTGTGTTAATAATTACTTCCTAAAATTATTCCTAGGTGGTGCCAGTATTAACTATGGCCGTTAACTTTAAATATTCACTAAATTTGTGAAGCATATCTTAAGGCTAACTGTATACTACGAAATTTTATATCGAGAATTTCTTCAAAATATTCATGTGAGTCTTAATCTCACTTTTGTAACTTATGTTACTATATAAAATACTAAATCAACGTTAATAGTTATGTCTAATCAACGAGTTATTATACAAAAATTAATAATTCACATTCTTGCAAAATAATGCTAATAAAAGAAATAATAATATAAAGATATTATAATTTGTTATTGATTATGTGTGGTGAAGACGAGGCACCGACTTTCATCGTTACAAGGGGAACTCACTCTTGGTTGCAAACAACCCTTAGAAATGTAGAAAGTCTAGCAAATATGCTACATTTTGCAAGACCAAAACAACCATATCGTCGGCTAAAGTCGCAAACGTGACAAGTCCACTTTTTAAAATTGTTCAGGATTGAGGAAAAACTGTTTTAATAATATATTGGCGCAGACTTTTATTTTTCATTGTATACCACGCATCGTTTGTTAGTTGCACTCGCCGTTTTCGCTTTTTGTTCTTAATAGGAAGTTCTATTGAATCATCCGCACTGCTGTGGAATTCATACGGAACTAAACCAACATTTCCATCGTCTTCTTCATTTCTATATTGAACGAAACCATCGTGTGCTTCATCACCATAATCCATATTGTAAATTTTTGACTAAAAAGCAGATATTATGTTAAATTTAAATTGTGTATTTTTCAAACAACTATTCAACTGCATTAAAATATAATTTTTCGAAAAAAGTGGACTTGTCACGTTTGCGACTTTAGCCGACGATATGTATGTATGAAGCTAAGATTTGCTGCACTTGACCAAATATGCTATGGCAAAAATCGTTGCAGATTGGTAATTTGCAATGCTAAGACAACTGTTTATTTAATTTTATTATTATTGAATCAAAACAACTAGACACCTGCGCTTACAAAGTTTCACGGCGGTAGAACCGTCTCATCAATTGCCTGTGACGAATTAAAATTGAAGCTAAAAGAGTAAGAATTACAGTATCAAACAAAACTCCATTAATTGATAAAAGTTTTGAGAAAGTTTATGCACAGACCAAAAACTTTCTTTGCGTAAACATTTTAGAGGCGGCGTTAGCGTTTATATACTGGCTGCGACTTAGCTTATTGCATGCGACAAAGTTACTTTATGCAATGTAACAAAATAAATAATAAAATAAAAAATGAGTGGTGAAGAAAGCAAAAAGAAAATTAAGATAATAAAACAAAAGCCAAACAATAAGCGATGGACTGATGAAGAAATTAAAAAAATATATTGGATTATTTACTAGAGAATCAAGAAGGTGAGGTTTGATGTTTATTTTTGTTGTTAATTTCCTTTATTTTCCGAACAATCAGCTGTTGAAATAAATTTGCCAAACGCTTAAAAAAGACACTCACGCTTTGTGACATAAAAGTTATTTCCGCTAATACTACATTTACACCTACGCAAAATCTAGTAGATTTCAACTAAAATCTCGAAGAAAATCTCTGCCATTTACACCAATGCTTTTTGTCGTATTATTGGATTTCATTTTCATAACATAAACAGCTGACTGAAGAAAGAATAAAAAATTGGCTCTAAACTTAATTAAATTCGTGTTACAATTGTTTTTATACACATAGATACATATGTAATATAACTTACACTTTATTTATTATTGTTTCATCCATATTGAAACCATTTATTTTAAACTTGTATTATTTTTTAATGCTGCTGCAAATATTTTGTTTCTACCGGGCTTTTTTTTTTTTTTTGTTACCAATATCAAAATTATCGATGTGAATAAATAAAACTCTGAAGAAAACGGCAAACCGTAACAGTTGTTTTTGTTTATATTTTTATTTCTATGGTGGTGAATTAATGTCAACAATATTACCTTATCTGAATATGAGATCAAAATTTATGAATTGTGGCAACAAATTACTGACACAGGGATGGAAAACCTGCACTAATGTACTTGTATAAGTTATTAAGATACAATTTTTATCATTTTTGTTTTCGTCGTTGGATTTTATTAACACGTATTTTTTTTTTGTAAGAATTAAAGTTTGTTAATGAATACTCCCTATACTAAAGTTTTTTTGAATAATAACTATATGCCAATCAATTAATATTGTTTTAGGCTCTCCATTGCCGTGATCGAATTTTTGGGACATCGCTTTGCTTAGGTTTTATATGAAAAATAGTATTTTGGGGATTTTGACCTTATTTTTGGAATAATTAAAGTTTGTTAGTGAATACCCCCTATACTGAAGTCTTTTTGAATAAAAACTCTATGTCATTCGATTACTATTGGTTTTAGCTTTCCATTGCTGTATTCAAATTTGTGGGACATCGTTTCGTTTAGGATTTATAGGAAAAATAGTATTTTGGGGATTTTGACCTTATTTTGGGAAAAAAAGAAAGTTTGTTAGTGAATACCCCCTATACTGAAGTCTTTTTGAATAAAAACTTTATGTCATTCGATTACTATTGGTTTTAGCTTTCCATTGCTGTATTCAAATTTGTGGGACATCGTTTCGTTTAGGATTTATAGAAAAAATAGTATTTTGGGGATTTTGACCTTATTTTGGGAAAAAGATAGTTTGTTAGTGAATACCCCCTATACTGAAGTCTTTTTGAATAAAAACTATATGTCATTCGATTACTATTGGTTTTAGCTTTCCATTGCTGTATTCAAATTTGTGGGACATCGGTGCGTTTAGGATTTATAGGAAAAATAGTATTTTGGGGATTTTGACCTTATATTGGGAAAAGCGAAAGTTTGTTAGTGAATACCCCCTATACTGAAGTCTTTTTGAATAAAAACTATATGTCATTTGATTACTATTGGTTTTAGCTTTCCATTGCTGTATTCAAATTTGTGGGACATCGTTTCGTTTAGGATTTATAGGAAAAATATTTTTAGCTTTCCATTGCTATATTCTATTAATGTATATTGCAAACCTAAAGACGTGATTCAGATTTTCTGAAGAAAGTTGCTCTGTACATGAAGATAATATAGTTTACTTATTTTAAATTAAATCAAACGTCCATGATCTTAATTATAGTAACAATTTGTTGAACAATTATAAATACGGCATTACATTTTGTTCGCTACTAGTACTTGCACGTGTTAGTGTTTACATATTTTCAAACTCACCACGTTAAAAAAATATGTAAAAAAAAAGCTGGTACGGTTTTCCGTTTTGGACTGAGTTTGATTTATTCAAACACGTGTTTTAATAATTATTTCGAATTGATAAAAATATTGCAATAGAATGACCACAATTGGAGAAAATATGAAACAAACACTAAGTGGAGGGTTTGATAACACAGAAAGCACTAAGGCAAGTGTAATACGTATTGTGGACCAAATCAACCGATTTCAGGAGCGTATACATAAACACATTGAGGATAACTATGTCGATTTTATACCAAATTACACCACGTCCGACATGTATATCGAAGAGGGTGAGATACTATTGCGTGAAACAGAACATTTATTGAAAAATATTGGCAGCGATGCACGATTGGCACTCACAGAAGCCAATACTGAATTGACCCATTGTGTAGATGAATTACGTGAAGTATCATTAGGTCTACGTGTTTCTTATCGTATCCTAAGCATAGATGATTTATTCCAATGCGTAGAAGAAGCTAATGTCACAAAAGACTACTTGATTGTTTTAGATTTATTGGGAAAGTTAAAAGTTTTAATATCCAGTGAGTCTGATTCCGAAGTCAGCCGTATATTTCAAAAGTGCGATTGTTACGAAACCATAAAAGTAAAGTATCATATCCAGTCAAATATTTTACAGCAAAATTTGCAGCAACGATTTGATCGGCTTGTAAAATTTACGGAGAAAACTTTTCCAACTGCAAAACATGTTACAATACAAGTGTCAAAGGACGATACTCAATTGCAGGATACTGTTATGGCTTTGTTTGAGGTAGGCATTAAACAATATTTAAAACAATTTCGTTTAATTACAATATTTTTCTAATTATTAGTCTCGTTATAATCTGATGAAAATATGTAATTTTCTATTAGAAAATTGCTTAATACCTATGGTTAGAAAACCAGTTTCTGTGCACTATGCGACAGATAATGCGGAATATTCACAACTCAATATATCTTATTCACTAAAGGATCTAGGAAACTCCTTACGACCTTCTTATAAACAAGTGTTTGTGCATATCAAGTTACTATTTGATTGTTTGACTAATATCAATGTAAATGTGTTTGCGGAGCAACATGTGTTTACAATAATTGGAAGCCATATTAAAGAACGCCTGCTTAAGGTAATTGTAAACGAATGTCTAATGTATGCGGTTCCGGAAACCATTGACGATTATCAAGAGTCAACTTTAGTCGATGATGTTCTTCATTTCGAACAAACATTGGCTGATGCTTTTTTTATTAACCCCGACACAGACCGTACACTTTCCGAGTTTACTCATAAGTTTAGTACTTATTTTGGGCAACGTTTCAGTAAAAAAGTTTTAGAGAGTGCTCGAGAAATTATGCAAAAAGATCTGCAAGATATGGCTACAATAGCTGAATGCAATACAGTAGAAGAGTTGGGTAAAAATCCATTGTTATTTCCGCAGTGTATGATATCCAAAAGCGCTTTGGTAAGTATTAATACCCCTTGTTATTGATTTTATTGTTATTACCTCTTCAATACATTTAGATTTGGAAACAGCTAACATAGTGTAGCAAATTAAAGTAAGGAATAATGATTTGAGTTGCTTATTATTTTATATATATATATATATACATATATACATATATATATATATATATATATATATATATATATATATATATATATATATGTATATACATATATATATATATATATATATATATATATATATATATGTATATACATATATATATAGATGTATATATATATATACATATATGTATATATATATATACATATATGTATATATATATATATATATATATATATATATATATATATTTATATATATTGTACAATTGGGAACTCTAGTGGGATTTAATTCAAACGGTACGTCTGAATTAACACTATTTTTGTATTTCCCTGCTCTTTCTAGCACTTGTATCTGAAAGACTATGTACTTAATAGAAAATAAAGAAGACCAAAAGTCCTTATGTTTGAACACTGTAGTCAATTGAATATTTATTCAAAGAAATTTTTGTCTTTTATACAAATTAAATACGGAAGTTAAAACTTAAATTATATAAAATAAATTTGACCTACTAAAATAGTGCAATTGCAATGTAAAACGTTATTTTTGCTAAGTAAATTAATTCGTAAAATTATGCACACGTTAAAATTTCATAATTTTAGTTTGCAACTGTGTTGCAGTTTAACTTAAGTTGACCTAATTTAAGTTTAATGCATAAGTTGCATTTTTTCATTAATGTAGTAAACATGAAATTAACAATAATAATAAGTGCAAATATAATAAAACAAAAAATTAAATAACTTAACAATAGTAATAAGTACATTCTCCCCGGCAATTAACAAGCGGTCAAATAGAATTTAGACTTGAATTGTGAACTTCTGTCGTGGATTTGGTTGGGTGTTGTCTTAGTGCAGAATATGCGATTGCAGTATCGTGTTTTGAATTTGTATCATGGTGAAAGTTAGAAGTGTTTATAGATTCTAGCTTCTGTTGCAAACCCTTTATTTTATTGAGTTGTATCGAAATCAGGTCTGTTATCAATGTGTAATTGGTAGCCTTAATATTTTCGCTTTTTGTAGATGTTTGATATGCCAGTTCTGAGACGTTGACAAGACGTCCCCATGATTGTTGATATTAACTGTTGTCCGGTCATTTGAATAAAATCATGCTTAAGGATGCAGTCTGGGCCAATAATTAATAGTCCAAAGCCTTCTAGATACAAGTTTGTGATCTCTTTCCCACAAACTGCTGTGGCTTGTGTTATTGATGATGAGGAATATATCCATTGCTTTTTATGATGTGATGGGGTCCACGTTACATTCGCCAGAAGCTCGCTTAGGTTGCAATTTTGAGTAGTAATGTTGTTAAATAGGTTGATATCACATGAACATCTTTCAGCTCCGAAATTGTATTTCAGTTGTATGTTATAGCAGATGACGTCACATGATTTAAGTTCTTCTGAAGATACCGGGAAATAGCGCCTTCGGTTGGTATCTACTGCTAGTATGGGACTGCATGTTTCTATAGTTAGCATAGTGTTGTTTATTGTGTTAGGAACAGGAATTAAATTATATAATTTGAAATTTTCATTTTCTACTAATGGCAATAATATGCTAAACACCACGTGCCTTTGAGTAAGTCCACCCTTTATTTTCATTAATTTATATAATTCTAATAAGTTGTTTTCAGACATAGGGATTCGGGCATGTGTGCCTTGATTTGCTTTATTCCGACTTCTAATTGTTGTGGAGTTAGCAGTAGCGGGTTGAAATTTCCATGATGGGTGTCAGTCAAGCATGTCCAGGATATATGCTTGTGTTTTTTGTAAATTGCTTGCAATTAGAGATAATTGCATAAATCCCATGTTAAACAGCTGAGTAAGCTTGAATTGTTATAACTGCTCGTTACGTAATTCTTCCCTTTTTACCAATTCATTTATAGTTGATTGAAGACTGTCAAATTTGAATTTTGCTGCAGTTAGACCTTGTTTAACAATGTTCATTGTTCAGTTTACGATGAAGTTTGATCCTTTATAAATTTAAATCAACTTGAATGTGTTGATAATGTTCTACTATATTAATACATGATGTATTTGATTCCATTTTTATACAAAGCTGTTTTAGAGATTTTGTACCGTTTGATAGATATGATGTATCCGTCCAGTATGCTGATAAATCATAATATACCATTAGATTCCACTGACTAGTAGATGTGTACGTTGATCCTATTTTTTAAAAATGAATTCCCAGTTGAGATATAAATCGCTTGTTATTGATTGCAGTTCCCATGACCGTTGGGAAAATAAGCAGAAGAGCCAGTAGTGTCATGCATATATTATTGATTGGTAGTCTTGTCCTTTTCGTTTTGGGTTCGCTATCTTGTTTTTGGATTGTTGATATACCTGAATCTGGTTTTTTTGTATTGGTTTTGTTGTATGGATTAACTTAAACAGGCAGCAAAGCGAGACTATGTATAGGTCTTTTGCAAGTTCCAGTTGCAGTTTTGATATCAGCAACTCGAATGCGTCTATCATTTCTAGGATAAACCTTCAATATTCGTCCTAGAGGCCATTTTATCGACACAGTGTTATCTTCTTTTATGAAAACCATATCTCCTGGTTTGATGTTAGCACTTGCAGTTTTCGAGTTCCCATCGGGATAAGAGTGATATTTTCCTTGAATTAGCTGCAAAATCCACTTGAGACGTAAGAGCTTTTCCGATCAAAAAACATCCTGGAGTTAATGCTGACATATCGGAAGGGTCGTGGGACATGGGTGTTAATGGACGAGAATTCAAGATGGCTTCAATATCTATGATAACCGTTTCCAATTCTTCATATGTTAGTGAAGTCGTATTTAAGCTTCGAACAAGCAAATTTTTAGCCGACTTCACCGCTGCTTCCCAAAGTCCTACAATATGGGGTGATCTGGATGGAATAAAATGGAACTGTATTCCTTTCGAGCTACACGTTGAAAATATTTATTCCCTTCCATTCTCAGAAAATATTGATTGAGAGAGTTCTCTAAGCTTGTTGTGGGCTCCAACAAAATTTGTTGCCTTACCACTATATATATTTTGGCAGCATCCTCTTCGGCATATAAAGCGTTTTAAAGCACCAATATAAGCATCAGTTGATAAGTCACTAACCAGTTCAAAATGAACTGCCTTAGTCGCAAAGCATATATGCCTTTGTTGGTCGTTTTCCTCTTATTTTGTAGTGAATCCATATCGGACCAAAATAATCAAATCCTGAATTAATGAATGACCGTGCATGTGTTACTCGTATCATGTGGAAGGTTTCCCATTAATTGTTGACATAACTTGGGACGGGCCTTGCAACATTGTGCGCATTTTTGCACGGTTGATCTTGCAATGTATTTTCCTTTTATTGACCAGAATCGTTGCCTCACGATTCCTAATAATGCTTGCGGGCTGCAATGCTTGTTGTCTTCGTGAACCGATTTAAATAGAAGTTTTACTAGTGCATCATTATATGGAAGAACCATTGGATGTTTCAAATCGTAGGATATGTTTGCTTCTTCCAAACGTGGTCCCAATCTCAAAATGCCTTCTTTATCAATAAATGGAGTCAAACTACAAATTGAACTGAATTTCTTGTTGTGCCTTTAATTGCTTAATTTCATTGCCGAAATCATGACTTTGGATGGCACATATGATTATTCTTAATGATGTCTCAAGTTTTTCAACACTCAAGGCATTCATTTGTGGTTTTTGCGAAACCTTGTCAGACGTGTTTTTGATGAACCGATGGACATATGATATAATTCGCTGTATCTTCTTAAATGAACCTTTATGATCGATATTGTATACAACACTGTAATTGTCTATGGCTGACAAAACAATTGCTGAATATTTTTTTCTTTCAACATTGGAGATGATTTTTGCTGGACGTCGTATCTGCCGGTAAACCCACCTATTGGCTCACAGACTTTAATAAGTAGCCAGACCTTATTGATCTTGCTATAGTAAAAAACATCAAACGCGACCAACTGTTAGTTAGTTCATCCTATGACCTATCTTGTGATCATTCACCTACAATTATTATTTTACACGACAGTTTTGTCATTACACCTAAAACCCTTAGTTTCTACCCGAACAGAAACACGAATTGGTTAAAATATAAAATGTATGTGAGCTCTCACTTATCTTTGAACATCCCACTGAGAAATCCAGCTGATATTCAAGCAGCTGTAGATCATTTTACAGACGTCGTGACTGCCGCAGCCATAGCTGCAACGCCAACAAAGCCATCAGCTAAAATAATATCGTACCAGGCAACAGCAGATATTCAGATGCTCGTCATTGAGAAAAGAAGACTAAGACAATAGCAAAATAGTCGTTCTCCACACATAAAAATGCAAATGAACTTTGCCAAAAAAACTTATGCAGTAAATTGAGACAAGAACACGAATTCTTTATCCACAACTTTTAAAAAAACTTGGATCCAATGAAAAACACGGATTATAGTCTGTGGAAAGCTGTAAAGCACTAACAATGTCCTATTGCTTACGAATCCCCACTAAGACTTGAAGACCGTACTTGGGCTAAAAACTCAAGTGAAAAGGCAAATGCGTTCGCAAATCACCTAGAGAAGTTTTTCGCACCACATGATGTAAGTAATTCCACTATTCCATTTATTAGTGACACGGTGAATGATCCTAGGAAATTTCGGTTGTCTTCTTTAAAATCGACAATTAAAAATACGGATATGAAGAAATCACCTGGACCTGATCGTATAACAGGATCAATGATAAAAAACTTACCTAATTCAGCTGTAAGAATTTTACTTTGCATATTTAATGCCATGTTGCGCGTCGGATTCTTCCCATGATCTTGGAAGATGTCTGAAATTGTTATGATCCCGAAACCTGGAAAGGACTCAAGCCAGATTACATCCTACAAGCCTATTAGCCTACTGTCAGTTTTTTCAAACATATTTGAAAAATTATTCGTCTCGAGTGTAACTCCTTTTCTAAATGAACAAAACGTTATCCCAGATTATCAGTTTGGTTTTCGAGCAAGGCATAGTACGATTGAACAAGTCCATAGAATCGTTACCATTATTAGATCGGCTTTTGAAAGAAAGCAATACTGTTCAGCTTTATTTATAGACATTTCCCAAGCATTTGATAAAGTCTGCCATGATGGGCTACTTACTAAAATAGCTCGGGTTCTTCCGGAAAACACCTACAAGCTTATAAAAAGCTATTTGTCAGATAGAACTTTTAAAGTAAGGTCAAAGGGTCAGTTTTCAAGAAATGGGAAAATCAGTGCAGGAGTACCACAAGGTAGTGTGCTAGGGCCGCTATTATATATATCATCTATACAGCGGATATGCCGACAAGCCCACATGCATATACATCAACCTTTGCAGACGACACTGCAATTATAAGTGTCAGTAATGATCCAAAGGATGCATCTGAAAAGCTGCAGTCTCATATTCATAAGCTATAAGACTGGCTAAAACAGTTGAGAATAAAGGTAAATCCATCAAAATGTGCTCATGTAACGTTTTCCCTTAGAAGGCAAAATTGTCCACCAATCACAATAACTAATACCACGGTTCCAGCGGAAACGCACGTTAAATATTTAGGTATCCACCTAGATCGGCGCCTAACTTGGTCCCGTCACATTGAGGCAAAAATAACGTCCATAAAGCTTCGAACAAATCAACTACATTGGCTAATAAGTCCTAATTAAACTTCGGCTTTGGAATATAAAGTCCTTTTATACAAATCCGTTATAAAGCCAATATGGTCATATGGTATTCAGCTGTGGGGTACTGCCTGTGCATCAAACATCCAAAAGTTACAGAGAAGACAGTCTAGGATTTTACGTCTTATCGTGTGCGCCCCCTGGTACATAAGAAATGAAAATATACATAGGGATCTCAAAGTTCCGACTATCCACGAAGAAGTTAAAACGTACACGTCCAAATACGTAAACAAACTAGTCGCACATCCCAACACTAGCACGCAATTTATTGCAATTTGACGGCCACCAGAGACTAAAAAGAACTTCACATTGACCCTGGCGAGGCGGTTCTCTCTACACAATAGACGATAGATTTTTAAGATTTTAATACAAAAAATTAGTTATTACATTGGTAATAACTAGTAAATAATAATTTAGAAGTAAGATTTGAACACTTATTGTGAATTTCTTTAGTAGTAAGATTCAATAAAATGAAATATAAGTATAAAAAAAAAAAAATTGGAGATGATTGTAGATGTGGCTTAAACTCTGCAGGCCAACATTCTTCCCTTCCGTGTAGAAGTAATGGACCTAAGAACCATAAATGACACTGTGATAGAGCTCTTGCTGATCAACTTCTTGAGAGAATGTCTGCTGGGTTGTCCTTTGACAAAACATGTCGCCATTGTTCTGGTCGCGTTAACGTTTGAATTTTAGATATCCTGTTACTCACAAATGTCTGGAAAGAGGATTATTTTGAATGAAGCCATGACAAGACAATCTCAGAGTCTGTCCATAATAAAATTGGTAAGCATTTAATTTGCATAATCTTTCGAAGGCGTTGAGATAGTTCTGCAGCCAGAAGTGCAGCACAAAGCTATAGCCGTGGTAGTGTTTGCCTTTTGATTGGTGAGACACGAGACTTCGCACATAGTAGTTTCGTTATTATTCTTCCGTTCTTAAATGTTGACCTAATATATGCTGCAGCTCCAAATGCCTTTTCGGATGCATCGGCAAAGATATGCAGTTGAGTGGTTAATGGGATGTCATCTTTGAATATCTGTCGTGTTATTTGGAGATTGTTTAATGAACTCAAGCCTTCACGAAAATCTGACCGTTTTGAACTGAGATCTTCAGGTAGAGCTTCGTCCCATGTTAACTTCATCTGCCATAAATGCTGAATAAATATCTTTGCTCCAATATAATCGGTGCCAAAAGTTCAAGCGGATCAAAAAGCTTTTCCAGGTCAGGACTTATTGTACGTTTAGTAATCACATCTACGGGTTTCACCTTTACCATTACGCAAAGATGGTCAGTTTTAGGTAAGTATAATAGGCCTAGTGTTTTAATTGATTCTTTGTCAGTGCTGTTAAAATCAAGATTTACTTCTCTATAAACTTCCGGAATGTTTTGAAGAAGTTGTTTGTTATTTGCGCTCCGTTTACGACAGTTGAAACCATGTTTTCTTGGAACGTAGGTTTGTTGTCGTTGTGTTTCGATAACAGTACTTAAGCTGTTTGATACTCCAAGACCATCGTCTACATAGAAATTATCCCTTAGCATTTGAGAACCTAGTGGATAATCAGTCTCATTTTTAAGGGCAATCTGTCGCCTAATATGGGGCAGCTCGAGTTCCATATGTGACAGTGTTGAGTTGGTAACATTTTATGGGAACAGACGGATAATTTCTCTATAGAATAATCTGGTTTCTCCTGTCATCTTGATGCACCAGGACTTGTCGATACATTTTTCCAATGTCTGTAGTAAAGACAAATCTGGGCAAACGGAACCGGATGAGTATTGAAAACAGATCGCTTTGAACAATTGGACCAGTGTACAATAAATCATTAAGTGAATAACCAGATGATGTCTTTGCGAAGGCGTCAAAAACGGCACGAAGTTTAGTAGTTGTGCTCTCGGGTTTAATTATACAATGAAGTGGAATGAAGTGGTTTGGAGCTGGTATGGAGTTAATATCTATCTCTGTCATATGTCCCATTTGTTCATATTCATTCATAAAACATATGCACTGATTTCTAGTAAATGGATCCTTCATCAATCTATGTTAAAGACTAAAAAATCGTTTGTAGGCTGTTGATTTAGAATCTCCTAATGCATAGGGGATCTTCACGAAACGGCAATTTTACGACAAACCGTCCTTCGCTGTTTGTTTTTGTATTTTGAACAAAGAGTACTTCGCATTGTTGTTCATCGTAATTCGTTGTCAAATTCGCCAGGCTTAGAAGTAACAACTGCACATGTTGCGGCGTCTTTTCCACCTTGACTTGAAGATATCTTTCGGCTGATGACCCATCCAAGTAATGTGTTTACTAGAATTGGAAGATTGCTTGACAGCTCTATTTTTTCATCTTGTATCAGATTAAAGTAATACTCGGCACCCAATAAAATATCTACCCTTCCTAGTTGATTAATGTAAGGGTCAGCTAACTCTAAGTTTGGAAGTTGCCACTTAGAAATATCGATGTGTTGACTTGGCTGAGGGGAAACAATTGTCGGAATGACGAATGCTTCCTAATTTGTTTCGAAATTATTATTTCTTGATTGTAGTTTCACGGTTATTCTTTTTGTGACACGCTTCCTACTATTTCCTACGCCATTAATACATAGTGATGCTGTTGAGGTTGAAACACCTAACCTTTTAATGAGGAAATGAGGTTTACCTGGGAACCAGAATCAAGAATCGCTCAGAATTCTACTGAATTCCCATTAGATGGTGTTATTTTTACTCTTGCTGTTGCCAGTATTACATAGTCCTTCTGTGATGATGAGGCAACTGCAGAGGCAGATGTTACTGTTGCACTGAAGCTATTTGGGTTTATTTCAGAAATGGAAGCCTGCTTGACTTGTGGATTGAGTTTTGGGTCAATATGTAACAATGTATTGTGCTTCTTTTTACATTTTGTACACGAGCTTGAAGCGCAATCCTTTGAGGAATGGTCCCCTTTGAAGCAGTTAAAGCAAAGCCTCTTTGATTGTATAAACTTTTAGTCTATCTATCTCTGGTAAGTTTAGAAACTTTCTACATTGAAATAAGTCATGCTTTCCATTGTTCCTTGTGAGTGATAGACTCGATGCTTTGAAACTCGAATTCGAGGAACGATAAAAATATTCAACTGTTGGTAGCTCCTTCGGCCTACTAAGAGACTGTTCGAACCTTATATGCAAATTACGGTCTAACTTTTTGATTAAAATTTTAAAAATAAGAGTGTTCCAGCCTTTCGTCTCAATTCCAATGTTATTAAGTGCTAAAAGGCATTCTCGAGTGGTGTCATGTAATTTCTTAATGGTGGTGGAAGAATTTGAAGTGCACAATGGTTGACTGATAATTTTCTCCACCAATGTTGTTACAAGAACCCTTTTGTTGTTGTACCGTTTTTGTAACATCGTCCATGCTGAATCGTAGTTGCCCTCTGTTGTTGAGAGATGACTTACTAATTTTTCGGCTTCCCCTGTAAGAATGGACTTAAGGTACCACATCTTTTGAACTGCTGCGGTTCGTTGTTGCTTACCCCTGAAATTCCAACTACTAACCTGTAAATTTACGAATCAAACCATGTAAAGGATCGTCCTTTGATGGTTGCTCGTTGTAATCATGTTGACTTGCGTGCGGATTCTTGAGTTCTTCTTTTCTCAAGCGTACCACTTCAGATTGAAATAGATCCATGTATTCTTGTGCTAATGATCGAATCTGCTCAAAATAATTGGTCTTGAAATAATCTACTTCAGACTGATCTTCACCAATTATTCGCAATTTTTCGTCGACTTCATTAAATTCGTTCCACTTATCGGATAGACGACGACGGCGTTCCTCAAAATAGGAAACCTTATTTTTCCTATCAGCAGAATCCTTTCTGAAGTTTGGTACTATCTGCTGAATATTCTCGCCTAAGATACTCTGTAGGCTAATTAATTCTTCCATTGAAGACATGTTACTGTGTGTAACGATTCACAATTATCAAGAAGATCAGCTAGCTCTGATAACTAATGACTCAATTGATCTTATCGTAGTTTGTTGATATAATTAAGATTGTGCCTATTACACAATCACGTCGGGGTCACCAAATGTACAATTGGGAACACTATTTTGGTATTTTCCTTGTCTCTATATATATATCTGTATTTGCTTTATATATATATATATATATATATATATATTTGTATTTGCTTTATATAAAGTATAAAGCAAATACATATATATAAAGCAAATACAGAGAACAAAGAAACAACAATGCACAAATGCCGTTGTGCAACAGCTGAAAAGATATTTGTTTCAAGTGTACAATGAAAATACTGTAAAGTTCGCAGTGCAATAATGTTAATTTCACAACCACTTTTTAGTATGTTTTTTTTTTTTTTTGATTCGATAACGTAAAATATGATAATAAAATAACATCTATCTCCATGACAAACGATTTTTTTTTATCCTTTGTTTTGTAAAGTGCCAAATTAATATTAAGTAATTTAATTGCTAAGCTTAAGTTCGTTTTTGATTCTTCCTGTTGTTTGATATGATAAATTTGAATAAAATAAAAGTTATTATAATTTTTGTTAAACAACTAGCTGAATGGAATGCATATTCCATGCGACTACGAACCTTATCAAGCTCTATATTGCTCATATTCAGGTTTAGGTACGATTTGCATTAATTTTTATGTGTTGGAGGAATGTGGAGCCCATATAATTTGCTGTGTGGTTTTCACTGCAGTTGCTGAGTTTTTTGACCTTTGAGAAGTTTACGTTTCAGATGCTCTTCTACAGTTATTCTTCTATTCAAAAAGTATCGCAAGTTGTATATAAGAATGAACAAAGTTTTTTGATTTTAGCTGAGATGCATTAAGTACGATTTCAAACCGATGCATAGGTTGGGCAACCTTCCACCTCTATGGCACTGTCAATGCCCTTTACATTGATTATCAAACGTTTTGCCCTTTTTGATACGTATAATAGCTCTGATTTTCTGCATCGAGTTGACTTGCGATGTGGCGATAGTTTTCCGTGTGGCCTTGAATCTTTGTTTCTTGTATTTCTCCTCTTCGAAATTTTTTTACCTTGCGTAAGTAAAATGGTGGTGGTTTTTGTTCTCTTACAGTGGGTTCGGTATCTTTATTATCCGGGGTAGCAAATACAGAGAATCTATTTTCACTTACCGATATTGCAGCTACTTGAGAACCTTTGTATTGTTTGGAGGTTCGGCCTTGTTGCAAATACTTAGGACTGGCCTTTCTCTTGGGTATGGTTATGTACCGATCAATACCGGTTTGCACGTGTTTAGATACAGTACCTGTTTCTTTTTCTTGTTGTACTATTTTTGGTGTAGCACCTGTAATGTTTATTTTTGAGTTTTGTTTGATGAGTTCGTTAATTCTGGAGCAGATAAATTTTTATTTGCGGATAATGAGCGCGTTCGGTCAATTGACCTGGTGGTTAAAAAATCAGCCACCTTTCTTTAAATTATTTATATCTAATTATATGGTTCATTGTATTATTAGCATTTGTATAACTAAAAGTGTAATAAGCATTCTTTTTATTCCCTTTTGTATTTTTTTCAAGAATGTTTAGGACGCTCATGCACTGACTGAGTGCAATTTTGTAACCGGTTTGAATGATCATGCACTATTTGTTATTGTATTATGTTTTTTTGTTCCTTCTAACTGTTCACTTTGTCTCTTCACTGGTTTAATTGTATTTAATTATATTACCAATATAATCATGCACTTAATATGACGTACATCTGTACTTAACCACGGTCACAACTGAATCTGAATGCTAAAAGAATGTGAGCAAAATATGGTTTTGAGTATTTATTATTATTAATGTATAGGGGATATCGAAGCAGACCACTTACTTTCTGGGTCCCTTTTCGACCCCCATTTCGCTCCTCAAATTGATTTCAGGGAACCGATCCGTAATCACAACCACCTTACTTTCAATTGAGTTTCGTGCTAGCCCTAGCCTTTACTCTTGACTAAAGTGATTTCAGACTGTCAACTGGTAACTGTCGACACTCTTCCTCATCACGGAGTCTTGTAATTGCTAGCATTTGTCTAAGGCTTAGTTCCCCCATGGCATTCACATCTAACAAGTGTCTGCCCATGGTCTTAAGCCTTATGCTAGCCAGTGCTGGACATTCACACATAACGTGCGCTACCGTCTCAGCCTCTTCCAGGCATAGTCTGCAAGTATCATCTTCTACGACTTTCATCTTAGCCAGATGGTACTTGAAGTTTCCATGTCCTGTCACGAACGCAGTGATCCAGCTTAGAGTAGCCCTATTATATCCGAGCACCTTGCTGGCCTTCCTGCCGAGGGGCTCTTTGAGCACCATTCTAGCCTGTCTACATGTGATATTCTCCCTCCACCTATTCAGGTGTAATGAGTTTACCCATTGAAGAACTTTTGCTCGCACTAGGCCATTCCCCAGGGCAACCCTGGGTTCTGATCCACAGAAATCCACCTCAGATCCCTTTTTGCTAGTTCGTCTGCTGCTTCATTCCCAGCTGTGCCTATAACCCACACCAACGTTATCTCATTCAACGAGGCACATCTGTTTAGTTTCAGAATACATTCCAGCACCAGTTTGGAATGTACGTTCACTTGCCTCATGCGTTTTATAACTGACTGATTGTCAAGTGCAATGAGAACCCTTTTCCCATGCACTCGGCTTTCAAGCAAGTGATCCAACGCATGCAGAAACCCAAGCAGTTCTGCCTGGTAAACTGACACGAACCTCCCCAGACACAGACTACAGGACAAGTTCAGCTCAACTGAGAATACACCTGCTCCTGCCCTGCCACTCATAATAGAACCATCAGTAAAAATGCTGATGTCGTTCTCCATACACTCATTGTGTATAATGCCTTCCACAATGAGTGTCCGATGCAGCCTCTCGACTACCTTTATTCTACTCATGCGTTCCATCGGCATCTGAGCAGCCCTAACCTCTTTCCCAACGAGGTCCAGGATACTCTTATGCCCGATATTCGGCCCAAAGCTATGCCAAACCGCATCGCTCCTCATTCGCAAAGCTGACAATGCGGCCGTTGACCTAATGAATAAGTCTAATGACAGCAATCCCAATCATCTTTCCGTGCGTATGGTAGGAGTATGAAAACGTTTTCAGTGCAGTAGGTAGCTGATACCATACACGACAAATTCTTATTTTAAATGACCGTTCAAAAACATTTTTGGTGATTTCTTTAACTTTTTCCTGAATTTACCATTTGTGATGAAGTTTTATTTTTTTGTTTGATATAAATTTTAACATAGATTAAAATATATCTGTTTTTTTCGTATTTTTTGGTAACAAATTATTGTTAGCAATTAAATTTATTTTTATTCCAGTTTTTATATTTTATAGTGAATTTTGGAACTTGTGTTTAGTTTAACATTTAGGTAAAATTTAGCTTTTTTCAATTACCATTAATTACAAAATTGTGAAGAAATTTATATTTTTGTGGTAAATATTTAAAATTTGACAAATTTCGTTTATACTGATACTTTTTGCAAAAAAATTATTTTTTTATTCTTCGATTTGATGGTGAAATTGCGCATTTGTGTTGAATTTTAAATTTTGAAAAAAAATGCAGATTTTTAGCAACTTTTTTGTTTTAAATATAATTTTTTTTAATTATATGTTTAAAATTTTTGAACTATAGTTTAGTTTTGTGGTGAATTTCCAAATTATGGTAAAATTTGTTTTGTTTTATTTTTCAGCTTAATTGAAATTTTTGATAACATTTATAATTTTTATGACCACTGTGGTGAATTTTTGTTTTTATATGTTTATTAAATGTCGATTATGTTAAAATTTTGATTTTTTCAAAAAATATTGATTTTTTGTGATTATACAGTTTTCAGTTAATGTTTTTGTGGTGAATATTCACAACATGGAGAATGTTTTTTGTTTGTATTTTTTCGTAAAATTTCGTAAAGACAACCTGAAACCGTTTTTGGCTCATAACTCGGGAACTTGTAGACCTATATGTCGAAAATTCACCAAACTCACGGATCAAGAGGTCCAAGTTTCAAGAACCTAGTTCGTCATGATTACAACATCGGACAGACGGATATCGTTAATTGAACTTCACATATGTATATGTAAACTTTGTTAGGTCGGAAATGAATATTGCAGAAATTACAAACGGAATGGCGAACCTACATATATATACGCTTTTAATTTTTGTAAAGGGTGTAAAAATCTAAATTTCACCGAGAATACCGAAATTGCACCAACATTTTTGTTTTCAAAACTTACCAAAAATCTGAAAATTAACTATAAAATCCGAAAACTGGAATAAAAAAATTAATTGCCATACAATCCATATTTAATAACAACTAAAATATTCCTTGAAAATACCCCAAATGCCAAATTTCACAAAATTTTAAAATTTCACAAAATTTTAAAATTTCACAATAAAATTTTTAACTTGGCCATAACTTTGTAATTACACCAAAAAGCTAAAAATGAAATTTCTCAAGCCCCAGAAATTACCAAAAACTAAAAATTCACCAAATGAATATGAACAGGCGTTATTGATCAAGTGAGAAAATAGGTACTGAAATTCCATGGATCAAATCACTCTACTCCCAAAACCATTGAAATCAAAAATCGCCAATACTACTCGCATAAAAATTATCAAAAAATTGATTGTTTAAATGTTACACGTCACTCATTTAGGACTCATTGCCAGAACAGCCAAGTCCCTTTACCCTTCTCCAAATCAGTTTACTTACTATTCACAGTGTCAAGTGATCCATAAATTTTCTTTTTTCTCTTTGTAATCCACCAAAAATTAAAAACAGTTACCAAAAAACATTAAAATCATAAACTTTATAAATACAGCAGTTTTCCGATTTAATTAACCTAATTGTTGTCAGGCTTGTTCGTTAAAGTGAATTGTTCGTTATATCCAGTACTAAGTTTAAAAGTTATTAGAAACTAAAAAGCATATATGTATGAATATGTAGTATTTTTAATATTTTATTAAAACAACATATTTCATTAAAACATAAAAAAAATCATAAAACACTTTAGTACAAAAATATTTATTTAAAAAATTGGTCAAGCACAGCCTGTTTTTTTTGGAATTGAGATCTTTCTCTTAATGGCATCTTCCTGTAGCTCTCACAAAAGCATTATATTTGAGCTACTAATATTGTTTTGTTGAGCCCATTTGATGATCTTCGTATTTTACTTTGGGCTCTTGAATTTCCGTTTCACAAATTTCTACATTTTCATTTTGTTCATCGTGTTCATCTTCAGGTAAAGGGTTATTTTCAATACGGCTGTTCAAATCATCTACTGCTATGTCCAACTGATTTAATTTGAATTTTAGAATATCCAATTAGTGAATTTCATAATTTAGAAAGTTTGATATCTAATTTCAACTTACATTGGGAAAATTCAATCTTAGCAAATTAACGCCGGTTCTAATCGCTATACTCTCTTCATTCTGACACAAAAACGTAGCCAAGGGAAGATTGTCCTCTTCGTCTAAATCGTCCTTTTCTTCCAAAAGTTTTTTATAACATTTTGCCATGGAATGCTCAGAAACTGATTTCCACGCTGTTCTACCTCTTCTGAATTTAATGAAAGTTTTTCTCTGCTCTGCTCTGTTCGTGTGCCAAATCTTTTTTTAAATCTGGTCAGCCAACCATGGCTTGCATTAAACCCTCCTCCATAATTTTTTTTATGGATTTCTTTGGCCTTGTATTGCAAAATTGTTCCAGATGCAGGCATACGACAATTGCGTTGCATGAGGAACCATTGAAAAAGTTTCTTTTCCATTCAGGGAAACTCACCTTGCTTTATAGCCCTTCTATTTCGATATCCAAAATTACTGTTTTCAATATTCGTTAAAAGATTTTCCTTTGATTTAAGGATTGTACTAATGGTGGATTTTTGCAGTACATATTTTTTACATAAATCTGTCGCCCGCAAACCACTTCGATGATCATCGATAATTTTAAGTTTTTCTTTTAAGAACAATCTTTTTCTTTTGCCCATATTAATGTTTGCCGCACAAAATACTTTACACAACTGACTTTCAAATGATGTCAAACAAAAACATAAGAAAAAGGAAACTAACGGTACATTTTTATTCGCATTCCTTCCTAGTAATTTTTTGTAAGCAATTATGTTTTTTTATTTAATATTAAATGGGTTCGTTATATCGAGTACAATATACAATTTTTGTTCGTTATATAAGGTACTCAGAAAAAATTTGGGCGTTCGTTATATGCGATGTTCACTTAATCGAATGTTCGTTAAATCGGAAAACTACTGTACTACTAAAAATAAAAATTAAAATATTTGGAAATTACCAAAAATCGAAAAGTCACCACCAGACAAGTTTCCAAACAAATGTATATTACCAACAGAATGAAGTTTTCAAAAATCGATCATTCAAAAAATATTTCCAAAAATTGAATTTCAGTAAACTTTGAAATTTTACCAAAAATAAAAACTTCAACCAGAAAGTAAAAACACAAAATATCGATTTTTCCCAAAAGTGGGAATTTTATAGAAAAAGCTTATTAAACATTGCAATTTCACCACTAATCAAAAATTCGAGATTCAGAAAAAATTTTAAAATTTACATTATTTCAGAAAAAAAATTTCATTGAACCTAAAAATGGAAACTTTACCAAAAAGTAAAAATTCAAAACTTTGATATTCAGCAAGAACTTCCCCACAATTTGCAAATTTAACAGAAAATTTAAAGCTAACCTGACAAATTTCAAAGATGCAAAAACTAAAAAAGTTAATTGTACAAAGTCTCAAAAACTTGTAAAAAATATGAAAATGCTTAAAATAATTTTAAGTTCCAAAAGACCTTAGTTTTACTTCGGTACATTTCACCCAAGGGCTAAAACTGCACAGAAAACTCTAAATTTGATCAAAAATTCGAAATTCTACTAAAAATAAAGTTCCGTTATCTACAATTAAAAAAATATATAATTTATCAGATTCTTAAGCATTCAGATAACATAATAATAAATTTACCTAGTTTAAATTTGTTTATTGATCCTTGATGCGATCACATCCGGGTGATTTTCTCCTATCTAGTTTTAGTTGTTGATTTTAGTAATTATAGCCGCAATTTCATAGGATCATTAACAGTGTAACTAATATTTGGAATAGTGAAGCTATTTATATTATGTGGTGTGAACACTTTTTCTAAGTGATTTGCGAAGGCATTTACTTTTTCATCTGAGTTTTTAGCCCAAGTACGATTATCAAGCCCTAGTGGGGATTCGTAGGCAACAGTACATTGTAAGTGCTTCACAACATTCCACATGCTATAATCCATCTTATCGTTGGATCCAAGTTTTTCTCAATTTGTTACGTAAGGTTCTCTAGCGCCATTTAATTTTGATTTTTATGTCCGGAGTACGACTACTCTGCCATTACCTTCTAAGCATTCTCATCTCCCTGACAAGAATTTGTATATCAGCTGGTGACTGGTACAAATTTCCTTTTACTAGTCGTTTGTTGGTGTTGCAACTCTAGCTGCTACAGTCAAGGCGTTTGTAAAATGATCCACAGCTTTTTGAATATCAGCCGAATTTCTCAGAGCAATGTTCTGAGATATGTGAGACCTCACGCACATTTTATATTTTAACCAATTCGTGTTCTTATTTGGGTGCAGTTAACAAACTCTCCTGTAAAATAGCGATTATGGGTGAATGGTCAGAAGACAAATCGTATGATAAGGTCTGGCAGCTCGTTAAAGTCTGTTGGCCAATAAGTGGGTTTGCTTCGCTTTATGATCTTGTTGGGAAGATTTAGGATTGGCCTTTCTTTTAGTTATGGGGTACATACCTATCCATACCTGTTTGCACTTTTTGCACGGAATTTGTTGTATTACCTGTTTTGTTGCACTGATTTTGATATAGGACCTGTCTCGTTTATTTGTGTAGTTTTATTTGATTCCGGCGTTGAATAAATATATTGGCGCATAATGAACGCGTTCGGTCAATTGGCCTGGAGGTTAAAAAAGCACTGTAATTTTTTTTAAATTAATTATTTTGTGTATTGCATTATTAGCACATGTATAACTAAAAGTAATACCCTTTATTGTTATTCTCTTTTATTTTTATTTTTTTCATGAATGTTTTGCACACTCATATACTGACTATCACTGGAATTTAACCATGCACATTTTGTTTTTATTTACAATAACAATATATATGTTATGTTGTTGTATATTTTTTGTTTTTTTTTTCTAACTATTTTGTCTCTTCACTTGTTGAAATGTATTTTTTAATATTATTTATGGGCGAAATATTGTGTACGTCTGTACTCAAACACAAACAAAACAAACTCTGAAGATATGTATACAAACAAATCTAACGTAAAACAAAATTTGGATTAGTTTCTGCGCCAGTGTAAAAATGCGCCGCGTTCCTCTTCCGGTCAAGCCCCAGCTCAGTTATTCCTAGACAGACCGTTCTCGCTTTCATTGACGTTTGTCTAATGACTTTTTTGAAAAGTCTTCGCAGCCCGAAAAAGTCCCATTTTCCCCTACGCGCTCAGAAAATGTCTACACAAATCCCTACAACTTTTAATTAACAAAATCCCATAGATGGGCCTAAAAAAATATTTTTGATTTATGCAAAGTCAAACAAAAAAGTTTTTATAGATACATATATTTGTAATGATATATATTTCTTTTCTTAACATAGAGTCCGCAAAGCTTTTTACGTTGTCTGCAGGGAATGTTAATAAAACATTGAACATACATACATATAAAATTTTAGTGATATACATACATATATAACTTTAATTTAATTTATTAAAATTGTCCAAGCTTGAAGGTCTTTTTTTAAAAAATTATATTTTTATTTTTCGATATTTCACTACTCCATTGTGTAGCACCATCATTATTTTAACAACATTTTTAATGTTAAGTTTCGTTAACTGTATTTACATTTTTTAAAATATGTTTAAACCTCATGTTATTTTTGTTTTATGTTAACTTTGGAAAATTTTTGAATTTTTCTGACAATAATTTTTTCATAAACATATGAAATTAAAAAAAGGTCAAGAACGGCTATAATTTTAATATATAACTTTAACCTAGTGTATCTACTTTATAGTAAATTCAAGTTGCAATGTTTACAATAAGTCAGTCAGTGGAAGAACGTAAGTTAAGTTATAAACAAAATGCTACGAACGGAATTTATTTTATTTTTATTATTTTTGATAAACTAAAAAAAAAAGAAATAATCAAACCTTTTAAATCCTTTTTTTTATCTCATGAAAAATTATTATTTTGTAATTTGCAACGTTATTCGCGGCGATTCTTCAATTGTTGACCACGTGTCTTTTAAATTTGTTCAATTTTATTATGTAAACTTTCGGTACTGTGAATTTTTACATTTATTTGTGAGTTTGAAAGATTTAATAAAAGTACATCATTTATGTTTTTTTAGCACCATTTTTCCGCGGTATCGACTAATTTTTGCAATGTTTCGGTCGCGTTCGATATCTTTGTTTGCAACATTAATTGCAGTATCATCTACATATGCAAAAGTATTTCCTTCTGTCAAACATTTCAATAAATTGTTTACATAGATAAGGTATAAAAGTTTAGATCCTTATTACACTCCACAGTTTGGACATAGTATGATCTACATTTCAGATAGTTTTGGTACCATTTTCATAAGTTCCCCATTATGACGTTGTTTTCCCAAAACTTGAAGAATCTTAATATAAATAAAACGCCTTGCTGACATCTACTTAAATGTCCGATTATGTAGTTTGAAAAATGTCGTAAAAGTTGGTTTTTTTTCTCGTTTGGAATCCATATTGGTTACTGGTGGTAATCTTGCATTTTTTCCAAAACACCTGTGAGCTTTCGTGTAATAATTTCTTCCAGAATTTTAAAGGAAGAATAGTTATGCGTCTTGATTGATACTAAAATTGGATGTAGTGTAAATTCATTTTTAAAAGAGCTCCTTTTTTCATAAAAACGTTTTTAAACGTTTTAAACTCATGCTAAGAATGTGGTTATTATGTTTATTTCGCCACTTTTTAAAAAGTTTATCCCTAGTTTCACAATATCTAATATTCGCTAATCCAGGGATTGGGCAACCTTTTCTTTTTAGTTTTTGTTGTTCATATTACGTGTTTATATATTGCATCAAAGCGATCTGGTATTTATTATATAAGTAGTTTATTTGTCGTTGATATTTGGCTAATTATCATAATACAATTTGTTTATTATTCTTGCGATTGAATCATTAAATCAGTTCCTTTTATAAAGCATTATAAACAAAAGAAAAAAATTATAAAAAACGCATTATATCACGTGTTTTTGTTGACATAAGATGACATTTAATTTAAAGATTAAAACAAAAAAAAATAATTTTTACTTTTGGATATTCTTTTGATACTTGAAACGTTAATTATTTACCCTTGTCCATTTTCCCCCGATAATTATACAGTTGTAAATCCACTTAAAAAAAAAATAGCACGCTGGTGTAAAATTTTTTTATTTGTCTTGTAAGAAATTGACGTTTAAGTTTTATTACTTTGTACAAATCGTACTTTGGACAATTTGTAATAATTTTATGAGTATGTTGTTGTCAAAAATCGAAATTAATTTAACTACAGTATTGGTTGTAATGCAGTTTAATTTTCCAGCTGGGGTTAGGTTAAGTATTTCCAAGGTTTCACTAAAGGTCTGCTTGCTTTAATACGTAGATGGCACTGTATGAACACAGCTATTTTGTTAATGAAAATGATGAAGGTTTTACCTTGTATTCGGAAAGATACGAATGAATATAAGATAACTCTGGTAGACCTTCTATTCATATACCAGATGGCTATACCATGTTAGATATGAAATAATTCCGGGGGATCCTGTATTCGGAAACATACGGTTAAATGTAAAGAATAAGATAAATTTGGAAGGCTTTATATTCAACAAAATAGAATTATGAACTCACAATATAACTTAATTTCGGGAGTCCTTATATTCGGCGAAATACGAAGAATGTAAGATAACTTCGAAAGACTTATATCCGTCATGCAACTAAACTATATTTAATGTAAGATAATCTCCGGATACCTGGTATTGGGCTAATTACGAAGAATATAGGCTAATTTCGGGAGACATTACATTTGTTTACCACATGACTTGTATACGGTAAATACAATATAAGTTCAGGAGACCTTGTATTTGGCTAAATAGGAAGAATATAGGATAATTTCGGAGGCTTTCAAAACGTATACCATGCTACTAATCTACAGTAAATACAATATAATTTCGAGAGACCTTGTATTCGGAAAAACACGAAGGATATAAGATAATTTCGGGAGAATTTTAATTCGGAAAGACTACGGTTCTACTAGACGGAACAAGAATCAATAAAGCTCTCGGACTACAGTTTAAGCGGCCTGCTTGCAACGATAGTTCGTCTTTCCAAACCTCCACACTATATACAATATTTATTATAAACTAACTAATGGTAGGCACACACTTTGCGACACGTTTTTGCTGGTTTAGTTTATTGATTACTAGCAAAATGTGAATATGCATGATTTTGTCAACAACAAAAAAAAAAATTAAATGAGCTGAAGAGAAAAAAATGGCGAGTGAAAAAAAATAACGTGAAAAATGACATATAAAAATAAAACTCTAAATGCAGCATCTCCCGCGTTGTTCAACGCGAATACAAAATGCAGAGCTGATGTTGCGTTTGTATTTTAATTGTTGGTTGCAGGTTGTATGTCAAGTGTGTACCTACCATGAGAATTATAATGTAGCAGCAACGTGTATTTTTTATTACTTGTATATGTATATTTGTATCTATATTAGCTACCTATTAAAAATATTTGCGTGTCGGTTTGCATAGCTAGTTTGTAAGTACTCAGGGAACACCATATTGCACAAATTCTCCAGTCTCCACGAAACATATGTAGGGTTTAGTGATTTCGATTTCCTTAGCAACACCATGCATTGCAGTATACAAACTCACCTAAGCCGGAGGCCACAACTCCATTGCACTAACCGAATATTAAAACCTCGAACATTTTTTCGCCTTAAACAGCCAGTAGAAGGGGAAGAATTGTTACGTCCAAGGTCTAGGTTTTTCATTCTGCCGATTTTTATTTAGAGTTATTGTCAAAACGAATTTTCATAAGACCACTTTGTCATTGAATTTTTTTATATATTAGGTCTGTTTCAGGTGCATAACCAAACAGTCCGAACTAATCCGAGTTAGTCCAAACGCGTTCCAGATAACAATTTTTGTGCAATTTTGAGAGAAAATGAGAGAGTAAACTTTTTCATTTCCTGTACAAAGTCGTCCGAACTTTTTCTTTGGGTAAGTTCGGGCTAGAATTAAATTATCAGCTGTTTTTTGTTTATATTTAAAAATCAAAAAAATTTTTAAAATAAAGGAAAAATTTTAAATTTATTAAAAAGCAAAACGGAAATTATTTCAAATAAACTTGAAGTTGTATGTACATATATTTGTGCATATTTATCACTTTATTTAATAAAAAATGCTTTTATCGATCAGTTAAGAAGTTATGGACAGCTGAAGCCAATGATGCAAATGTTTTGATTTTAAAATATTGTTACAAAGTAATAGTCAAAGTGTGTGAAACGACCTATTGTATAAATACGCAATAACATAAACATAAAGCAAAAAACAAATTGCGTAGCAAAAATTCCCCGAACCGCGATTCAAGTAAAACAATTTCTACAGCAAGCAAAAAGTAAACAAAAAGATACACACACACACTCTCACACGCACACACACACACACTCTCACACGCACACATACACACACTCACACGCACACAAACACATATACAAGACTACTAAGCCAGCAATTGAAATAACTGATGCGCAATTTCGCGTATGTTCGGGACATTTCAAGAAGCGGCCGTGATCTGTATATAAAGGCGCCGTCCACCGCAGAAGAGATATTTGACTTTGAGATTTCATAGAGTGAACATCTGTGTCACAGGGTAACCAGAGGTGAAGACTTTGACACATAAAAAATAAAAAACTCAGTTTTTTTACTATGGGCTCTGTTAGAAAGAGACAAATATAGCTTTTTGTGACGAAATACAGGAAAATAAACAAAACAAAAATCTCATGTGAATAAGTGCAAATTTCAAAAAGTAAAATAAAAGTATTGTTAATAAGTTTCATTATTTGTTTTGATATAAAAAATTATATTAAACAAATTTAAAATGTGTTTAAGTGCATAACACACCATTATACTTGCCAAAAAAAATGTTTTTTAATAGCACCAAAAATAAACACGGCAAGAAAATCAAAATAAAAACAAAAATCTAAAAACAAAACTAAGGCTCTGAGGGAACGAGACGGATAGAGAAAAAGATCACCATACTGTCGTTTCACCTCTGTTTACTACTTTGTGTCTGTGTGTACAAAAGAAGTGTTCAGTGTCAATTAGTACTAAAGAGTTGTATATAAGAGTCTTAAGCACCGAATAAAACTGTGTACTGATAAAATCATAAAAGGAGTGTTTATTTTAATACTTGCAATTAAACGAACCCCTTCAAAATAACGTTTTTTGTGGTAATAAACGTAACAATGTTATGCATTTTAAGCGTATAAAATTACTAATATAAAATTTATTTGAGAAAGTAGGCACTATTTGTGGTTTCTTGCGGTCCAGCAATTTCGGACAACTTTGGCACATTCAGAGAGTAATTTTCTTTTTACTCTCAATATTCCGGACTATTTTGCTTTGCACCTGGAACAGACCTATGGATTACATGTTTTAGTTTCGTACAAATAAATGAATATCTAAATTACAAAAGAGTTTCATTAACTACATAATGGATACAAATAGTGCAATTTAACAAACTCGTTTATAGAGTCTTGCAATAAGACAGGGTGGACGTTGACATTGTGGATGCCAAATCACTACGGCAAGTTACACAATTGAGCAGCACGCCAAAGTGTGCGGTGGAACCGAAAGGGAGTTGATTAGTCTCCAACATATTGAACTTTCCCAGGATCTCACAATTAATGGACCTAGAGCGTTTTAAGAGGACTCCGGGTTTGGCCGAAAAGTTATCTTCGGCCACAAGGTGTATTTTTGGATCAATGGCTATGTGAGCTAGCGAAACTGCCGTATATAGGACAACGCCAACCCGAAAGACGTTCTCCAGGCGGCAATGCATCCACAAAAAGTAACTGTTTGCTTTTTCGAAACATCCACCCGCCCTTATTGAAAAACTCTTTATAATTTAAAGTTTTACTCATTGTTAATTTATTTTTTTATAGGAACTAGTTAAGTTGATGGAGCGTATATTACGCCAACCAATGGATACATCAGCTAGTATTGAAAGTGAGGAATCAATTAGGTTTTTGGCTGTAATTCCAATTATTCTCAACACTTATGTTAACGATGTTCCAAAAATGCATGAAAAATTACTTGAATGTATACCCCAACAAGCGGTGCTTTTTTACAATAATTGCATGTTTTTCGCGCATTGGGTTGCAAAAAATGCTGAAAGTGACATACCTACACATCCGGCTTTAGTAAAAACGCTGCAGGCTACAGGTGCCAGTCATTTCAAGGGACAGGTCTTGCGTCAGCAATCAATACTTATGAAAATATTAAATGAATTTGGTAAGATACATATTTTTAATTATTTGCTCAATTTACTACGAACAGTTTTCATTCATAAACATAATCTTTCAACTGATAGTTTCTGTCAGGAAAACAACAAGCTGTTTTCTTTTCTTGTGTACGACAACCCAATATAAAATGTGTGTTCTTTTTGTATTTGTTCTAGTTGCTCACACATTTTCGACAGAATCTCTCCATCACCGATTTCCTTAAATACATTTTCATTGTACGAGTATAAAATGCAATAATTCATCTAATAAAGTAAATTCTCAAGAAATAAAAATTATTAGATTAACCGACAAAGTAATTCTTATAAATAACAGAAATTAAAAGTAACTCAATACATCTTTATGCAAAAGGCGCGACGAAAAATTCCAACTGAAAATATTGAAAAAAAAAACAACAACTAGAATTGCAGATAGTAAATATATTTATTAATTTAATTAATTAATTTTCAAGCTTTAGGTATTTAATAAATTTTTATGTAATACATATAAGTATGTATGTATGAAAAATATGAAAAAAAATTTTCATAATACAATGAAACAAGTTTGACAATTTTCAAAAACAAATAACATAAAAAACTAATAATAATTTTACATTTATATGCATGTATGTATTTATGTGCACATATGTAACGGATGTATTGGCCAGCGAGGTTTCTGGCTAGCTAGGATGAGAATTTCTCTGAGGGTTCCAACCCTCTGAGAAATTCCGGAAACCTCGCTGGCCAATACGTCCGTTACATTAAATGGCGCCCAAACTAAAATAAAAGAGGCGTTACATTAAAATGACGCCCAAACGAATGAGGCAACTGCAGACATTTTCTTTAGAGATAAATAGGAAATATCTTTAGTTGCGAATAACAACATGTATAATAGCGAAGCATGTATGAATAGAAAAATTGTTTAATTAAATACCTTTTAGTAGTACTTGTGTTCAGATTCAGTTTTTGTTTCAATTGTGGATATGACTGAAAGTCGTATAATGTCTGATAGCCTGTCGGGTCATATATGCCGCGAAGTGCGTAGTATTAGCATTGTATGCATCAGTCCTTAAAATAATTGCATTAAACTCCTTATCTCTTGTTATCAATAGTTTTCCTTTAAAAAAGTTTTAAATTTTGTTTTAGCAATAACCCAACAAATAACTACCGTACTCAAGTATTTTTTGTAGCCCTTTAGATAATTAAGCGAATTCTCTTTAAAGGTAGTACAAAAAGGCTGGAACAAATGTTTTTCTATTAGGAAGGTGAAGATTTTTACCAGTTCATGGCAGTAATTATAGCAATAGCTTATGAAATGTCTAGTCAAAGTGATGTTGTGTAATTGTATTCTTATAATGTCTCGCCATTGTTACTTTGATTTTTTTTTCAGTATATATTAAGAAACGTATAGATGATAGTTTTGATAACCGCCAGTGTAATTAAAAAAAATTTTTTTATTAGAACTGGGTCCGTAGTATCAAGCATCATTTGAGTGAAACATTCCCGAAATTCCATAAGTAGTATTTGTGTAGGCACTACAAACCATTATTTTAAAAGTTTTAATGTTCATTGCTTTCCCGAAATACATGTACCTTGATGCCAAACCCAAGTCATTATAGATATATAAATACATATAAACTCAAATATATTTTTTCTTTTGTCGAGTAAGTCCGACAGAAACCAGAAAAAAATTATAGATTTACGTATTGATTTTCACATGTGTATTATACATACGAGGGCTGCTATATATATTTCTGGCCTGGCAACTCTGAGTGCTGCCAAGTAAAATCTGACATTTCCATTGGAAAGTTTGTCATTTTTAAGCATAATCGTACTCAAAACGTTTTGACGTACGACCATTAGTTGTGTTGTTTACAGTGACTTGAAAAAATTAATGTAGAAAAAAATGGAATTAACTCGTGAACATTTTCGTGCCATCATTTTTCACAACTTTCGACGTGGATTATCACGCCAAGATTGCATTGATGAACTTAAATATCTGTATGGCGATGAAGCACCATCCTATAGCACTGTGAAAAATTGGTATAATGAATTTAATCATGGCCGAAGCTCGCTCAAAGACGAATTCCGTGAAGGTCGTCCAAAAACGGCTGTTCTGCCAGAGAACATTGATGCCGTGCGTGAACTCATAATGCAAGATCGACATGCGACATACCGAGAGATAGAGACATCCTTGGACATTTCTTCCACCAGCATACATTCGATACTGCATGAACACCTGGCCGTAAAAAAGGTTTGTTCTCGTTGGATCCCACACAATTTGAAAGTCGCTCAAAAAAAGGCTCGTGTCGATTGGTGCAAAGAAATGTTGCAAAAATACGATTGCGGTGCTTCAAAAGACGTTTATAAGATCGTCACAGGTGACGAATCATGGATCTATGCGTATGAGCCCGAAACGAAACAACAATCGACCGTGTAGGTCTTCAAAGACGAGCAAAATCCAACGAAAGTTGTTCGTGGAAGAAGCACTTCGAAGCAAATGGTCGCCTGTTTCTTCGGCAAAACTGGTCATGTGGCGACTGTTCCGCTTGAGCAATGTAGGACAGTCACTTCTGAGTGGTACACTACAATTTGTTTGCCTGAAGTCATCGGAGAAATTCGAAAAACCAACAAGAGAAGACGAATCATTGTTCACCATGACAATGAGAGCTCTCACACATCGGCTCAAACCAGAGCGTTTTTGACCGGCCAAAACGTCGAATTAATGGGTCATCCGCCGTACAGCCCTGACTTGGCACCTAATGACTTGTTTCCGCACATCAAGTAAAAAATGCGTGGTCAACGATTTTCGTCGCCAGAAGAAGCTGTTGAAGTGTTCAAAAACCATGTTTTAGAGGTGTCTCAATCGGAGTGGAAAAAGTGCTTCGACAACTGGTTTGAGCGCATGCAAAAATGTATAAATCATGCTGGAGAATACTTTTAAAAACAATAAAACCATTGTTGATTATAAATATTCGCATTTTCACTATTAGGCCAGAAATATATAGAGCAGCCCTCGTATATAGGATATATTGTTAATTTTGTTTTTTTTTAGTATTTGAATTTATTTATTTTTTTGGTTTAGATATTTTTTTCATTATTTCTTTTTATTTTGTTTAGGTATTTTGTCATTATTTATTTTTATTTCAGCTACATTTATTATTTATTATTGCATTTTTATTTAATTATTTTTGGACTTAAATTTTATTTGCTTGTTATTCGTTTTATCATTTAAGATTTTTATTTTGGTTATATTTATGTTTGCATCGTTTTGTTATATTTCTTTTATTGTTATCACTAATATTAAAGTGATTTAAAGGTGCAGTTTTTTATAATTATTGTTCGGCCACAGTGAAAAATTAAAAATATTTTTATAAAAGTTTCCGGTGTAGGGTATGTCTAGAAGTCCTTACGATACAACAAGTAGAAAAGGAGAAAGGCAAGTGCAATTTGACTTAAATAGGTCCACCCCTTTCACGTTTGACAAAACGTATAAATCTAAGACCCCCAGCCGAAAACCTAGTGCTAGTAGGTATTTAGAAATGAATCAACCTCCCAGTGAGATAAATCGCAAACGATTAATGTTAGGAACCCAATAAATACTTTAGATTCTCATAGTACTAATTCAGAATCAAGGCCTAGTGGGTCGAAACAGTCAGTGGATGAACCAGTAAGAAGAGCCGGAAGATTCAGGTGTTTATTCTCAAATCAATGAGATGAAAAGGCGAATGGCAGAGTTAACCGCTACAGTCAGCAAAATGAGCGTTGTATTACAACATACAATGCAAGAAAACAAAAAGCTCCGGGAAGAAAAAGTACCTAATTTAGTGAAGGAGAGTAACAGTACCAATAATCCTATGGACTCGTCCTCAAACAATTCAGCTCGATCTGCCAGAAGTAATATGGAAAATCCTGAGGCAACCCAGTCCCAAAGCTACCACCGTATGTGAATAGATAAGTGGGGATTGGAATTTGATGGTAATACCAGTAAATTAGCGGTGGAAGATTTTGTTTTTCGAGTAGAACGTTTACAACGGCAATGGAAGGAAGTTCTAGACCATTTCCATCTGTTGGTGAAAGGAGCTGCTGAAAAGTGGTACTGGCTATTTATTCAGACGAATTATGTAACAGAATGGACCACTTTGACAGACGCCCTACTGAAGCATTACCAATCAGCCAGATCCCGATTTGAGTTGATGAGCGATATGGTTGAAAGAAAGCAACAACATGGAGAAAAAATTGACGAAATTTTCTTTGCAATGACGTAAATGCGAGCACGTCTAGATATATCAATGCCTAAAAGGGATATGATAAAAATGATAAAGAAAAACCTAAGAGACGATATAAGAAGCAGGGTATACCCTATTGCTGTTAGTTCAGTATAGGAATTAAGGCAAGAGTGCATTGAGGCGGAATGTGTCATCGTATGTCCCAATCAACCGCTATACCAGGCAAGTGAATGAAATTTTTGAAAAGACACATAACATTTGTATTGACTCACCTGAGCAGTATGATGACGTAGCAGCAATAGTAGTCACTGAGCAGCAAAATCGAAACGTCAGAAACCAACCTGTTTGCTGGAATTGTTGCCAGAGTGGCCATATGTTTATGGATTTCCCATCAACGGAACGGCAAACCAGATGATTGCACCAATTCCAAAACAAAAAATTTTCCCAGGAACGAGGTAGCAGCGGGGAGCCATCGTTCCAAGGAGAACCCGCCTGTGACTCGGGGAACAAATTAGAATTAATTAAAATTGTAAAAGACTTCAACAACTTTATTCCGCAAATGCGTCATACATATTCACTAGAAGAGCGTGCCCAGAATTATGAAAAAGTAAGATATAAAATATTTGGTAGAAAGTCGATTTCCAATCGAATTTTAAAATTAAGAAACAAGTTTAGAGAAAGAAAAAATATCGAAAACTAGTTATAGATGCGATAAAAACAGCAGATAAAAACTCGGATCCACGCGCTTTCGCTTATTTTTCAATAGGACATGTGTGGGTAAAGGGATTGTTAGATATCAGTTTATTAGGAAAAGGTTGTAGAGATAAGATTTAAGGGAGAATCAAAGAAAATCTTTTATTTGTGCCCAGATTTAGAGCAAGAAGCCCATCTTGGAGTCGATTTCTGGAAGACATTTAAATTAGCCCCTGAAATTTTTGAAATTAATGAGTTGAATATTGAAAATATACATAAGGAATATAAAGTAAAGGATCACACATCTGATCCACATGTGTTGACTTAAGAACAGCAAGAAAAGTTGCATAAAGTAATTGAATTGTTCCCAGCATTTGACAAGGAAGGATTAGGGTGTATATCTCTGGAAAAACATTATACACCCAAACCTGTTTGTACACGGTTTTTTTTTTAAACAAATTTACCATTTTTGTGTTCGCTCCTTTTTATACGGATAAAATCGTTTAATCCCGTTTAATTCCCAGTTTTTGCATAAAAAATAATGTGGCATCATTTTTTACGCTTTAAAAAATAAAACAAGATATGGTAGCTTACCTCTACGTTTATTATTCGGGGATTCACAAATTACGAATGTATTTGCATATGTAGTTGTCTGTGCACTTGTGTTTACACTTCAGTTTCTATTGACATTCGACAGGTCAGTGCTATTCAGCGGTAATTTAAAGTGAAAACGAAGTTAGTAGAATCATTTTAATTTTATTAGAATTTTTAATTTTGTGATCATTTTTATTTATTGAAACTAGACAGCTTGTGTATGTACAAATTTCTCTTAGCTGTTAACAAAGTAAGTTAATAGTTTTACTATCTATGGAGGTTTTCTGTTATTAATTTAAAATCATTAACCTAGCCATGAGTAAACAAAAACGAAACGTTATTTCCTTAGAAGAAAAGGTAAAAATTCTGGACAGGCTAGAAAAAGGGGAACGTCCTAGTTCAATTGGAAAATCTTTAAATTTAAATGAATCCACAATTCGGACAATTAAAAAAAATGAAGAAGCTATTAGACAAGCTGTAATTTCTGGTACTAATTTGAGTGCAAAATCTTCTTCCTATACCAGAAATATATTTGTAGAAAAAATGGAAAAGGTTCTTTTAGCATGGATAGAAGATTACACTCAAAAACGTATACCGCTCGATAAAAATTCCATAAAACAGAATGCTTTAAGAATCTATGGACAAATAAAAAATATGGAACCATCAACGTCTTCAGAAGCCATTGATGACAACAAAAATAAATTTTCTGCAAGTAATGGATGGTTTCAGTCACAGGGTAACCAGAGGTGAAGACTTTGACACATAAAAAATAAAAAACTCAGTTTTTTTACTATGGGCTCTGTTAGAAAGAGACAAATATAGTTTTTTGTGACGAAATACAGGAAAAAATACAGGAAAACACGGCAAGAAAATCAAAATAAAAACAAAAATCTAAAAACAAAACTAAGGCTCTGAGGGAACGAGACGGATAGAGAAAAAGATCACTATACTGTCGTTTCACCTCTGTTTACTACTTTGTGGTTTCAGTGTTTTTTAGATATAAACTTCATAATATCAAAATAAAAGGTGAAATAGTTTCAACTCAGTTGGCCAAAATAATTGAAGAAGGTGGATACAATAGCGACCAAGTTTTTAACGGCGATGAGACTGGCCTTTTCTGGAAAAGAATGCCTAGCCGCACCTACATAGCAAAACATGAAAAAACTGCTGGTGGGTTTAAGGCGGCGAAAGACAGGGTTACATTTTTGTTTTGTAGTAATTCGTCAGGAGACCGCATGATAAAACCTTTGCTGATCAATAGATCAATTCGACCACGGGCAATGAAAGGTGTGGATCTTAAAACTCTGTCAGTTCATTGGATGGCAAATAAGAAGGCATGGGTAACTTCACAGGTTTTTAGTGAATGGTTCCATGATTGCTTTATTCCTGAAGTAAGAAGCTACATGACAGAAAAAGGCTTGCCGTTTAAAGTTCTGCTGCTAATAGATAACGCACCTGGGCACCCAGTTTTGGTACATCCTAATGTAAAGATAGTATTTTTGCCTCCTAATGCCACTGCTTTGATTCAGCCGTTAGACCAGGGTATTGTCGCAACATTTAAGACTTATTATATTAAGAGGTCTTTTCAGTACATTTTAAATGAAATAGAAAGTGATGCTAACACTACAGTTATCGAAGCATGGAAGAAATTTTCGATTATGGATTGCATAAAGCATGCTGCTTTAGCCTTTTCTGAAATAAAACCGTCAACTTTAAATGCCTGTTGGAAGAGCATTTGGCCAGAATGCGTCAAAGACAAAGACACTTGTGCGAATGATAATTCAGGTGGTGAAGTGTATGCAGATATAATTAATTTAGCGCGAGAAGTTGGAGGTGAAGGGTTTGATAATCTTAACATTGAAGATATAAACGAAATAATTGTTGATAAAGCTCTAAATGAAGAAGAGATATTGGAGGTTACGCTGGGAAATGAAGATCAAAATGTCGAGACTGATGAGAGTGAAATTCAAAGTCCAATAACTGCCAAGCACAGATGCCAGATAAATGAGGGTTGAAATCGTCAAGTTTTGGGTAAAAAATCGTCAAAATCATCAAAATGGCTTTCTCATAATCGTCAAAAATTCGTCAAATAAAATAAAACTTTTTATTAGTTAAATGTTTTGTTTATTTAAAAATATAATTCATAACATAAACAATAAGTAAAACCAAAAAATTAAGATTAAGAGATCGAAATGAGTTTAAAAAAATATAAATGGCTAGTATTAAAATAAAAAATATTAAGAATAAAATAAATCACACAAAAAATTTATGTATTAGGAACACAAACATAAAATAGTTTTAAAAACTTTTGATATTAATTTCTCTTTCATTAAAAGTGTTAAGAAGTATTAGTATTAACAAATAATTATTTTCATAGCTTCAACCTGAAACATAAACAATTTAATGGCATTAAACAATGATTACTCTTAAATATAAAATATAAGCCTTTAAGGACACAATTTCCAATTGCATTTAGTGGTTTCTAGTTGTATTTCAGAATTTTCTGATTGTGTTTTAAAAATACAATACAACATTTCTGAAATGCAATTAAAAGCTTCTGATATACATACATAAATAGAAAATATAATTTTTCTAATTAAAATTTGAAAATATAATTGCAAATTACGGAATTTAATAAGTTTAATATTTCCAGTTTATTCCTTACTTTAGTTTTATTTAAATAAATAAAGAATCAGGTAAAACTAAAATTTTTTTTATAAACTTGGTTAGGGTTGGAAACAAGAGTGTTGAGTCTTTTCTATGAATTTCGGAAACTATTTTCCAAAATTCTAATAAACTTTCATTTCCCGTAACAAAATTATTTAAATTTATAAGTCTCAACTGTCGGCATTCGGATTCTAATTCTTGTTTTTCATTTTCTTCTACAAAATGAGAAAAATCTTTTACAATGTCATAAAATGAACAATTATCATTATTTATTATGTTGTAAGGGTTAATAAGTCCTAAGGATTTATATGTTTCTCCAAAGTCGAATCTGACTCGACATAGAAATTAATGCAATTATCAACTATTTCTTGGTATTCATTCTCAGTGATATTTCCATTAGTCAGAATATCTCTTGCATATATTCCCAAATAAACGTCCTCATGAGTTAAATATTTACTTTTGTCTTTATAATTTACGGTATGAAAATTTTCATTTTTTAATATATTCAAATGAAGAAAATTACTCATTACCGTTTTTAAAAGTTTTTCCATTTGGGCGTATAAAGTGTGTATTTCTGTTGTTTCGCTTTGAAACATTTTATTTATATTATTAATTACGCCTAACATATATTTTAAAAAACTTAAATATACTTTACGCTGATCGTTTAAATTATCTAAAATATTTTTTGCGGTATCTATATGATCAATATTGACTGCAAAAGAAAAAAAGATTTTCAAGGGTTCGAATAAATCTAACAACCTCACGACAACAGCCTCAAGAGACAACCAGCGTGTTTGGCAGGGATGCAAGATTTTTTTTGGTTTAATTTCAAGTAGACTTAAAATGTCTTGAAACTGTTTAGATTTGTTAGGGCTTTTTGAAATATAGTTATAAATATTTCTAGCAAGGGTTTCTACCGAAGATGGCAATTTAAGGCATGCATACGATGAACATAATGCTAGGGAATGGCACACACACTTTAAAACAAATAAATTTTGGTTATCGGCTTTGAAAAGCTGCGCCACGAATTTATTTTTTCCGGTCATAACTGCGGCTATATCTGCAGCCAAACCAATCATATTTGTTTTATAGTCAATATTATTTTTTTAAAATAATGCACGATAAGGTTATACAAGCTATTAGCGTCGCCTTGCTCTACAGTCAGTAATCCATAGAATAAATCTTTAATTTCGAAATCTATGCAAATTCTTACTACTAAACATAATGATTTAGTATTTGACAAATCAGTGGACTCATCAATACATAATGAAAATTAATTGGTTTTTAACAGGTCATTTAAATTTGAAAATTGTGTCAATCCTATAACTTTTTTACCAATAGCACTTGCCTTCGTTCTTCCTAGTGATAAGCTAGAGGCTGTTTCGCAGTCAAATGCCTTCTGACATACCTTACTTAAATGATCGGCAACTTTAAAAGGTAAATTGTGTTCAACTATAAAAGCAGCAAGTTTAATTTCACAATGTTTTGTAGTATTTTTTTTCTATTGGAAAAATTTCATCAATTCTTGTTTGGCGGACTGCTTTGGCTGCATCTTGATGTTTCTTTGAGTTAAGATGTGCTATCAGATCCGATTCTCCTGAAGACAGTTTGAGGTAAACATTGCAAACGTTAGAGAAAACTTTATCATTTTTTTTTACGGCCCAGGATTTAATTTCGGGTGTGTCAAACCAGTCATCTTTAATTTTTCTTCTTTTTCTTGGTTCCGTCTGCAAAATAATTTTAAGCCAGAATATAAAACTAATACTGTCAGCTACATACATATGTACATAAATTAGGTTTTAGTTTCTCCAAAACACTATTTAGCTAAGAATAAACAACTCCAATTAGCAATAATTTAAGTATTATTCACTGACCGATGAAGTACATTGTGGTTCCTCCAGGTCTTCTTGGGAATCTTCACTTCTTTTATCTACATATGTATATATAAAAAATTGCATTTTAATAAACGTTTTAAGGCATTTATCTTTTAACTTACCAGCTTTTTTGAGATATCTCAACATTTTAAATTTTTTTCTTGTTGTAAAAAACCAGAACTTTAAAATATTACCGGCACTTGTGGTTTTACAATTTAATATTTTTTCGTTTACATTTTTTGGTTGGTTAAATAGGTCCTATTTGAATAATATACACACATAAATATATGAACGAAGTACCAAAATTAACAACGCTTATTCAAAAACAAACGCAATAATAAAGAACCTCAATTGCTCTCTCTTTTGCTCTTTATTAGAAAGACTTCGCTGTTGATAAACACAATGTTGGGTAACCTAGCGTTTACACATGCCACTAGGAGTTCGAAAAACTCAATACACTCACACATTTTCACTAATACACCTACATTTTTCGCAATGGCAGCTCCAGTGGCAGCTAAAATTGCATGCGAGTGAAAATTTGGCATTTGCATGCCACTAAATGTCAAAACGATAGACAAAGTTACCCTGTTCAATATTAAATGTAAATTTACTGGATTGCGGTTAAATTGTAATTAAAGTTCTACCTTTTTAAATGCATTGCTATGATTTATTTCTTAAATTGCGCATAAAAAAATTCAAGTTTTTTAATGAAAGAGCAATAATGTTAGTAATAATAATAAAATATTACTTTTAATAATAAATGTAAATCGTTTCCCCAAAAATATGCCTATATGGTGAACTCGGTAACTCTATTTTAAAAAGAAAACAAAAAGTTAAAATGGAATAAAAATTGAGCCAACAGATTATTCAACAAATTATTTAAATCTTTGACATTGTCCTCCCAAATTGTTCTTTCTCATTTTTTTTAATTTAAAAAGTAAAAAAATGTTCTGAAGTTTACGCTTCGACGACATTTTAAAAATGAACTTACACTTGCATGTGTAAACACAAAAACGAATGGCATGAGATTCGACTATTTCGAAGAATTTTTCGTAGACAATACGTACACAACAATTGCATGCCACTACTTGCATTTGTAAATCCAGCGTAAATTGCTAATTATAAAACACAGAATATAAACAGAATACCCAACAATGACATTTGAAAAAGCGTGTAATCAGATGTCATGCGTTTTTACGTACAAAATTTTAAATTAACCCGATTACATGAAAGAGATAGCTTAATTAGAAACGATATGGTTTTTTATCTCTCTTATATAATCGAAGTAATGTTGTTGTGAGTTGTCGCGTCTAGTTAGTAGTCTATGTTATAAAATACTATGAAAAAGTGTTGCAAATTTTTTGTACTAAAAATCGTCAAATCTGGCATCTATGCTGCCAAGTTGATACTTGACGGTCTTCAAATGGCAAATAAGCTGGCAGAACACTTTTTGACATGTGATAACATAACTGAAAGAGCTGTGAAATTTCAATCAGAACTACAAACATGTATGGCTAGATACAGAGAGCTCTATAAAGAGCTTTCCAAAGTTGGATCACAACGCACTATAACAGAATTTGCTGTTAAAAGAAATAAACCAACGCCAGAAGCAGCTTCTGAAGATGTAGAAGTAATAAGTATTTCTACTGACGAGACTGATATTGATCCACCCCAGCAAAAGAGAATGCGCTTGCTATCAGAAACTGACTCCGAATAAAATAAAAAAATTTTATTGATAATAATTCCGTTCCTAATTGTCTTAAGATTTTGATAACTAATTTTATTTTTATACATGGAAGAGTATTTTTAAGTTTTTTCTTTATTTTTTTATAATCATAAAATGAAATAAAATAAAAACTGTGTATACTATTGAACTAAATCTATGCGTAAAGTTATTCAATTTTATAGGCATACTCGTATGTAGGCTGCTTCATCAATCCTATGTACATATATCTTTTCAGTTTGTTTATACACTTACATACATAAATAATATTTGTCTTTTTTTACGCGTTTTTTTTTACACGGTATCCACTGGAACGTATCTACCGTGTAAAAAAAGGTTTGGGTGTATTAAATTAGTAGACGGAGCTGTGCATTTTAAAGACCGACATTATACTTTATCTTCAGCAGTTTAAGAAATTGTATACAGGGAAATAGACAACATGTTAGCGTTAAACGTAATAGAAGAAAGTTATAGTCCTTGTTCAAATAAAACCACAATAGTTAAATAAAATCACCATTAAAGATGCGTATCCTCTTCAAAATATAATTTTAGGCAGAATTGATGAGACTTATTATATAAGTAGCATCGATTTAAAGTTCGCGTTCTGGCGGATTGAACTAAAAGAAGATAGTAGAGCTTATACAGCGTTTACCGTAGCAGGTCGGCCCCTATACCAGTTTCGTGTGATGCCTTTCCGACTTTGCATCGCAGCTCAGAGACTCTGTCGATTAATGGACAAGGTCATACCGCAGAAACTTAAGGAAAACGTATTCATATATTTAGATGATCTTTTGGTGATCTCAGACAGTTTCGAAAAACATTTAAAATTATTGACTCAGGTGGCTAGTTGTTTGAGAAGAGTAGATTTAATAATAGGTCTGCAAAAATCACAGTTTTGTTTTCAGCAATTAAAATATCTAGGTTTTATAATAGGTGGAGGAAGTCTGAAAACTGACCAGAAAAAGTGCGAGTCATAAAATAAATTAGCATACCGAAATCGCCTAGAGAAGTGCGTAGCTTTTTAGGAACAGCCGGCAGGTATCGCCGTTTTATAAAAGACTTCGCTTCCATCTCTGCTCCATTAACTGATAGACTAAAAAAGGCCAAAAGATTTGAGATGACTCCTGAAGCAATCGAGGCATTCGAAAATCTGAAGAAGGATTTGACCTCAGCGCCAGTACTACAGCATCCAAAAGGTTCTGGATTAATTGTGATGCGAGGGAATATGAAATAGGCGCAGTGTTATATCAGCTTGACGAGAATAATGAAGAGCACCCGATAGCATTTTACAGCCAGAAATTAAATGCCTGTCCAAAAAATTATAGCGTAACAGAGAAGGAATGTTTGTCGGCAGTAATGGCTGCTAAAAAATTCCGCCCATATGTAGAAATGATGCCATTTACGATAGTTACAGATCACGCTAGCCTTAAAGGTGGTCGCTTCAACTGCAGTCATTTGATTTTGATATTAAACACAGGAAAGGAGCTGATAACGTCGTGGCTGACACACTGTCCCGATTACCGCGATATGAGGGAAATGCTGATGAGCTAAATCTAGAAGATCTGATCGGCTTTCAAACCAAAGAATTCCAGAGCGATGATTATCTAGCGCTAATTCAACACAATAATGAAAATCAAGACAGATTGCCTGATTTTAAAGTTAAAGACGGCCTAGTGTTTAAAAGACCGGATTGCGATCAAGCGGACGGGGACGAATGCCAGTGGAAACTATGGATTCCACCAAATATCACCCAGACTGTGGTAGAAAATGCACACTCAACTCTTACTGCAGCACATGGTGGAGTTGTAAAAACGAGCGAAAGACTGCGAAGATTCTTTTATTGGCCAAAAATGTCGTCTCAAATAAAAGCGTATATAAAAAACTGTCAAATATGTAAAGAGATTAAGCCTTCAAACCAAAATCTGTGTCCAGAAATAGGCAACCAAGTAATAACAGACCGACCATTCCAGAAACTTTATCTTGATATCTTGGGAAAATGTCTAAGGTCGAAAAGTGGCAAATGTTACGTTTTTGTTGTACTCGATCACTTTACAAAATATACCTTTATAAAAGCTATGAAAGAAGCCACAGCCGCAAATGTAGTGGAATTTCTGATCCACGAAATCTTTCACAAGTTTGGAGTTCCGGAAATTATTCACACCGACAATGGAGCTCAATTTGTATCCAAAAGTTTCTAAATCTTATCAGCACGTACAAGATTCAGCATCTTAAGACTCCAGTATACCAACCCAGTAGTAATGCGTCAGAAAGAGTTAACCAAAGCATTTTATCCGCCATTAGAGCATATTTAAAAGACGATCATCGTGATTGGGATTTATATTTGTCCGAAATAGATTGTTCCTTGCGAAATTCATTCCATAGTGCAATTGGTTTCACACCATTCTTCGCGCTGTTCGGCTACCACATGTACTCTAGCGGAGACGAATATAAATTGGCAAGAAAACTGCAATCCATTGAAGATCATCGTATTCTAGCTAATCCAAGTGAGAGAATGGAAAGCATCAGAGAAAAAAATTAAAGAAAACATGACGAAAGCATATGAGAAGAGCGCAATCAGGAATAACAAAAGAACCAGGAGAGTAAAATTCGTTCCCGGTCAGGAGGTCAGGGTTTGCCTCTACGATTTTTTCCTCTGCAAAAGATGCGGATGAGATATATATCCAGCCTTGACTGGCAGGGATCTGTCTAAATATACGTTCATGAATGCTGGTGAGACTCTTTCTCAGGTCATGGGAGTTCCCCACGTTGTGCGTAGATTCTATATTAAACAGTAAACTTACATATTGGTTGTAAATTGGAGAAACAAAACTGGTGAACTTTGGCGCTGTAAGCTTCTGGCATATCAATCGAACTGTTTGCTCAAAATATCGCCGAATATACTTACATAAGTATATACACATGTAAATATCTTTAACTTTCACTAGAACTGTATCTTTGGTACATTTTGAAGATATGTGGGTTTTAAGCTTAATAGGCAAAATCCGCCCACCGTTTCCTACTACGTGTACTCGTAGAATACGAAGTTTTGTTGCGGATGAGAAAAATGTTTAAACCTGCATGTAAATTTTATTACAAAATAGCAGGGAAAACGCCTACTGTGCCGTTTAACTAATGTGTTTTGTTTTTCGTCTTGTTTATTTTTTATTCTTTTTGTTTACTTGGAAAACATTCCTTCTTGTTCGTTTCTTTTTTATCTTTAGTAACCTGAAAATAATAATAATAAATTATTCAATTAAAAGACATCTTTTATAATTTTTGCTTATCTACATACCCGATCATTACTTACCTTGTGTTTGCCCTTTTCTTATATGCCATATGTTTCATTTGTTGGTTTTATATGAACGCATGATACTGTTGCTAGTACTATAGTGTTGGTATTGCAGTAGTAAATGGCAATGATGCAGTCGTATTTTTCATTCTGAAGTGTTTGAAACAGAATGAGAAAAAGTAGTTATTTTGAAATGTAGGAAAAACAAATTATAATTAATAATGAATGAAAAAAATCATTGCTTGTTTTATGAGCGCCTGGTGAAGGAAAATGCTCTGTGGGTAGATGAACCTGGTTAGTAGCACGTAGGAAAGGGGGAAAACACCATAAAGAGTGATAGAATTTATAGACTTTAATCGGTAATGTTAATAACGAATTATGCAAATTTCTTTTAAGTTTTTTTAATGGCGGAGTACCCAGCGAGAGGGTTGGAACCCTCTGAGAAATTCTCTTCCTTGCTAGTCGGAAACCTCGCTGGCCCATACGTCCGTTACATATATTTAACCCTGCACCGTCATCCTTCGTCAAAATGACGACGCGAGATTTTATTTTCAAATTAAAACCTGTTTTTTCTTTTTGTTTTGATCTCATTTTTTGTATAGCGGTAGTTGCTTGCAAGTTGTTGTTGGATCAATAATAGTAAAAAAATTATTAAATATAAATAAAAAAGTTATTTTGGTTCAAAATTTTGCTCATGACGTGTTTTATATTCACTTAAAATAAGTCGTAGTCAAAATGACGAAGGATGACGTTAATGTACACAAAATAAGGATGACGTTCTAGGGTTAAAGAAAACTTGTTTGTAAAAACAATAAGCAAATTATATTAAATACAATTATGTTATTTTATATATTAAATGCCTATATATATGAGCGGCATTATCTATATATGCCTTGTAAAAAACTCTTTTAGCTGTTGGTGTTTCACAAATTTGTAACATTTATAATTCTTCTCAATGTTTAAAACTGGTTCATTTTTAAATTTAGGGTAGTGACTTAATTCAGAGCAATGGTAAGATAGAGCTGTTTATTTTAATTGCAACATCTTAGGTATGACTTATCTCTGGCTATTCTAGCCTTTTTCGTTGTTCCAACATATTCTTTATCACACCTCCCCTGATCATATACGTATGCAAATAAGTGAAAATTATTAGTTTTCTATGTTATTTGTTTTTGGAAATTTTCCAACTTTTTCCATTGTACATATTATGAAAAACTGTTGTATTGTAATATAAATTATTTCCTGATGATACTACACAAATGCGTAGCGAAATAGCGAAATGTTAAATTAGTAATAAGTCTTTTTAAACATTTTTAAACAAATTTAACGGTTTTTATTTTCACAAAAATTTAATGCAAATAATAAAATGCATTTAGTTTCAGTTACAACCACGACTTCAGTGCGTAATTTTTTCATATCGGTCAAAATTTTTCCAAAATTTGTGGTTTTTATTGTATTTAAGGTTATGGGTCGTAAAAGTGTTACAATAGAGCAAAAAATTGCTATAGACCTTGATTTTGTTACATTTTCCCGTACTATAATATCTAACAGCCTAGGTATTTCACGGATATGTGTTTACAATGTTGCCAAAAAAGTTTCTGCTGGAGAATCAATCACTTTAAAATAAGTTTGTCCAGCGACGTTCTAAACGTACATCTTCTGCACAAGATCGATATTTGGTACAAATTTGTAAGCGTAATCGAACTGCTGGTAGTCGCAAACTATCTTCCGAATGGTCATCAACGCGTGGAAAATCAATTAGCGCAAGTACAACATGGCGTCTTGTTGAATATGGTCTCAAAAGCTACACCAAAAAACGTCGCAGATATCCAGATAAAAAACGATTTGATTGATGCAATAATTATGTAAACTGGACAGAAAAAGAATGGAATCGGGTTGTTTTTAACGATGAAACCCATCTCGAGTTATTAATCGATCAATTGTTGGGCGTACAATGCAAGAAAAGGATCAGCCATTCTGTTTTCAGCCAAGAGCACAAGGTAGCAGTGGATCTGTTAGCGTATGGGGATGTTTTACAGCTCATGTATTGGCTTATTATTATTTTAAGAAGCACGTTTAAATGCTAGGAACTATATCGAATTCATTTTCGATGAATTACCTGCATATTACGAAATAGTTTTTGCGTCTGGAACTACCCAAAGCTATTTTCAGCAGGATAATGCACCATGCCATAAGGCAAAATTTTCGATGGATTGGTTTAGAGACAAAATAACTTTTGTGCAAGATTGGCCACCAACATCTGCAGACATAAATCGAATCGAATATATATACGCAATTATTATTATAAATTGGTTTATTCCATCCCAAAAAGAATAAAATCTATATTTGAAGCTAAAGGTGGATATATTTCATCTTATTGATCTTATATTTTGGATAAGCTTTTGTAGTAAAGTTTTATAGAAGCAAGCTATAATTTTGAGCAGTACTTAATGTATGAAGGTGCTCTTTACTAATTCGTGAATAAAATCAGGATTTGTACATCGATTTCCATGATATAGGTATTATTTTATTCGTGGTATTTCTACATTTATGATATGATAAAAATTGTCAAATTTTACTGTTTTAAATTTGTTATAAATTTTTAAAAAGCAAAAAGCCACTAATTTCTGAAAATATCACAAACTACAGGAAATAATGCTTTTCGCATACGCTCAAACCAATTCTGGAAACATTTTTTGCACTCTGAATCTAATATCGTAGAAACATGATTTGGAAAGTCTTCAAAAACTTCTTGAGGGGTTAGAAATCGCTCAAAAAATAAGAAATCAGAAAAACTCATTAGGCGATAAATCGGGTGAATACGGCAAAAAGACATTAATTCGATACTTCTCTCCTTCAAATATTCAGTTGCTTTATGGGAGCTAGCATTGCCGAGGTGAAGAATGATGCCAAGTTTTTTATTCTTTTTCCTTATTTCATCGAAGACTATTGGCAACCAAATTGTAGTATACCATTCGGCATTAACAGTTCTTCGATCCGCTAATCAAATGGTTGCGACGTGTACAGTACAACCGAAGAAACAAGCGATTATTTTCTTGGAAGTCCTCTGTAAACGAACAACTTTAGTGGGATTGGGTTCATCGTTAAAGACCCAAACAGTAGACTGTTGTTTGCTTTCAGGATCCTACGAATATGTCCAAGTTTCGTCTCCTGTAACAATGTTGTATACGGATTTTGAACGTCCTCGGTTAAATGTTTTCAAAATTTTGTGACACCAACAAAAACGACCCTTTTTTGCGCTTCTGTCAAATTATGCGGAATCTATCTGGAACATATCTTTCTCACACCTAAATATTCATGCAAAGTAGATTGCATTGCAGGGTGCGATATCATAATAGATGCCTCTATCTGTCTGTAAGTCCCATGATAATCTTTTTTAATCATGTTGCGCACAGCATCAATGTTTCTCGGAATGACAATAGATTTTGGCCGACCTTCTCGACATTCATCAATGACTATCGACCATGACGAAATTCTGCAAACGAATTGTAAACAGTCTTCACTAAAGGTGGTTCATTACTAAAAGTTGCACGAAGCGATTCTATGCATTGTTGTTGGGTAAGGCCTTTTTTAACATAAAAAACCATCCAATCTAAACTTGCTTCTTTTAAGCGTTCACTATCAACACTTTAGTAAATTTCTAAATTGCCATTGCTTCGCAATAATAAACGTCAATGTTTACAAATACAGTCATTAGCGCCACCTATTGTTCGATTGTAAGAACTTAAAAAAATACTTAAATAGGAGTGCCGCGAGAAAAATTAAATGAAGCAACAAGATGACAATTTACAAAAGTAGAGAGAAACAAGATATGGCTAGTACAGACAATCGTGGACCTGCACACACAGCGTGCGCCACCGTCTCAGTCTCTTCCAGGCACAGCCTACAAGTATCATCTACGATTTTAATCTTGGCCACATGATACTTAAAGTTTCTATGACCTGTCACAAACGTAGTGATTCAGCTTAAGGTAGCCCTATTATATCTAAGCACCTAACTGGCCTTCCTGCCGAGGGGTTCTTTGAGCACCATTTGAACCTTTATACATGTGGTAGCCTCCCTTCACCTTTTTAGGTGTAATAAGTTTACCCCATGTAGGAGTTTAGCTCGCACTTGGTCAACTCTGGGCTCTGGTTCATAGAAATCCACATCAGATCCCCTTTTTAATATTTCGTCTACTGCTGCATTCCTAGCTCGGCTATGTGGCGCTTAACCCACGTCAACGTCATCTTATTCAACGAGGCACATCTGTTTAGTTTCGGAACGCATTACAGCACTAGTTTGAAATACGCATTCACTTGCCTCATGCGTTTTATAACCGACTGATTATCAAGAGCAATGAGAACATTTCTCCCACGCAGCCGATTTTCGGTCATGTGATTTATGTAGCATCCCAAGCAATTCTGCCTGGTAAAATGATACGTATTTCCCTAGACGCAGACTACGGGCCAACTTCCCTACACCTGCCCTGCCAATCATAAGAGAACCATAAAAAATGCTGATGTCGTTTTCTATACACTCATTGTGCATAAGGCTTTCCGCAATGAGTGTCCTAAGTCTCCCTAACCTATTTTCTAACGAGGTCCAGAATACTCTTATGCTCGATGTTTGGTCCAAAGATGTGCCATATGGCATCGCTTTCCATGTGCAAACTTTGCCTCAATTGTCTGTGTTGGCGCCGTGCGCATTGCACCACTTATGCCCATACAGAAAATTCTTTTAACCCTCTCCAACCTACGCTTAATTGAATTATTAGAGGCCTTTGGTCACCAATGCACACATGCATAAGTTATTATGTGTCGCACCATCATTGTGTAAATCTAGAATGCAGCCTTTGGCAAGATTCCCCACAAAATAGTCATGCGTGCAAGCCATGACTACCCTACAACGAAATCAGACACACCAATTTCTGAGATTTATTGTCATAGACCGAAGCATAGCGTTGATCCAACAACAATGGTGTCAACACTACGCTCATTAATAGCATTTCTCACCTTCCCGAAAGAGATTTTGTCAAAGGCACCTTCAATGTCCATAAAGATGGACGAAGCAGCTCCACCACTGACGACCTCTCCTTTCGCGAATCTGATAAGTTCATGCAGTGCGGTATCAGTAAATCGACCTGCTCTATAAGCATGTTGGTATCTGTTCAAAGGCTTATCCATCAGCGTGTGATTCTCCAGAAAGTCAGCCTCAAGGCCTTAGCGTCTGTATAGTCCCTTTTATTCTTTATAAATCGTGGAATCCACAAACACAACAGTCAGCAATGGCAAACACCACCAAATCGGGAACATTTTATTGAAAGAAGTAAAATTTGCAGCTTCAGCAAGAGTTTTGCCGCTCTGGAAGAACGCGTAAATCCAATGTTATGTATAAGTCGACATTTCTAATATTTCACTAGAAAATAACATACAAAAAGACGGCAACCAATCTATTATAGACTACTTGGAAATTGTGTCGTTTTGTCTATATATTTTTTGGTAGTTACAGGGGCGAACAAAAATATTCACACCTCGACTGACTTTATATTTAAGCTCATATAGTTTCTCAATAAGGAATTAGAAAAAATATTAATTTAATGAGTACAGCCAAGCATGGTGGAAGAGGGGTGATGGTGTGATGTATGGCTGTTGCAGCCGTAGGTAATTTAGTTTTTAAAGACGGAACTATGGATAAACTAGTTTACATTAATATTTTAAAAGAAACCCTTTTGCAAAAGCGTCGATGCAACAGCAAATATACAGATGCTCGTTAAGAAAATAATGCTAAGAAGACAATGGCAAAATAGTCGTTCTCCACACATAAAAATGCAAATGAACTTATGCCAAAGAAACTTACGCAGTAAATTGAGGCAGAAACACGAATTCGTTATCGACAGCTTTTTATAAAATTGGATCCTGTGAAAAACACTTGAAGACTGTACTTGGGCTAAAAACTCAAGTGAAAAGGCAAATGCGTTCGCAAATCACTTAGAGAAGGTTTTCGCTCCACATGATATAAGTAATTCCACTATTCCAATTACACTGTGATACAAAAGTTGAGAAAAAAATTATTCAGGGATTCTAATGTACCAATTCTATTTTGTTGGAGTCCACGGATGGCGAAAATACCGTTGGTTTTTTTAGGTCACTTCATAAAGTGATTTTATAACGGTAAATGTTAATAACGGTCTTTGTTTCCCTACGGATTTCTCTTAACTTTTCGTTGGTTAAAAGGATCGAATATTATCTTTATTTTATATATATATATTTTGTAAATCGACTAACAAATGGTTAAGTTACAGTCGTTGAAGTGTACAAAAAACGCATTAAAAAAGTATTATTTTGTTTTCCTCAGGCTATAAGTTGCTTATGAGTTACCAAATACTATAGATATTTATGATTGCAAAAAAAGCTAAATAAATTAGCCTTTTAAAATGGATAACAACGGTAAAATCGGATAAAAAATAAAAGACGTATGCATATTTTTGTGCTTTAACTTCTTGGTTTTTCTGCAAGTGTCATTGGTTGCATGCAATTTTCATCTGTTACTAATTTCCGTATTTGCGGACCAATGACGATACCTGTTGATTATAAGTTGGTTTTCTTGTGCATGCGTTCATAATATATTTTTTACCTTCTTCTAATCTAACACTCGTTATTCGTGGAAATACCTGTTTAAGATTTTTGAATGTGGGTCCATTTTTATGAAATGCTTTCACGAATTGCTTTATCAAGCCGAACTTTATGTGCAGCGTAGGTAAAATAATATCTGTTGGATTGACTAATGAGATATTTATGCTATTTTTTTCACCAACAATAGCTGTTGCACGCGGTTTCCAATCTCTCTGTATGTAATGTTTGGAGGAGTCTCGGCTGTCCCATTCACAAAAATAGCAGGGATACTTTGTGTTACCACCTTGCATTCCATTCAAAATGGAAGGTACCTTCAAATCTGCTACAATCAGCCACTTGTGTGCATTGTAATCTATGACATTAGGTATTAGAGCCATATTATCATATGATTCTTTGATGTTAGTAGCGTAAGCCAACGGTACTGAAGGAAGTGGTCCATCATTATGCAAAAGCACTGCTTTCAAACCTTAAAACAGAAGATAAACATACATATATTAGTAAAATATAAGATTAAAAGAACTTTTTATATTACTTTTTGTTAAACCACCAATAAATAATCGCCATTCTTGTGGGACATGATTATATCCAAGTTGTTCAAACAATTTATTTACATCATTGCAGTAAGCCAAATCACTATTTTCAGTGCTTTCGTTGAATAGTGATCCAAACAAAACTAGTTTCCTCGGTCCTCCGAAATGTAATGTTTACATTTTTTTGCAAATACTTCCACTGTTTTAATCTGGAACCTAGGAGCTCGGTCTGTCTTTTCGACAATTCTAAATCGCGAACAAGATCATGAAATTCCGCTTGAGAAACAAAGTGTTGTTTATTCAAATCTCCTTCAGGTGGAACATATTCTGATGCGGGGCTTATAGCTTGGCTTGAAGATGGTTCAAACTAAGATGAATCTGGTGATATTTCTTTAACAAATTTCTTACGCAGTACACCCTTAATAACACTATCAACATTTGCGTATTTAATCTGTTGTCTTATTTTTAAATGATATCCTTTCGTTTTTGATAAACAGAAATAGCAATTACTTTCTCTATGCACACGTAGTGGAAGCCAGTTGAAAGGTTCGATAAACGGCAATGCAAAAGAACCACGTGGATCGTTTTTCCAGGATCTTAGTGTTGCGAAACACGATGAACAACAAACTGATGGTATATACCATTTCCCCCGTACTAAAGAGTGATTTAGACTATGTGACTTGTCGTACGATTACTCAATTTTTTGTGTAGAAGAGCACGGATGGGATCATGTAAATCCGATATGTAATGAAGTCGTACGTAATTGAGAGAAAATACCGATGAAAATTTGACAGTCGTACGGCTCTCTTTGTTTTTTGAAAAATTTCAAAAACCCTCACACACCATTTGATCAGGAGAGAATTTTTCAGGGATGCAAAACTAGATTTAATGAATTGCACTATATATAAAGAAAAATTTTAATTTTTCGTTCCAAGATATTATTAAAAACGTATGTAAAATTTAACTTGTATTACATATGTATGTATGTATATGCGTCTGCATATAAAAAAGCTTATCTATTTCAATATTAACACTACAACACTAGAAGTTCTTTACGAGAGAATATTGTTTGGCGTAAACTTTTCATGCCTGATTTTTATGTAAACAAATAGCAACATATATATGTGTGTGTGCACGCACCATATGTTTCGGTATTTTACCAATCATGTAAACGAAAAAAAATCTGTCGTATGATTTTACTCTAATTTTTTTAAATACCGATGAAATTTCATCATATTTTTGCTCTCATTTTACCGATGAAAAATATCATCGTCTAAACCCCACTTAAGCAACGACTACAATATTCTTCATAAAGGGGAATAATATGTTTTTTTTACCGACACGTCTATTTTATGTCGTTTATCCATAAACAATCCACATATAAAACAAAAATTGTCGCTTTTATTACACATTGTTATTGAATATAGTTAAGTTTTTTATATTTATAAAATATTAAAACTAACAGTTTGTAGTAATTCACTTGTTAATAGTACTTTTATCAAATACCACTATTGTTTGTATCAAAATCACTAGGACGCTTACTGTGCACTTGCAGAAATTAAATTGTGCCAGCTTTGCAACCGTAGCGCTTTTATACTAAAGTCAGCAGTATAAAAGCGCAATAAAAAAAGAAAAGAAAAATACTTTACATTTTTATGACAGATGCATATCTGGCAAAATTAAGGTAAATCGGATAATATAATTGGGTTTTATTCACATTTTACCGCAGGTACTCTACATCGATAAAATTTAAGTCATACAGAAATACAAGTTATTTCTAAATAAAAAACCCAAAAGTTAAAGCACAAAAATTGGCCTAGGTCTTTTTATTTTTTATCCGATTTTACCATTATTACCCATTTTGGAAAGCTAATTTATTTCGCTTTTTTTGCAACCATAAATATCTATAGTGTTTGGTAACTCATAAGCAACTCATAAGCACAAGCCTGAGGAAAACAAAAGAATACTTTTTTAATGCGTTTTTTGTACACTTCAACGACTGTAACTTAGCCATTTGTTAGTCGATTTACAAAAAATATATCTTAGTTGAAAAATAATATTCGATCCTTTTAACCAACGCAAAGTTAAAAGAAATCCGCTTGGAAACAAAGAAGTTACAACTGTTTAAAGCTGAAAATTTAAGAAAGCCCGTTTTTCACTACATTTACCGTTATGAAATCACTTTATGAAGTGACCTAAAAAAACCAACGGTATTTTTGTCATCCATGGACTCCAACAAAATTGGTACATTAAAACCCCTGAATTTTTTTTGTGTATCACAGTGTTATTAGTGACACCGTGAATGCTCCTAGGAAATTTCGGTTGTCTTCTTTAAAATCGACAATTAAAATTACGGATATGAAGAAATCCCCTGGACCTGATCGTATTACAGGATTAATGATAAAAAAACTTACCTAATTCAGCTGTAAGCATTTTACTTTATATATTTAATGCCATGTTGCGCGTTTTGTCAGTTTTATCAAAGAAAAATTATTCGTCTCAAGTGTAACTCCTTTTCTAAATGAACAAAACGTTATCCCAGATCATCAGTTTAGTTTCCGAACAAGACATAGTTTTATTGAACAAGTCCATAGAATCGTTACTATTCTTAGATCGGCTTTTGAAAGAAAGCAATACTGTTCAGCTTTCTATGTAGACATTTCCCAAGCATTTGATAACGTCCGCCATGATGGGCTACTCACTAAAATAGCTCGGGCTCTTCCTGAAAACATCCACAAACTTCTAAAAAGCTATTTGACAGATATAACGTTTAAGGTAAGGTCAAAGGATCAGCTTTCAAGAAATGACAAAAATCAGTGCAGGACTACCTCAAGGTAGTGTGTTAGGGCGGCTATTATATATCATCTATACAGCGGATATGCCGACAAGCCCACATACATATACGTCAACATTTGCAGACGATACTGCAATTATAAGTGTTAATAAAGGTCCGATGGTAGCGTCTGCACAACATCAGTTCCATATTCATGAGCTAGAAGACTGGCTAAAACAGTGGAGAATAAAGGTAAATCCATTGAAATGTGCTCATGTAACATAGATTTTTAGAACGAATTTCCGTCATCCCTTGCCACGTTTTCCCTAAGAATGCAAAATTGGCCACCAATAACAATAACAAATACCACGGTTCGAGCGGAAACGCACGTTAATTATGTAGGTATCCACCTAGATAGACGCCTAACTTGGTCCCTTCACATTGGAGCAAAAATAACGTCCATAAAGCTTCGAACAAATCAACTACATGTGTTATTAAATCTTAACTCAACCTTGGCTTTGGAATATAAAGTCCTTTTATACAAATTCATTATATAGCCAATATGGTCATAGCTATGGGGTACTGCCTGTGCATGAAACATCCAGAAGTTACAAAGGTGACAGTCTAGGAGTTTACGTCTTATAGTATGCGCCCCCTTGTACATAAGAAATGAAAACATCCACAGCGATCTCAAAGTTCCCACTATCGACGAAGAAGTTAAAACGTACACGTCCAAATACGTAAACAAACTATTCGCACATCCCAACACTTGCACGCAATTCATTGCAATTTGACAGCCACCAGAGACTAAAAAGAACTGACACATTGAGCCTGGCGAGGCGGCTCCCTCTACAAAATAGTAGATAGTTTATTAAGATTTGAATACGAAAAATTAGTTATAACATTGGTAATAACTGGTAAATAATAATTTAGAAATAAGATTTGAATTCTTATTGTAAATTTCTTTTAGTAGAAAGATTCAATAAATTAAAATTAAGGACAAAAAAGCGTCGATAAGCTAGGTACTGGGAACAGTTTCTGTTTTCAACAGGACAACGACCCCAAACATACGGCTTATGATGCTCGAATGTGGATTATCCACCACAATCGCTCGGTAGGAACGCAATCGAATCGAGGATACTCCACATGTTACTAAATACATTTTTTTAATTTATATTCCAATTTAATTTAATTTTTTTCTACATATCACATTTGAAGAACTCATATATAAATAAACATTTTGTTAAATACCGTATTTAGTGGTCTTTTTATTTAGCAGCTATAGCCGCTTATAGAGAACGTTAGTCGCTGTATGAATATTTTTGTCCGCCTCTGTATATTCATAATTTTATTAAAGTAATGTGAATGTTAAACCTAAAATTAAAGATTTTTTTTTATCAGTTGGACCGTAAGTATCTCTAATTCTCTCTTGTATTTGCTTTTAAATACGAAACTTTATATAATCAAAAGTAAAAACTATTGATTATAGATGTATATCTTTTGTCAATTCATATTCTTCATTCCTTTGTCTATGGATTAGTTCCTTAAGTTGCTACCACTACACATCCTAAAAACATAAACAAAACAAATGTGAATGTTGGTTTGCTATTATATGTTGCTTACTGTTTTTGCAACAAAAACGTTATTAGTAGATGAGTGAAGTTTAAAAGAGTAAGGTAAAGAGATAAGAGTTAATAAGTACATACTCGTACATACATAAATTCAAAATTCTTCAGCCGATAATTTTCTTTATTTCGTTTAGTAACTATTGAGGAGTTTTAATTTTTTAACCACACATTAGACGACAGTAGAGTAGTCGAATTTCGATCAGTAGACAATTTAGGTATTCTTTTTAATATTCCCTGAAGTCTGAGGAAGCTTCTTATTGAAGGAAAAGAAGTTCTTATTAAAAGAAGAAATGCAAAGTTCGCAAAAAACTAAAACAAAATGTTTTTTTTTCCAATGGGGGTTGTATATAGGTTAAAGACCACAAAACAATTGAAAACCCAACGGTAGAGAAATCTCCAAAAGGTGATAGCGGGGCTCAATTGTTCTGAAGAAACGTCTTTTTATTCGAATGTACACCGGGAACTTCGAACAATACTGTAGTTCAATTTCACATTACCAGGAAAGCAAAAAAAGTTTTGGCGTGCCCTGGTAGTTAAATATGAAAATATAAGTATATTAGAAACAATATAATTTTTATTTTTGTTTTCGTCATAAGCGAAAAATATTTACATAATGTTATCAGAGAAAAAGATGTTGTACTCTTGCATTTTTTAATAAAAATTGCGAATATATAACGAGCCGACATACATACATACGTATCCTACTGCAATATGTAAATTGAATAGTTGTTTTAAAAATATAAAATATTTGTAGTGTTTTTCCATCTGCTTGTTGTATTTTATAATTACGTGGTTGAGATAATTTGTTTACAAGTGATATTTTATTTAATTTAGACCTCTCGGATACACATTCAATCGGCTCTGAACCAATGAAATTACTTCGCCAATGTTTACGACAAATGGATTTGTTAAAAAACGTTTGGTTAAACGTACTACCAGATACCATATATAACGCAACGTTCTGTAGTTTGTTAAATGATTTTTGTCAAGATATAATTAGTCGTATACTCTCACTTGAAGATATATCTGCAACAGTTGCTAGCGAGTTAAGTGAACTAATCGATGTGATTTTAGATAAGGCACCTTGTCTATTTAAGGTTAGTTTGTGGATTTTTTATTGGAATTATTTTAATTATTCAATTATTTATTGCAGGAAAATCATGTTATTTTGAGTGTACCTTGCTGGATGAAATTGCAACAATTAAGAGTTATTCTTAATGCATCTTTAAAAGAAATTACGGAGCAATGGTGTGATGGCGCTGGTATTTTAACTGTAAATTATAAAGCTGAAGAAATTCGGCATTTAATAAGGGCGTTATTTCAAAATACTGACCGTCGAGCTAAATCATTATCTAGAATAGTGTAGTTTATTACACATGGTTTTTAATATAAACTTGGATATTTCTTTTTAAATTGTATTATTTAATATACATAGTTTTCATAAGTAATCAGTTTTAAGAAATAAGAAATAGAATCCTTGGCTTATGCAGCAAATATTCTAAGTCCTTTTTTAAAACTTTTTCACAAGGGGAAGAAGCTAGCTATTTTTTTTGGGTGAGGACACAAAATGACCAATTATAGGCTCACACAGAAAAGATTAAAAACAAATTAATTTGTAAAAGTTTTCTCTAGAGTTGTTATTGGGAAAAGGAAAAAGAATGCCGCCAGTGACGGAACAACAACCAGCCACAGGACACCTGTTGTATCCAACACAGCAAAACATCAATACCCTACTCCCAAAAAATTAACCCTATCCGGCTATGATAGACATGGGAAGCAAATAATCGTTTCGAGCGTGTAGAGAAGCTCGCAGAGGTCTACGAGCTGGATAAGAATATGCTCCCCTTTCAAAACCATATTTTTTTATAGAATTGATCCTTTGATCTTCAGAATTTTGTTAACAGGTAGACCTCGAATTACTTTTGTAAGTACTCCATTATGCTGGTCTTTATCAAACGCATGTGAAATATCAATAAATAAAGCTCAACAATATTGCTTATTTACAAATGCAGATCTAATAACGGTGACAGTTCTGTGGACTTGCTCAAGGGTACTATGGCTTGCTCGAAAACCAAACTAACGGTCAGGGATGATGTCTTGATTAGTAAGATAAGGTTATAAACAGGAAACGAGTAATTTGTCAAATAATTTTGATAAAATTGGCAGCAGGCTAATGGGTTTGTATGACGTAGTCCGATTTAAGTCATTCCCTGGTTCAGGGATCATAACAATTTCAGAACATCTCCCAAGAACATGGGAAGTAGCCAACTCGCAACATTGCATTAAATACGAATAGTAAAATTCTCAGCATAGTTAGGTAAGTACCTTATTAATGATTCTGTAATACGATCAGGTCTGGGTGATTTTTTCAACTATATTTTTAATTGTCGACTTTAATGAAGAAAGCTGAAATTTTTACCGCATGTGCGGTTTTCAAGTCTTATTCGTAGGCAATAGGGCATTTTAATTGCATTACACCTTTCCACAGGCTATAATAGTCCGTGATTTTTGTTGGATGCAAATTTTTTAAATATATCTATAAGCGAAGTTGTGTTTCTGTCTTAGTTTATTACGTAAAGTTCTTTGACATATGTAAGTTTATTTGGGTCTTGATGTCAGGATAATTACTATCTTGCCATTGCCTTCTGAGTCCTGTCTTTTCCCTGACGTGAGTCTGTATATTAGTCGATGATTGGTATAAATTTTCTTTAACTAGCATTCACAACTACCGTACGTGATCCAGATATTCAAGCAGATCAGCCGGATTTCTCAGTGGCATGTACGGAGGTAAGCAGAAAGTCATATACATAATGTCCGTTGGCCAATAGACGGGTTTACCTCCTGATACGACGTCTAGCTTATTTGCTTTAATTGTATTGTATAGATGTCTACTTCTTGGGATGATGCTCAATTTTGTGCCTGGGCGGACAGTACACAGCTGAGACTGTAATTTTGAAATCATTTTAAATTGCCTTATGTTTTTGCGCACTATCGAGACGGTACCATCACATGTCTTTCCACTCGGATGTTTGGTATCGTAAGTTAAAAATCTATTGACTCTAATACAGTTTTTTTTTTGGAGTGAAATATGTTTAAGAGACCAATAGTATGTAAATTTAATGTGTTCAGTAAACTGTTCAACTTCATAATTATGTTGGGTTCCAGAAGCATATTTTTAGAAGCATGTTTTGGGAGCGAGTCATTTTCTGTAACATACCCTTTATAGTCGTCATAAAATTGTTCATTGCTTTTATCAGATTTTCGATTCAGTAACAGAAGCAGCATGAAGCTTGGAGAATTGCGAAGACTTATATTGTTCATATTCAGGTTTGCGTATGATTTTTGCATTATTTTTTATGCGTTGGAAGACTTTATATCCCCTATAATTTGCAGTGTGGATCAGTTTTGGAAAAACGGCACTCCGACGTTCAGTAGGCGTCAGTGCAAACAACACATACGGATAGTAGTTTTAGTGTGCCCAAATTTTTGGAAATTGGTGCACTGGCGGGGAGTTTTTAGATTTCATTTGAGTTGCATTAAATACAATCTCGATGCATTGGTTAGAAAACTTCATTCTAGTTTAGGAGATTGTGCACTTACGACGTAACCTTTCACTTCTATGGCACTTTTTATTTCCTCAGTGGAAACAAAACTGTCAATGCCCTTTACAACAATACTCAAACTTTTAGCACTTTTTAATTAATTAGCCGATAATTTTTTCCGTGTGATTGGGTCTTTGTTTCCCCGTCGAATGCCAGCTAGATAGAAATTTTCCTTCGCTACGAGTTGGGACCGCATGTTTACAATGACATTTGCCCCCGCAAATAGATTGATTGGTGGAGTTGACAGCGCGTTGAGCATCCCAGTTAGCAAGTACGAAGAATCTATTTTGACTTACCGGCTTGGCAGATACTTCAGATAGTGCTTGTGCAATCTTGTCGATAAGCCTTGGGACTGGCGTTTATCTTTAGTGTCATTTTTCGTGATCAAGCAATTAAATATACACAATGCCAGGAACACGACTTAACAAAGATATAACACAGCTAGTGTATTTTAATTATTATAAAGGAAAGACTCACAAATAAATTGCAGAAATGTTCTCCCTTAACCGAAGGACAGTATATAATGTTATTAACCGTGCAGAAAAAGAAGGAACGCTTGAACCGAAACCAACACCAGGCACACCAAAAATAGTAAATCGGCGCATTGAAAGGAAAATTTGATGTATGATGTAAGTATCGCCCATCAGACTGTTGGAAACGTGCTGCAGAGCCACAAATACTTTTCAAGGAAAACACCTCTGCTCTCCACGCTAAATATTGAAAAAAGATATAGATTTGCCATTGAACATATTTCTTTTCCCCCGGAGTACTGGGATGATGTTATTTTTTGCGACGAGATGAAGGTGATGCTTTATTATCACGATGGATCTCAAAAAGTTTGGCGTAAGCCCCTGACGGCTTTACAAAATAATAATATAATACCCACTGTAAAATTTGGAAAATTATCTGTAATGGTGTGGGATTGCATTTCATCCAAAAGTGTTGGCGCGCTAAGGATAATAGAAAATATAATGAAGAAGGAAATCTATCTGGACATTTTGAGAAATGAATTGAGTGTCATTGCTCAAAAATTCGGCTTTATTGACCCAGAAAATCCCGCAAAGTTAAAGTTTTTAATTTTCTTTAGTTTTGAAAACATTTTTTTACAAACTGTAAGTTGTTGTTGATATTTTTGTATACATTTATTGCCTTTTTTTCTAACTGTGCACTTGTTCTATTGAATTTTTTAATGAAAAAAGCCACCTATTATGAATATAAATTATGCGCTAAATATGACGTGCGTCTATACTCGAGTACGATCTCAACTCGACAATATAAATATAGAGTAAAAAATAGTCTGCTGGCACAGGAAATATACATACTTTTAGTCTCTGAAACACATTTCACTTTAAAAAACTGCTTGAGAATTAATGGGTTTTTTTTATATGACACTGGCATTAATACCCAAGTGGAAGGGCATGTGTGGGGCACTGCAATTTTTTACCAGCTACGTCTATAAATCTTACCGATTTTAAAATTCTAGTCTCATCTGTGTACTGGCTATCGAGGCACAAAATCAACCAGCATCAATTTTCCACGCTCTTAGCAGCTGGTGATTAAAATACAAAGCACACTTATTGTGGCTCCAGACTTCATAGTCCCAGAGGAAGAACTGTTCAATACAGTTCAAGCCAATAAGCTTTGGTATCCACAAACAAAAATGCAAATGAACCTATGCCAGATAACCTTACGTAATAATTTAAGACAGCAGCATGAATTTGCTATCGCATTCGCTAATCACTCAGAAGGTTTTCACTCTACATTAATGTATGAAATTTCGAATATGTTTACTAAAACAATAAAAAATCTTGATGTCAGAAAATCGCCCGGATCTAATGGAGCTACAAGATCAATGGTAAGAAACTTACCTAAATCTGCTGTTAGAATTTTATTATTTATAAGGAATGCCATGTTGCGAGTTGGCTTTTTATGCTGTTGGATAAGCAGGAAAGTACTTAAGTCAATTTTATCAAAGTTCCTTGAATAATTATTCGTTTCGTCCTTAAAACCTTAGCTTATTTAGCAAAACATTATGTTTGGTTTCGGGCAAGGCATAGTACTATTGAGCAAGTCCATAGAATCGTTACAATTATTAGATCGCTTTTTGCAAAAAAAAAGAAACTGTTCAGCTTCATTTACAATCATTTCCCAGACGTTTGATAAAGCCTGCCATGATGAGCTACTCACTAAATAACTCGAATTCTTCCTAAAAACTCCCAGAATCCTCTAAAAATCTATTTGGCAGATAGAAGGTTTAAAGTAAAGCCAAAGGATCAGCTTCCAGGAAATAGGAAAATCTGCGCAGGAGTACCTCAAGGTAGTGTACTACGGCCGCTATTATGTATAATCTATACAGCGGATATGCAGACGACACTGCTTTTACAAGTGTTAATAAAGATTCGTCGGTAGCAACTGCATAACTTCAGTCCCACATTCACGAGGTAGAAAACTGGCTAAAGCAGTGGAGAATAAAGATAAATCCATCAAAATGTGCTCATGTAACGTTTTCCCTGGGAAGACAAAACTGGCTACTAGTGATCTAGCGTAAATTCATGTTAAGTATTTGAGTGTCCTCCTCAATCGACGCCCAACTTTGTAATATTAAGGCAAAAATAACGACCATAAATCTTCGAACAAATCAACTACAGTGGTTAATAGCCCCTAAGTCAACCTATATTTTCGAATATAAAGTTATTTTATAAAAATCCGTAGAAGCCACAAAGAAGACAGTCTTGGATTCTACGACTTATCCTCTGCGCCTCTTGGTGTGTAAGAAATGAAAATATCCGTAAAGATATCGAAATTCACACTATCAAACAAGATATTAAAAATTACTTCTGAAAATGGGTTAGCCATCCCAGATGTCTGGCACGCCATTTATTACAATTTGATGGGACCCAGAGACTAAAAAAATACACACATTCAGCCTGGCGAGATCGTTTTCCCAACCTAATCAGAGATAACATATTAAGATTCTAATATAATAAATTAATTACAACATTGGTCATAATCAATAAATATTCTATATATGATTTTAATACTTCTTGTAAATTTCTTTTCGAAATAAGATACGTATCAACTGAAAAGTGCAAACGGTTGGATAAATGTCATAGAGTGCGTTGACAATTCTGTTTCCATTGAGTAAATTAAAAGTGCCAAAGTAGTGCACAATCCTCTAAACAAGAATAAAGTTCCGCAACCAATGCATCGTGTTGTGATTGTATTTAATGCAACTCAGCTAAAACTTGCGATACCTCTTTAATTGAAGAATAACCGTAGAAGAGCCATTAAAACGTAATGATCTCCGTCAGTACGCTAATTGTCAAGAATTCGGGCACATTTGAACCGTTTGATAGGCGCATTAAAATGTTCGCTATTTGAAATCAGCCATATCGGTCCACAAGTTCCTCGTCCTTATCAAATTTGCTATAAACTCTACCTACTACAGAAATGAATAACTTTTCAAAAAAGTCGTAAAATTCAGAAACTAACAAAGAAAACAAATTTCCGCCAAAAAAAGAAATTTCACAAAAACGAAATATTTGAAATTTTCCAAAATTTTATATTCACCATAAATTTGAGTATTCAGCATAAAATCAAAAAACTGGAATAAAAAAAATTTATATTTGCCAAATAAACTAAAATTAAGTGAAAAACCGCAATTTTACAAAAACCATAATTCACGAAATTTATAAATTTCACAACACATTTAAAGTCCACAAATATTTTTATTTTCATGCAAAAGCCGGAAAAGCACAAAACATCTGTATATTGAGGAAAGTAAAAATTTTACGAAAAAATATCGTATACAAAATAATAGAAAAAAAAAATATATAAAAATTAAAATTTTATTGAAACCGAAACTGTACAAAAAAATCTGAAATTTTAAAAATTTGCCAAAATTTAAAATTCACTACAAATCCGAAAATTTACAATGAAATCGGAAACCTGGAATAAAAAAAAATTTATTGTTAAAACATCAATATTTAATAAAAAAAATTCCGAAGATTTAAAAAAAAAAATCAGCAAATTTTGAAATTTTACCAAAAAACAGAAAATTGACAATAAATTATTATTAAAAAATTAAATTTGCAAAAAAGTTAAATTCAACAGTTTTAAAAATCAATAATTTTACCAAGAATTTTAATTAATCTGAAAGTAAAAAAACGAAATTTCACCACAATTTTTAATTTTTAACGAAAATTCGCCACAAAACCAAACATTTGAAGTTACAAAAATAATAAAATTTTCGAAAAAATTACAAAACTTCCAAAATATTGCAAATATTTTAAAGGATGCATCTGATACTGATACCAATATATTGGCGATATTTCAGGGTTTCTGATTTTAGTGATTTAGTGTGCTATGTGTTATACATTACAAATTTTATTTTCTTATAAATTTTATTTACTTAACATGAAGTTTTGATGCACTAGCATACCGCTATCGATATCGCCGATATTTATGTTTGAGTATCGTATCGGCAAAAAGGTGCATCGATGCATCCCTAAATATTTTGCCAAAATTTAACATTCACCAAAAATTCGAATATACACCAAAAAAATCTGAAAACCTGAATAAACAAATTAACTGCTAAAAAATCAATATATAATAAAAAAAAAATAAAATATCATAAAAATCAAAATTCACAAAATTTTGGAATTTCAAAAAATTTTGCAATTTCACCAAAAAGCCGAAATATTAAAAAAAATATATTTTTTTAAAACGTCAGAATTTTAATAGAATATACGTTACACACTTATATAAAATCAAATTTCGCCACATATCAAGAATTCACCGAAAAATTTAAAAGTCATTAAACATTTTCATTAAGTTTCAATAAGACCGAAATTGCACCTAAAAATTAAAAAAAATCCAAAATTTTGCAAAATTTTAAATTCACTAAAAGTTCGAAAATTCTACATAAAAAAACTGTAATTTGTTAATTATCTTAAAGCGGGAAAATTTTGTTTTCATCTTTCAGTACCAATTTGGAGAAATAACTTTCTTACTTACACATTATTGCCTGCAATGAAACAAAAAACGTTGGCCACTTTAATAATTCTTTTTTTTTTAATTGTGGATTTTCGTAAACCTTTTCTAATTCAATTCTTGTCTTTTAATATTTTATTATAAAATATATATGGAGTAGCGAAATATAGAATGAATAAAACAATTTAAAAAAAAGACGTTCAAGCTTGGAAAAATTTTATAAATTCTTTTTTATATTTTTACTTTCAAGTTTTTCATTATACTTACAGTTGGTCTAGGATCCATGTAGCTTTCCATCACATTTTACGAGGTACTTTTCTTTCCACCATTCCTTGTGGCCCTTTGTTACTTATCAACGGAACAAGAAATTGTCACTTTTAATAATCCGTTATTTTTATTTTCAATACAGCTTTCAGTTCTATATTAGAAGATATGGTTTTCTCCAGTACTTCTTGTGGCCCTCTATAACATACTCGTACTTATAATAGCATGTAACAAAGCAACGGATTTTTTAATAATAGTTTTGTTTTTATTTAAAACTTTCACTATACTTACACTTAATCCAGGAGCAAATGCCATAAAATCTACTTACTCATCATTGCCTTTATTTGAACTACTTTTTGATGTCCAATGTTCGCCAGTTATAAAAATAACATAATTTTGAATCAATCTTATTCCGAAGATTGTATTTGAACTTGCCTACCAACATTAAACACAATTTATACTTAAGAAATGTCACTTTAATTGGAGTTTTCCAAGTTCAGCAGAAATTTCACGTCCGGTACTTAGAATAAGCCTAGACAATGATGTTCACTTTTAAACGACAGAATACCAATTGAATTTATTCAACCAAATGCAGCTGCTTTTATAGATAGCAGTTTTAAACGTTTACAATATCATAGTTGTATTGGTAAGTAGTACATACAGATAAAATGTTAGCAAAGAGTCGCACTTAAACAAACGTTAAATTTAAATATATATGTAGAGTTGCCTTTATAAACAGAGTTGTATATAAAAAACGTTAAGCTTAAATTATATAAATTTTACATTTGTTTTCTTTACAGGTAATACTTACCCTTTATGGAACAGAAATATTACATTAGCAATACAACAAATATTTGCTGCATTTTCCTTTCTTTTTACTTTTTCGTATCAAATGTTTGTTTAGTTAATTTACTGAAATGCGTTCGTTTATACATACATTTGCAATACAGAGCATCAACTGAGAGAGTAAGTGAATTTGTCAGACTGATGTTATTAATGAACAAATTTTCGCCAGTAGTAAAATCCTCCATTAGACAAATACATATGATTCAATAAAGTAACCATACAAAGTAAGCAAACAAAAGGTATACAAATTGTAATAAAAACATTTAAAAGCACAAAAGCTGAATTAAAAGTGCAGCAAAAACTGAAAATAATTATTTTCAACGGGAAGAAAATTAAAGAAGTCAGACCCCTTTCAGACCAGCAAAGTTTTCTTTGACAAAGTTTCTTGAATTCTCTTTTAAACTTTGTCTTGTGTTCAGACAGGATAATTTTACTTTGACAAAGTCTGTTTATTTTGTTTGTATGTTTGTCAAATATAAAGAGCAGCCATATTAATTTGGTTTACGAACTAAAAACACAAAAGGAATTTGCGAGTACAACACGTTTTGTACCAACCCCCGCTCTCTTTTCCTCTCTCCTCGACAAACTCAAGACTTTGCAAAGAAAACTTTGCTGGTCTGAAAGGGGTCTCAGTAATAATTATTTTTGGTTTCTATCAGTTTTCTAATATCTGTTTTTAAAAAGTTAATCAAATTCAAAAATGAGTAACATTGTTACAAGAGATGAAGCTTCCACAACATTAGAAGGATGCCTGTAACAGCCCTACCTAAATAAGAGCGTTGCGTTAGGAGCAGGTTACGTAGCTACAGTGCTTTCAGAGGCATACATTTTACTTCAAATATACTGTGATTACGTACCCTGCTGCTAACGCAACGCTCAACGCTCTTATTTAGGTATGGCTGTAAGGGTTGATTTGTTAACTTATTTTAGTGTTAAAAATTTTAATTTTAGCTACAAGTGTGCAAGAATTAAAGATAGGTTCTGTTATGTTTGATAAAATTACTTCCTTGGCTGGCATCATCTTAAAGCGAAGATGATCAGGAAATAATTATACTTGAAATATTAAAAAAATAACGCTGAAATATACCCTAATAACATACTGTTGAAGAATGAAACAATACCACGCAATTCGACAAAACATTACTTCTATAGGATGATACCGGACTATACAGATGTGGAGTTTCGGACACATTTTAGAATATAAAGAGCATTTTGAAAATTGAAGCAAACGATTTCTGGATTCCGATTTTTATAAAACTCTTCGCCTGGATAAAAGATTGGCAAAAAGTTGTGTTTTTATGGTTCATTTACCAAGAAGTCTGTAGCTTTAGCGATTTGTCGGATCGTTTTAATTCATTCCCGTCTACCATAAGTGTTATAATAAACCGAATTACTTCAGTTCATTGAGTATGAAAACTATTAAGTGGCAAAATGACACACTAAATATAGAATCCGTCAAGTATTTGGAAAGCAAATGTGTATTTCCCAAAACTATAAGTAATTATTTAATTCAATTGTTAATAAATTATAAAGCCATAATACTCGTTTTAAATTTAGGTTGCATTGATGCGACACATATCGTAATTGATACAAAAATTTGCTTGCAAGGTATTTGCGACGAGAAAAGTTTTTAAACGTGTTTATATGATATCCAGGACCTTGCCACGATAGCTGGGTTCTTAAAAACGGACATGAACACTTACCTTGATAAAACGAACCATAATAATCAATTAAAACATCGGTTTCGAACTTTTGTATAGTTACGTCGATTTGGATTTAAGGTAGCAAATTTGTGTAGTTTTTATTTACATTAATATTTGAGAGATGTAAAGCTAATGTATGTACATACTTATATTGTATTATACAGGGTACTTAATATCAAAAATCAAATATTGATATATTTTCGTATGCTATTGAAGAAGAGATAATGGATTGCATCAAGTACCAAAAACGTTATATACTGGGTAGTATAAATAGCACAGTTTTATTTTACATAACTAAGCTTTTTAGTGATCAGTTGTTTTGATTAACCTGCAAGTTTTAGCAATTTTTCCATTCATTTACTTTTTGTGCAAGAGCCATTCTTGAAAGTAAAATTTTCAAATTGGCCATAATTTACTAAAGTACTGGATTTTACTGGAAAAGTAAACAAATTATTGTTTTTCAGGATGCCATCTTTTATTTTCTTTCTAATAAAGATGAGTTAACCACTACGTCTACCAAGAAATCAACGATATTATATCAACGGCGGATGTGAAAAGGGATGTTTAGCAAATTTTTGGGAATACTGGGCAATGCTGAAAAGTGATTTCTATCCAGCAACGAAAGTTACCGTGTTCGGAAAAAAATTAATGGACATCAATGAGATTTGGTCAGTACCAAGGGATAATTTAAATCACAACTGAATGTATATGATCTAAAATAAAAAAAATTAAAACAATTGAAAAAAAAAACGTAATTAGTGGTGCCTAATTTCGCATTTATTACAGAAACACTTTTTCTCACAAAACGAGAAACGATAAAATTTTTTGATTCACTCGATGCAAGAATTACAGAAACAAGGTGCTGGTTTCACGGTGGTCTTGCATAGCTAAACATATCTTTTAAGAGCTATTTTGTTATACTTAAAATAAAACACAAAAACCAAAAGTTGAACATTTTCGTGTAATAACTATTACATTTTGAAAGCGTTTGATTGCTTTGTTTTCAAATAACACCGATCAGCTGTTTCGTTAGGGAGCGTGGACGTTCGGCTAATCCTGCCCACAACGATCATGAATCCGTTACTGAAAAAATATTTTTGGGTTATGTTTTTCTTTTAACAATTAAGTCATTAAAAATTTTTTAATTCAATCGTAACAGATTGGTTTAAAATTGATTTAAAGCATTTACAAAAATTAAACATTATTTGGGCAATTAATTCAAAAATTTCGTTGCGGAACTATTTCTTAAAGAAGCAGTTTGTGGAATTTATAATTCAAAACGTGTTATTTCTATTTTAAAAACTGAATTATACTACATTTAAATCTACGTAAAATCTAGTAGATTTCAGCTCAAATCTCGATGAAAATCTCTGCCGTTTACACCAATGCTTTTTGACGTATTATTGGATTCCATTTTCATAACAAAAACAGCGGACTGAAGAAAGAATAAAAATTTGGCTCTAAACTTAATTAAATTCGTGCTACTATTGTTTTTATACACATAATTACATATGTAATATTACTTACACTTTATTTATTATTGTTTTATCAATATTGAAAACACTTCTTTTAAACTTTTTTTCATTTTTTAATGTTGCTGTAAATATTTTGTTTCTACCGCGCTTTTTTTTTGTTACAAATGTCAAAATTTTCTTGTTCAGCGCTGTATATTTCAGTAAATTAGCAATAAATACATAGTTGCATCATTTAGTATTGCAAGATTTTGCCAAAACCTAGTTCGTAAGTAGATTTTGTTTTGTATGGGAAATCTAGTGGAAATGAATTAGATTTCGCTCAAAATCTCATAAGTACCAGATTTTGCGTATATGTAAATGTAGTATTACAGAATTATTTCTTTCGAAGCTTTCTATGTACTAAATAAAACATTTGTGTACCACGTGTACAATAGTACCAGAAATATTAATTTCATCAACATTGCCATCCCTGATCCAACTGTTTTTCATGAATCACCTTAAAAGCCAGTAGCCACAGGGTACTGCTTTGTGTAGTAGCGTTTTGTATACACGCAAATATATTCTGTTTTTGGTGAACGCATAACGATTGGTCAGTTTTTTTCCGCTTGGGAAGTAAAAAGTAAATATTTATAAATATATTAATTTAAAAGCTAATCATCTTTTCAAAGAAAGTAAACAGAAACATACAAAATGTGCAAGTGTTTGTCCGGAAATATTTTTTGCTGGTAAGTATATGTATATGATTTATTAGTGAGATTAACTTTCTGTTCTGAAATTGTGATTGTGTTCATAAACAAGTGTATATATGACAAATTAAATGTGTATACAGTGACACAAAAAACTCTACATACACCTAATTTTTTTAACAACGAAAATTATACTTATTGTGTAAATTTACAAAAAGCAGAAAAAATAGTAATTGTTTTCTAATATTAATTTTACGAATAAATTTGAAATCATATTTTAAAAACAAAAATAAGTATACAAATATTATAAACAAATGTTTTTGATTATAAGCAAAATAGTGAATTTTTGTTTAATTTATCCTGTAACAATTTTAAATACATATGCAAATCGATGGAGCGGTTTCTGTGTTTTACCATGGTCATTAGGTTTTGGGTTGAAGGAAGCTCTTCGTTCTTTTTTCGTCATACCTTTTTCCATCAAAGCCAAGTAGGTTAAACTTACTATCTTTTAGGAAATTAATGCGTTTTGCCTTATTTGCATTACTAAAGGTATATTTTTTGTGGTACTCGGGTAATAAATTCGCCTCGTTTTAGTACGCTACGCACAGTTTCGGTAAACATCAAAGGAAATAGTGTAAACCTTTTTTGTTTATTAAGCCTATATCACACTTTAATACAAGTGCTTAGATTTTCGTTTGATTTTTTCAGAGATAGTAATCGTTCTGGCTCAAAAAAATCTGAAGTAAATATTCTCATTACAAGCTTGTTACATTTCTGTAAAAGTGCAAGCCTGATAAACTTAAAAGTAAGCAGAAGGCGGATTAAAACAAATTCAACAGCGTAGGTGATGACTTTTTGCACAAATTCCATATAAACATGGTTTACCGCTATTTCCGGCTCTTTTTTTTATATCACGAGTCGTTCTGCTCGTTGAGTAGTTTTTTCTCTAGTTGGTATTAATGGCCTGTTACTGCTCTACACGCGAGATTCGTCCACACTATTTATGGGCCTGTATGTAACATATGCGAAAGACTCTAGAGAATTTGTTTAGTAATTACCACAAAGTAAACAGGCTACACGAGAATATAGTGAGCTCTTTCTCTATCTGTATCTTTCTTAAATAATTGACCGCTCCTATTCTCTTTTGTTACATTTTTCTTCTTTATTTGAAATAATTTGAAAAGCTTAGATTAATTTGAAATAAACTTAGACAATAACTTATGCTGTAAATTTTAAAAGATAAGTTTAATTTTTTATTGTTTTTTTTTCCGAACTACAAATATTATTAATTGTTAAGTAATTTCAATCTTTAGGCATGAGTTCGTTTTTTCTTTCTATTCATCATAATTAATTGGATACTAAAATAGATCCAGGATGAAACTAGAAAAAATACATACAATGCTTTCATTGCCAGCCAATGGTTGGCTAAAAGCAAATTGCATATGGTAACCTAGATTTCAATAACGGAAAAAGTTAGTGTTGTAAAACTTCATTCTCAACCAAGAAAAAGACTATAATATGAAAAATTCCAAAATTGAGAAATAGCTCGTACTCGTATTTCATTTGTCTTAAATGTTGGTATAAATAGAAGTTGTTTAGTCCCAATTCTTACTTGTCAATTCTTATTAAGAAACTTATCACTTATTCTTCTTTGAACTTGCATTGGCGTTTTCACAATCTGTCTTATTACTTCTTACTTATTACTATTCTTTCTTTATGTGCGAATGTATATCTGCGTTTTGACGTTTGTTTTTCTGTTTAAGTGTGCAATTGAGAAATTTATATAAAATAAAAAATATATTAATCCTGTGTTAAATTGCTGTTTGTTTAAAATTGTTTGTTAATAATTAAACTAACTGGGACGAAATTTATCTTTTAATTGACATATACATATATATATATGTATATACGTAAGTTATTGAAAACAACGAATAAGAAAACAAAACGAATTGCACGAGTACATGCAATTGTGTACTCGCTTCTTTACCCCTTGCCTCCTTTGCCTAAAAACGAACAAGCTGATCAATAGGAATTGACAAGTGAGAATTGGGACTTAGACACACAATTTGTAGATAAGACACGAAGAATGTTGATAACGTGTGTAGCGGCATAGAAAATGCATTCCATTCAGCTAGATGTCTAATAGAATTAAAAAACTTTTACTGTTTTCAAAAAGGTTGTCCATATTAAATAAATAATTCTCTTTCTGAATAGAAAGAAAAAACGAACTCATGCCTACAGATTGAAATTACTTAACAATTGATAAGTCTAATTTTTATTATTTAATTTTTCTGGTTATTTTTCTTTTGTTTTGATTATTATTCGCATTGTTTTAAATGTTATATTGGTCTTTTTATTTAGGCACTGCCCGGAGCATAAAAGCTGATTCTAGCAATTTTCTAACGTCAAAGTTTACACATCTGGTTGCTCTGTGGTAATTACCATAAACAAATTAGCGTTTTTTGTATTCGTTTTGTGGACAAGTCGATAGGTTGTTACACAAACAGGCCAAAAGACTTGTTTTGTCCTTATTTTTTAAATGCTTTGTACACTAACTGTATTTTAACGATTTCGGAAATCATACGTAAATGTTTTTTTATGACTAACAATAAGACTTCGCATATTCAGAATTTTCTTCTTTGAGAGTAAACAAATATGTGCTTCTTTAAAATATCGTTCATCTCCGGTGACCATATATACACTTTTATGCGTTGAAATTAGAATTATTTTTTTGTAATTAAATAATATGTGATGTTTGCGTTATTTTTACGCGCAGGGTGTATATATAAAAAATCAAATTAGCTTCATATTTGCTGTGTGCATACATATGTTTGTACATAATTACTGTGACACAAATACTCTACATTTCCCTAGATTTGTTCTGTCATCGTAGAGTTTACTGCTCGCACAGACATTTGGTTCGTGACATGCCGTCTTGACTAGCCATAAATCGTATATTTTGTTGTTCGCACATGAATTTGTCGCTATTGATGTTCGTGTTAAAACACAGTTGTCCGAACAGTTGGTCGCACAAATAAAATACAGGCAAAATAAATTTCTTATTGTTCTTCTCAATGTTCGAACAAATTTATGGCTAGTCAACACTACGTCTATATTCTGTTCTGCTAACGTACAGATTGCTGTTCGCACAGGGATTTGTGTACGTGAAGACCGCCGCTGTTAATATGAAAACAATGTTGTCCGAACAGTTGTTCGCACAACAAAATACACACCTCTGTAAACACCCGTACATCACATGCCGTCTTGACTAGCCATAAATCTGTTCAGCCATGGTTCGCACATAGATTTGGCTCATGACACTACGTCTTGACTGTCGACAAATTTGCTTGCTCATAGACAGAGGGTCGGCAGAATAACGGAGAAAAATGTGCTCGTGAGCTTCTGTGTGGAGAATACATGTTGAATAGTATGTAAGGGGCTATAATATCTGGAAGGAATTCGCAATAATACAATACACACACAGTACGTAGTAGCACAACCATGGAAAATTAATATCAGGTAGACTCGGCGGGCGAATTCAAAGCATTCCTCGTTTCGTAACGGATGTCAAACTTCATGTTTGTATCCATTAAGCAAAATAGAAATAAATATTAGCGACATAGAAATTACAAACGAGTTAAAATTTTAGTATTAACACGAAGAATTAAAACAATTTTTCATGTAGCAAAATTATGAAAAATGATAAAGTCTTATATATTTGCATAGTGGTATATAACGAAGACGTTGCTACTGCTGCATGTTTAAACAATGGTAATTTCTGCCTCCAAAACTATCACACAGATTTTAATTAAATGTAAAACAGATCTTCGCATTTAAAATTACACATAGATATATTTTTAAAAACTAAGATTAGGTGGGAGACGGTGGCGAAGTATCAGCGAAAAGCTAGCACAAAGTAGTACACAGAGGTGAAACGACAGTATAGTGATCTTTTTCTCTATCGGTCTCGTTCCTTCAGAGCCTTAGTTTTGTTTTTAGATTTTTGTTTTTATTTTGATTTTCTTGCCGTGTTTTCCTGTATTTGTTGTTGTATTTCGTCACAAAATACTATATTAGTCTCTTTCTAACAGAGCCCATAGTAAAAAAAACTGAGTTTTTTATTTTTTATGTGTCAAAGTCTTCACCTCTGGTTACCCTGTGGTTTAGTTTTAAATAAGTTTATTTTCTATACACTTAACACATACGTTTCGGTTGTGAGTGCTCTTACATGCAGCTTTTAAGCAAAAGCAACAAATCGTTGTATGCATGTTATTTTTTGAAGCTGAGTTACTTTCACAACACATCAAACATCTTTGCCGTCCTTTGGTTTGTAGAGGTACGCTTTTTGATCTTTTTGATACATGTGATAAAGATGCCATTTCATGTAAATTCATGGTTGAACTTGATCTTGGCTTTCCAGTTCTACTTGCCATATAGGGTCTGGAAAGTGATAACCCCAGTTCTCGTAGAAAATTTCTTCTTATTGTGGTTTTTTGCAAAGTTTGCCAATTTTGGTTGATTTCTTTGAAAATGACTAATGCGTTCAAAGCAGATATATCGATGATATTGGCAAATACCGCCATTGGCCATCTGTTAGTTTTTCTTTTACAACTGTAGCAGGAAAGCATCTTATCTACCGTATTGACACCACCTGCATTGAAGAAAAAATTACTTGATAAAAACAAGAAAGATAAATCGAAATTCCTTAACGGACAAACCTTTGGTTTTATTATAGTAGCTTATGATTGCTGGCAGCTTTTTAATACCAGTTTCAACTTCTTTAGAACTATGCAATGTGCTTTGTAAAATTGTACACTTATTTTTCCTTCCAACGTATGAAACAAGCGCTGTGTTTTTTGTAAATGCAAATGTTGATTTGTATAGCGGTAACTTTTTACATGTTAGAAGGTTTGGTGGAATAGATCTTTCATTTTTCCTCATGGTTCCAACCATGGTGATACCTCTTGCTAATAATTCCTGGCCGAGACCATATGAAGAAAAAAAATTATCCATTGTCACATTGTGCAGCTGTTCGTCTATTGTTACGCATTCATGTGAGTTGTAAAAATCAGGTAATGAATTCGACCATTTATCAAACACTTCTCTAATAGGTGCAAACTTATCCTCACTTTTCTGCTGTCTTCGACTTATTGCATCATCAAAACGAATTACTTGATTGATGTATTCAAATGTTTTTTTTCGACATAATTGCCCTAAATAAAGGACGACCATATTCTGTATCGAATAGGTCAACAGTTGACTCATTTTTTATTGTAAAAACAAATTTGAAATAGAAAATAGTTTCCTGAAAGCCAAACGATATTTTACCTATATACACCAGTTAAAATCAAAACACCTATGTATCCTTGCAATAAAATGGAGTCTATTCGCATGTATTCGTCACCATATTTAGCTTTTGCAAATGCATTCGTATGGACTAAAATTATATTTTCAAGGTGTGGAGGGAAAAATAGTTGGAAGGCATCTTTTATATTATCAACGCGGCTTTTTGCAAATCGAGTGACACCAGGAGTTAAATTTAAAATGTTTTCATTTCTGAACCTACCACTGCATTCCAGGTTAAATGGTTCTGGCTGCCATATTGTTCCATCCTTTGACACGTACAATGGATCGGAAAAAAAATGGTCATCAACAGTATTTACTTTATTTGTTGGAATTAAATCCTCAGTTTCAGAACCACTTTCAGAGATTCCTCTTTCATTCGTTTGTGAATGTTCTGGCACGTATTCTTCATCACTTCTATCAGACAAACTGCACTTATCCTCTGCACCACTTTCATTGAGAAGAATTCCAATTTCTTCTTTTGGCAAATACTTTGGTTGGTACATATTTTTGTTTTAAAAATTTTCTTGTGTATTTTGTTGAAAAAATTTCACAAAGAGCTTTACTATGACTGTCAAAAAGACATATGACAAGTTAATTTCCCGCCAAAAAAACAGGCGTTTTCCCATATGCGTAGAAAACAACGCAAAGGGTTTCCAACGTAACTTTTTCGATGCAATCCACAAAAAAATCCATCTAAATAGATTAAAATAATGTAAATTCGCGATTCCTTCAAAGTCAATAAATTTTTTTGACTTTTAGCTAGCACTTAAAAAAAAGTAACAAAATTACATTGCACTTGCGTCGTTTTCGACGTAAAGAGCAGATAAAGGTTAAACACATTTTAAATTTATTTAATATAATTTTTTTATTAAAACAAATAATGAAACTTGTTAACAATATTTTTATTTTACTGTTTGAAATTCGCACTTATTCACATTAGATTTTTGTTTTGGTTGTTTTCCTGTATTTCGTCACAAAATACTATATTTGACTCTTTCTAACAGAACCCATAGTAAGAAAACTGAGTTTTTTATTTTTAATGTGTCAAAGTCTTCACCTCTGGTTACCCTGTGACAGAGGCGTCACGAGAACATAGTGATTTCTATCTGTCTCTTTCTTAAATGATTGACTCTCCTATTCTCTTTGGGAGAATAGAATAGAGACAACTATAAAATATAAAAATAATGCGAAAAATAATCAACACAAAAGCAAAAACCCAGAAAAATTAAACTTATCTTTAACTTTAATTAAAATAAATCTAAATTTTTCAACCCCTATTTTTACCTATGTGCATACGTTTTTTTATTAATGGCCAGAAACATCATTCAAAATAAAGAAGAAAAATGTAACAAAAGAGAATAGCAGCGGTCAATCATTTAAGAAAGAGACAGATAGGGAAAGAGATCACTATAGTCTCGTGTCGCCTCTGTTTACTTTGTAGAGGCAGGGCAATGTATCAATTGCAAAGCTGTTGTATGGACTAATCGGCGCGCTCTTGGATATATCATTTACTTTCTTTCAAAATACACCAACGAACAAGCAGAAAATCTCGTCCTGTGGTCAGTTGAATGTAAAATAAGTAATTTTTACATAGATGGGATCGAATTCTTTAGGTATAATACAGTAAAAGCATTAGCAGCATCAGCTGATCAATATAGGAAAACACGGTGGAGGGTCTATAATTTCACTAATATAGGAACGTACTTTAACATCCTTTATAGACTTGTACCAGTTTCTATGGTTTAAATGGAGTGTTTTAGACAAGATATTACTTTCGAACAGGATAACGGACCAAAGAATTCATCTAAAATTCTGCAAAATAGGCTCGAATGAGAAACATTTACTAGATTGATCTGCCCAAACCCCACGACGACGACTGTAAAGCTACGAAATACCCCCAAATAGTATTAGATCCTTCAAGAAGAGTGCAGGGCACATGGGCGGAGACATGTCGAAATCTAGTCACAAGGATCGACAATCTTATGTCGTCAGTATCAAAAAACAGAGGAGACTTCACCTATTACTAACTAGCATTTTTGAAGCGTATTTTATCTGAAAACAACAGAGAGTGCAAAAGTGAACACTCTGACGTCTCAAATTAAGACCACTGTCAGACTGAATTGGATTTTGTTTTATCTTTGTATATATATTTTATTTCTTAAGTTCAAAGTACATACCATGCATTGAACGGTACATAGAAAAAGTTGTCAACGGGTCTTACGCATAAACTAAAGCAACGTCTGATCCGTTGTACTTATATATGTATATGAAAGCTGGCGGTCGTGCTTAAACTCTTCTTTTATTAATTCTTCGTGCAATATTTGTATGTACTCCGTCTACAAAAGTCATTATAATCTTGAAGCAAACTTATTACTTTGTTCGTTTTGAGAGTTTGAAAAACAACGAGTGTCAAATGCAAGATGTACGTATGCACGCGTAATATTTTTTTGCAAAGATAAGCAATAACGTGGAGGTGGAGAATTCCTATTGTGTATTGGACAAACATTTAAAAATTCGATGTACACGTTTCTGTTTGTATTCAAACGTAAATTCATATGCTTATACGTATCAGGTCTTCGCCACTCCATAATCTTAAAAAATTAAATATTTCATATGTAAAAAAATATTTTTAGCTAATTTGTTAATCCTAACTCATTTTATTATAAACTAATGCAGTTTATTGTTGAGGGAGGTGTTGTGGTTTTATTTTTTTACGGCTTCATTTAGAGTTGGCAAACTACCATTAGGCAAGTAAGGAAAATAAAATACAAATTTTTTGTTGTGGGGCTTTTTGTTAAAATTTTAATGTTTTTGTCTTAATTTTCTCTGGATTTCTCATTTGGCCTAAAAAATGTCGAACATAAAACGTTTAAGTTTGTCTAAAAAGTTAGGTAAAGGTTTCCTGATGAGATGGCCTACCAGCACCAAGCGAAATGCCCATGCAGACTAGCTTATCCACCCGCAACAATAAATTGCACTATTTTATAATAAAATGAGTTGGGATTAAAAAATTAGCTTAAAATATTTTTTTTTATAAATTTAAAGAATAAGATCCCAAAAACTCTTATGAATATTTCAAGTTTTTCAAACTAGATGAATATTTCTTTAAACATTTAAAATATGGTATATAATTTCTTATAATTTTTTTTTACGCAGTTAATGTCAGTGAAATAACAATCAAATTTTACAGTTCATGTTCAACAATATTTCTTGAAAATAAGTTTGCACATTTATTTCGCAATATATGTAAAAACAATTAGAATTTAAAAAAGATTTTACGGTAGTTTGGGAATTTACCAAAATTCTAAAATTAGCCATCAAACAAACCAAACTATAGTTAAACATAAATAATTACAAAAATATCGTAATTTTCCGAAAAATCGATAGCTTAAAAAACCAAAGTTGCTCAAACAAATTGCTAAAAATACTAATTTTTTTCAAATTCCGAAACCCAAAAACCGAATATTTACCAGAAAATGTCAAAATAATCCAATATGCAACACAAAATGTAAATTTCACCACAACTTTGTTATATTGTCGGAAAGCCGAAAAATCAATATCTGTAGATTTGTTAGAAACGTATTAAAACAAAAAACAAAAATTCACCACAAGTGGTGATTTTCAAAAAAAATTTAAAAATCAGCAACATAAATTCAAAATTTACCAAAATACTTAAAAACTATATATATTTTATCTCTATTAATCTAAAAAAAAAACAAATTTTCGGAGTTCATCGAAAGCTTACCGCAACACCAAACTGTAGTTCAGAAATTTTGAATATAAAACTATCATAATGTTCCAAAAAATCTAATTTAAAAAAAAAACTAATTTGCACAAAAAATAGCAAAAAATTCGAAATTTTGCCAAAATTTTAAATTTATCACAAATTCGAAAATTTACTATAAAATCTAAAACTGGAATAAAAAAAATTATATGCTAATAAACCAATATTTATTAAAAAACCGAAATTTATCAAAAATATATGGAAAAAACATATTCGCCAAATATTAAAATTTTACCACAAAAATTTTAATTTACATTTATTTTAATTTTAAATTTACAAAAATTACTATTTTACCAAATCTATGTTAAACAAATATATCAAACAAATCAGATTTCAGTAAAAATTTAAACCATTTAAATATAAAATTTATAAGTTTTACCAAAAATCACAATATTTCACCAAAATTTGAAAATTCACCACAAATCCAAACTAAAGCCCAAGGATTTTAAATTCCAAGAAAAACGAAATTACAAAAAAAAAAAAAATCGAAATTAAAAATAAACCCGAAATTGCAGTAAAAAGCTACGAAATTGCCAAAATTTAATATGCATCAAAAATTCGAAAATATACCATACATCTTAAAACTTGAATAAAATAATTTAATTGGTACAAAATCAATATTTAATAAAAAACCTAAATTTTACCAAAATACCACAAAAAGTCAAATTTCAAAGTTCTTTAATTTCACCACAAAAACTATGCCAAAATTTTGCAAATTCACTAAAAAGTTGAAAATTAAAAAAAAAAAAAAATTAATATTACACAATTGAAGGATCTCCGCGAATAACGTTGCAAATGACAAAATAATAATTCTTCAGGAGAGCGAAAAAACATATTTAAACGGTTTAATTATCTCTTTCTTTATTTTTTTGTTTAGATTATCAAACATAAAAATAAAATAAATTCCGTTTGTAGCATTTTGTTTATAACTTACAACGTTCTTCCACTGACTGACTCATTGTAAATGCGATTTGACGGTTATAAAATGCATAATTTTGATGTTTTGGTGTATGAACAAATGTAAGAGAGTAATTTTAACGGTAATCTGCAAAAAACAGGTTTTGCGAAATTTGGCTTTTACAGCCTTATTCGCGGCTTTGCTTCAATTATATAAAACTAAACTATAGTTTAAAAATGTTTACATTACCAAAACAAAAAATAAAAAAGCAATGTTTAAGGAAACCCGATATTGGCAGAATTTTATATTTACCAAAACCTTTAAAATTCACCACAAAATCGAAAAACTGAAATAAAACAAATAAATTCCTAAATACCACAAAAACCAAATTCGTCGACTTTGAATACTTAAAAACTAAATTTTAATTGCACTAAAATATTGCGGTTTCACTAAAAATTGCCAAAAATCAATATTTTATGTAAAACTCCGCAATTTTAACAAAACTGATGTAATACACAAGTTTTAAAAGACCGATCTCTATCTTACAGACTAAAATTTGGAAAAAATTTGCCGAAAACTCCAAATTTCATCAAATATTAAAACATTGACTATAAACCCAATTCTTCTATTATCTACAGTTCACCAAAAAATCTAGAATATATCAAAAATTGATAAGGATTTAGAGAAAAGAAAAACTTACCGATCGAAAATGCTTATACTAAGAGGAAAGAGGAGTTTAAATGTAAAAAAGTACAACTAAAGCCGGAGGCCAAAATTAAATATATCAAACTATTCTTGATTTGATATTCTGACAGGGTGTTTTAGTGTAGATTTTTGGAACGAATTTCCATCATCCCTTGTCAAGTTTGGTTTGGAGACAAACCGGTTTCGGCTATGTGTCATTTTTCGTTCTGAAGATGCCACATAGCCGATACCGGGTTTTTTCCAAACCTAACTTGACAAAGGCATGACGGAAATTCCTTCCAAAAATGTACCGAACGAAAAATGACACTGAAGATGACACGTAGCCGAAACCGGTTTATCTCCAAATCAAACTTGACGAGGGATTTCTTTACTTTCTTCTTGGTTTATTGAATTTTTCTATTTAAAGAAATTTACAAAATGTATTCAAATCTTATCTCTAAATTATTGTTTATTAGGTATTACCAATGTAAAAACTAGTTTATTGTGTTCAAATCTTAATAATAAAAGACTATCACCTATTGCGAGAGCCCATGAAATTGCAGTAAATCGCGCGCTAGAGGGTTAGGATTGACCACTACTTTGCTTACGTAGTTGGACGAGTATGTTTTTGCTACATTCTGGACAGTGGGAACTTCTAGATCTCTGTGTATATTTTCATTTCTTATTTACCAGGGGGTGAAGAGGGATGACGGAAATTCGTTTCAAAAATCTACATAAAAAAAATCCATATCGAACTATCCTCTGCACAAGGAAAAATCTGTAGTAAATTTTTAGTAGTTCGTACTTTTGTCAAATTTAATAAAATCTATTTTCCAAATTTACTGAACAAATCAAGATGTTGAATAAAGCCGTTTTTTAATCAGTATTTTTCTCAAAAGATTTTTAAAATTGTTACTATATTTGTTACATATTTAGAATATTTTTTGCTTTGCGCCCAACAGGGTTGGATTCGACACGAATTCTGCTCTTTATATGACATCTACATTAGCGGATTGGTTTCCGTCTTCATACAATAAGTCTGCAGATGTAGAAGATACATACATATATATCAAAACAATTTTTGTTTGTACTTTTTTTTAATTTCATACGGATTTATCTGATTTTCTGTCAAACTTGATATTTTAAATTGTCACTGCCATAACAATCGCAACCTAAAACACCTTCTTAATAATTATTTTATTAAGTCTTTGTGCAAGAAATTTGCAATAAGTATTTAAGCCTTAGCTCTAGCTTTACATTACCAATGTAATAAAATAATTGTGTTTCACAACAGTAAAAAAAATACTGCTCTCTGGAAGTTGTGTCGAGTCTCAGATGACCAAACTGATTTGAGTTGTGAACGATAATAGGGAGGGGTACTAATTATTTCAGTATCAAACTTTATTTAACCAATTTCTGCTAAGATCGTATAGATTGATTCATTTATTTTTATATACATATATTTTTTATACGTATGCATTAATATGTTATATTTAACAAATGTACCTTTAAAGAAGCTTAAAACAAACAGAAAACTTTTAAGCTTAAAGCCAATAAAGTAGGCTGAATTTTTCCTCTAAAAAAGCAAAACTGAGTATGATTTTTAAAGTGTTCATTACTTAATGAATCTTGTATTAATAGTTATTGTTGTTTTTTATTTGCATATAACTTTATATTATCTAAATGGCGCCAACTCGTACATGTAGTTCATATTGACATACACAAAAGAATACCAATGTACAGAAAATAAGCGAAAGTTTTGTGAAATCATTATCCCCATAGTGTTATCCTTAGTGTCTCCGGTCAGGCGAGACTATTTCGCACGCATTTATACAAATATGTACACTCGGTGGCAGAAGTCTGCGTGCAGGAATAAAAAGTAAAATTAATTTTAATAAGTAATATTTAATTATTGATATAAAAATAGGAAGTACTTATTACAAAAATTTCGGCCATTAAAAGTACTAAGATCAGAATGTACAATACTATCACGTTTCTAGGCAACCTGCTATTTTGTTAAAATTTTTCCCACAATTCTCTCATAAAAAAATATTCATCTGGGCCTGGTGCACTACCGTGCCCTTTATTTTTAATGATTTTTATGGGAAAATTTTCCTTTTCCAGTAACGGAATGTACAATATGGCCCAGTAAAACCTCAACGCCAACAGAAGTCTACATTTTAGTGATAGTCAAATGACTATCAAAGCAATTGAGTTTCAAGAAGTGAGAACAAGGACATTATATGACAGCAGACAATAGCGTCCGGGGGACATGCAACTAGGACATTAAAACTATGGAACATTTTCTGTGCCAGCGCCTATCTTTCGCGCAAATAACAACCGGCATTTGTGAACGACGGTCACCTTATCAGACGGAGCACCGAGTTACTATTATATGGGCTTTTTTGTTTTGTAGTACCGAACCTAACCTACCCATAACGACTTCTTCAAACAATTGCATAAGTAATGTATTTTCTATTTTTTATAAATTCTTAGATGTAAATTTGAAAAAAGTTCTCAGGTTTTAAGTTTTTAATTATTAATTATTTTTTTTCTTAACTCTCTATGAAATTGACGTTAACTGTTGAAAGATGCACAAAATTTAAAAAAAGGGTCTTAATGAGACAAGTCTCGTAATTGCGCAAATGGAATTTTAAACGCTTAAACGTGCAGTCTTATTATATTATTTTATGTATATAAATGAATATTATATAAATAAATAAATTTTTAGTTAATTTTTTGGAGATATTTGTGTTTTATAAATTTGTAACATTTCCATTATATACTGTCCCTTATAATTCTTCTCAATATTTAAAACTGACTCATTTTCGGAGTGAGGATAGTGATTTAATTCTGAACAATGGGAAGATGGAGCTGTTTTATGTGATTAACTACATCTTAGATGCGACTTCAAAATTCCCTAACATAGTATATATAACTTTTAAAAGGGTCATTATATATTTTTAAACAAGACTTTATTTGCTGCAATACTTATTTTTAAGTAAAATCCCAAACAATGTCAACAATAAAAATATTTTTTAACTGTGATGATGATAGAATAAACAAAAAAAACATGCGACTTATATCCGGCTATTTTAGGTTTTAGCATATTTTTGGGTGCACCCACATATACTTGTCCAATTTTTTTCAGAATTTCTCTACAGCAAATAAACACCGCAGTTCCTGCAGAGATTAACCTCTCCAACTTTTGCGCGGCTTCGTTGCATATCCCTATCGAGATCTCATGGTTCATCACCCTGGGCGTACCTTTAGATATTAACCCGTCCACCCCTCGTGAGGCATCTCTTCCGGATTCCTTCCTAATCCCTCATTCCCACGAGTAATGGAGAAAAAGATGTTCACTGGAAATCGACTAGTATCCAGAGTTCGAATATTTTCAGTTTTTACATACATATGTTATTTCTTTTTGAAAGTTGTAGAACTTTTCATTGTTTGATGACAATTTTTTTTCGTATTTTGTTATTTGATTGTTATTTGGAAAATTTCTATAATTTATTTTCTGTAACATTTACTCAAACAATGTTATAACTCTAAAAAATTTCATTACGAGATACCTACAAAATAACGGCCTATTTTCTTTAAACGTGAATCATTTACTGCACAATGAATTTTAAATGAGCGATATGTAAACCAAATATACTTATATAACGGTATCACAAAATCACATTTTCCACTGCTATTTAACATTCTTTTTAATAGCTAGTAAAAAGACTAACCTCTGGATATTAGTAGAATTGTTGGTGTTTTTCCATTTTTTACTACTTATTTTTAATTTTTTTTTTACATTAAACAATGATATCTTAAGAAAATAATAGTGTAATTGATTTTGAAAGTAAGGTCTGCCAAATTGTAAGTGATATTTTTGGAATATACTTAAGCCAAAAATTTTTTTTATTTACGAAAGTTTTAGTGAAAAAAAGTAATAGTATTAAGTGGAATTCAGTAGAATCTTTTTTACTGCATCCTTAACTTAATCGATATTTGTAGATCAAAAAGAAAAGTTACCCCAATTGTCCGCCCACATAAAAGGGACCTGCGAAACTACTATGTCTAAAGAAATTTATCATCACGATAGGTTTTGATAAATTGTAAGTTTTGCTACCTGTCTTTCCGCGGTCCCATGGCCGCTATTTTGTTTTTAAAAGATAACATAGTCAGTATTAGACGGATCACAATAACGAATAGCTTGACACTTTACTTACTAAAGTCAATAACAAATAATTTACGTTAAATAAGACGTAAATTTGATACGCAATAAGGGCGAAATATGGCCACGCTCATGCATATTTTTTTCCAGAGAGCATAGTTAAAAAAAGCATCGAGTTATTTAGACACGTCTTTAAGATATAGACTTTAGTCCCTCTAAATTTTGCGAGCGTGACACTGTACACTGACTACATTCAAAACAGTATGTATCACGAAGCATCGTTACAAAGTACACACACTTTTACATACGGTGAATATTATCCTATTTTTGTTTCCCCATTTATTACCCAATTATTTAGAAGCTATGCAAATACAAAAAGGAAAGTCATGACACAATGTTATCGAATTGATATTTACTAACAATAAGAAATTTCAGAGACATATCCGTAACACTTAGTTATCGTAATTTGTTTTTTAATATTAATTTGTACGCAAACTTATGCCGTCAAGTGTGTTTTATAACTATTCTACCCTATTTAATTCTTTTTACAAGAAATTTATAGATGTGAAATAGAAATTTAAAAGTTTTTCTTACGAGTAGTAGACGCATTAATTTGTTTCGCATACATTTCTTTAGTCAGATTTGAAATTGCTCCCCATTTTTTCCTGTTAAAATGACATCATGGCATGTATAGAATTAACATTTTTATATGTTTAACGCAGCCATTTAAAGAAGCCATTGTCATAAAGTTAGGAGTTGGAGACAATTTACAATAAAATAATGGGCTAAAAAATGGTGTACTTCTTGGTTTTAGAACCAAGATAAAAAAATTCCCAATTTGCATGTTTAAACTTGTTGGTGTTTCAGCGTATATCCGATGAATTGTAATAAGTATATGTATAATACAGAAGAATAAAATGTCAATTAAATTTTTAAAGAAATCCCATAAAATGGATTAATTTGCACGAAAAATGTTTTAACAAGGCAGTAACCAAGGTATTAACAGGTAGGGCGAAATCAAGACATTTCCCGCCCAGTGTCGAATGTAACACACCATATAAAAAAGTGGTGGAAATGGCGAACAAAAATTTGTATATGCAATTTGGCATCCACTCATTTTATAAAAAGTCGCCATTTGTAAGACATGAATTCGGCGCGTGGATACCGCTCTTGTTCATGCTTCGTTCATGTGCAACCACCGTTGTGAGAACATTTGTTCGAGCAACGTCCAATTATGATGAAAACATGAACGTCGACGCTCTTCTTGTTCAAGTTTTTGGCTGGCGGAGCCGTACTGTTAAGCATGTCTTATAGCTAGGAATATCACATGAATTTGTAAAAAAGTGGTAAATTTCATGAGAAAAATTAAAAAAGATCTCTTTCGTTTTAAATTAATCATTAAAAGAATCGGGCAACAAAAATTACGAAAAATGAAAAGGTTTGTCATTCCGTTTGTAGTTTTGACAATATTCATTTCCGATCCATCAAAGTATATATATTCTGGCTCATTATAGGTAGGGAAGTTAAATTGATTATGTCCGTCTGTTCGATCTTGAAATCAACTTTCTGACGTCACTAGACAACCTAAGATATTAAAACTTCGACCATTTGATCAGCGCATTCGACGTGCAAGTTCAGCCCAATGCAAGAGATATATTAAATTTAAGGTTTTTAATATGTTTGACAGATGTAACGTCTTGGACTTCTTTACAGCCAACAAAAATACTGAAATCGTTACTTAAGCCAAAGTGGGGTTTTAACCTTACAAATTCTGTTTTAGCAGTATTAAAAAAAATATTTATGCGAAGATATTCTAAAATTAATGAAGCATTCCTCCTTTCCATATATGATTTTAATGAGATTTCACGAATTTAATGATAAAAGATTCTAATGTCGTCAGCATATACTTATAAAGCTTTTCCCTGTTACGTTCATGGTTTTTAAATCATGGATATATATTAGAACTAATAAAAGACCTAAAACACCTCCCTGCGGCACTGCATGTTCAACAGTTATCAAATTACTTGCCTTTTCCTTAACCTGAACAAACTGCCTTTTACCAGTTAAATAAATATCTCTGATTCCCATGAATTCCGTAGTATGTCAGCTTTGCAAAAATTTGTTATGATCTATAAGATAATCTTATCTAAACCCATACATATATAATTTGCACATTTACAGTAGTCTCTCCATTGATAATCATTTAGTAAACTTTTTTACACGAAGAAAGCAAAAATTTGATTGTATATAATTCGTTCGAAAGTTTTATCAAAAATGTGAAGTACCGATATAGGACGATATTGTTCCACTGTTGTTATTTTACGTTCGTTGGCAAAAGTTATTACTGTATGTATTTTCAAAGTGTCAAGGTAAACTGAAGTGTCAACCACACTATTAAATATGGCTACAAGATTCAGTTTAAAGAATATTTGTTTATATACGTATGTATATACATACCTCTGTCTTTTTTAGGAAATTTAAAAAGGCTTATTATTATGGAAAGAAATTAGTGACATTTTTAAAATTTATATTAGAGTTACATTTGTGGCTATGGGAATGGAAAATCCTAGAAACATTTCCTAGTATTTTTTTTCAATATACTTATACAGTAATCTTCGAATAATTTCCGTCGAAATTTCCAAGATTTCTTGGTAATTACGCGGAGAAGTCACTTATACGGACATGTTAAATTTACCCCATTTAGGTAATTGGATGAATACGGTTTAATTAAGTCAAAATAATTTATATTACATCAAAAAGCAAACAAGGTTAGAAACGTTGCATTTAGCTGCAAAAAGTCCGTTGAGTAATTAAATTGATGCATTTATGGGTACAACACATAAACAAATGAGACGGACTAGTGTGATTATGTTTAATGCATATCTTGGAAAGTTGTGACGTTTTCGTGATTATGTAAGTACATGACATGCCTTGGAAAGCGAACTTAATACAAAACTTGCATATTTTTCTAGCATAATAGATGCAGGGAAGTATTTACATTACGATTATGTGAAAAAGTGAAATTGTACGCTTTTTAAAATTGCATATTCAATTAAGCTCTATGTATAAGTAAAATTTGGTGGAGAGTTTTAAGGTAAAATTATTAGATTCGAATGCTTCGAGTAATTCCTATTAATCAATTAAAAATCTTACACCTATAAATTAATTATAATTATTAATATTTTTTTATTTCAGCTGTTTCAATTGTGCAGTGGGAGTTTTACTTTCCATTATTAGTTCGCTTCTGGTTGTTCTTCTAATAGTTGGTGTTGTACTGTACTTCGTTTATTATCACGATGGTGATCACAGTGATGACGTACAAGGTTCTTTAAATAAAATAAAGAATACCTTGTCGGAAAACATGGATAAAGCATCGCAAATTTTAAGTAAGTTTTACGTCTAACATATTTTTAACGTTGCTTAATTAATTTTTTTTTTTCAGATAATTAGAGAGAGATCAATGACTATATTAGCCTACAAACTAACTATTCATATTAGTTTGAAGTATCTCCACCAAAAATTTGGTTACCTACATACATACATATATTTCTTTTAAATATTTATATTCCTATTTAATGTGCATTTATTGTTGGTATCTCAATTTTATCAATAACAAAATTTAATGTCTGGTAAAAGAACTTAATGAAATTTTGTTTTTTATTTACTTTTCTACTAATGACCTTAAGATTTTTATATTTATTTTATGAAAACTAAAATATCGGATGCTTAAGGCATTTCAAAACTCGGTTGGCCCACTTTGCACTAATACATAGTGATAGTCAGCGTTAGCCTGTTCGATGATAAATATAGCCCTTTTTTAGTTTTATTTTTTAAAGCTGACCGCTTCTATTCCCTCTTGCGGTTATTTTTCTAGCTTATGATAACAACACAGATTTTCAAAGGTGGGAATAAAGGTAGAAAATTATATATTTATTTTAAATTTTAATTAAATTAAAAGAATTTACTTATTAAGGCGCACGGTAGTGCTCCAGGCCAAGGTCAGGCCTAATGGACACAGAGCGTATATTACACGAAACCATTCGCGCTGCTTTTACCCCCCTCATAACTTTGAATCCTCTAATCATAATGAAACTTGAAGCATAAGAACTCTACGTATATGTTACCTCATAGGCCAAGTCTGAAAGTTGTACCATAAAAGCATCCCGAGATATGAAGGTATAAAAGGGTATATTTTGATATACAGGTAGGTCTGAAGGAATAAGAAACCAAAATTGGAAAACAGCTACTTTTTATCTGGGGGTGCTAGGGTTCCCCTTATTTGTATTTGTAACTTCTACTGTAGCTAGAGACGGTTCCCTCTTTTTTGTATTGAACCTTTTCATTAGGGGTAGAGAGCTGAATTTTATATAAACCAACCGTCTGTAAGGATTAAGTTAAAAGATTATAGGAAAAATGTTACCAAGCTAGCAAGTTGCCTAGAAATGGATGGTATTTACCAATGAAGAACTGGGTTCTCATTCAGTACTTTTAAAGTCCAACATTTTTGGATGGGAACTTGGCCTTATTTTGACATTTATGCCTTTGTGCGGATTTATATTCACATGAAGAGCCAAATGAGTTCTAATCTAATGTTAGTTGAATTTTCAATACATATACATATGTATTGTACATATTTACTATATTTGTATTTTTACTAATGTAAGTACGGAATAAGCTAATAAAAAACAAATTTGCGTAAAGATTTATTTTATATGTATTTGCACCAGAAGATGCATTAAGGGATGTCCTCCAGGCGAACAACTCCACATTTTCCCAAAGCCTATAGAGATAGAAGTCTGTCACATGTATGTGAGTATTGGTTGCAATTTTGGAATTGTCCTGTAGGGTTACAATGCATGAAGTAATCGTCTTCTGTAATTAATCAATACAAGCATGACGGCAGCATTGCTTTACACGCTAACGCGGACAAAAATAATTTTTAGAACAAAAAGGCATGTTAAGTAATACAATATGACCTCATGATTTTTAGGTTTCAGGCACACTAAAAGTTATTGCAAGTTACCATCCGTTTGTCTTGTTTACGGCGACGCCCACCCAACTGATTCGGTAAAAACCATACTGTAAACTATAGGGGCTGTAAAGTTTTCCAATACGTAAAAAATAATTCAAAGGTAATACGTAAACCTCTATATGAACAATATAAGGCTTCCCAATTTCCTAGGCTTCGTGCTGAATCCATAGCTAGTACACATAGCTACCAAATGTGATAGCAGCTTTACAACCAATGGATCAAAACCATATTAAGTTAACAAAGATCAATTACAGAAGTATGTTTCTTTCTCAATTAATTGCTGAAGGTGGTGAACTGAAGAATCATTTGAAATCCCATTCTATCCGCAATGCAATATTATTACTGAAACAAGCTTGGGATGAGGTACCACAAAGTGTTATGAAGAAATCTTGGTCAAAGTTGTCCAATTGCGACTCCAACCAATATGACAACGACGATGACGTGCCAATAGCATAATTGTTGCAAATAGATCAGGACTGCAACGAAGTTATTCAGAGAACTCAGGCTCATTTAGAAGAAATAGCTCCAAACGATTGTATTGGTATAGAAGACATCGACAGATGGAATGAATATATGTTTGATGACGGATCTGTATATGTTCTCAATAGCGATGGTGAGTCTTCAGATAGCAGCAAAGACGATTTTGTTGAAGTCTCACCAGTTGTCTCTCATACTACAGCGTAAATACTAATAAGCGTAAATAATTTAATAAAATGGTGCAATAACAGTGAAGTGTTTTCCACTAAGCACATAAGCAATCTTTTGACTCTCCGTAATGATATTTCGGGTTCGATGAAACCAAAAATACAAACAAATATAACTGATTATATGTCAAACAAAAATTAGTTGTAAATTTTGCCATTGTGCTGTCTATCCCTCAAATAACTTAACTTTATTATTTAATTTTTTTTTAATTCTTATGTAAAATATTTTAGTTTTTAATTAAAAAAAAATACATGTGATGTAATTGAACTGAATTGTTAGTCCCGAATTACATTATGCAACTTTTGTCGCCGCAATTCTTTATTAGTAGGCGAGAGGGAAGAGAGGAATTAAAAAGGGTACACATATGCATGTACCCTTAAAATTCGTTTTGTCCTCCCATTCGTAGTTTTAATTTTGAAGTTTAAAACGTAAACAAATGTGTAACGATGCTTCTCAGCTGGGGTATATCTCGCCGCTCCAGGAGGTTCTGTAACAGACTATTTCTATTTCTGGACCCTTGATGAAGGAAACACGTTCTTCGATAATTAAATGCTCTTTATTTAACGTCTCTCATAGTCCTATACTATGCTAGGTACAACACAGACACTCTCTTGACGTAATTGGCCACCACTAACTTCACGGAGCCTTATTTGCTCGCCACTAGATGACAGAGAGCTTAACTGAGCCGCTGGTACGCCACGGTACAGTTTCGAAACCGTTGACAGAAACACGCTCTCTTACAGTGAGTATATTGCTTCTAGGCGACACCACGGCTGCAATATCTCACGCAGCGCTGACAGTATTGGGGGCGTGAACCGGTGGATGCCATCTGCACACTACCACAGCTTTCAGCGATATCAGAGAAACTTTTCTGCCGACCGGTGCACTGAGTCAGTGGACGTCACTGACGCACTATCGCGATGTAGCGGTTGCTTAAGATAGGTGGATAGTCACTGGGCGACACCACGGGGACCCTACACCTCTCTTAACGTTAGCTAAAGCTCTCTTTAACGACGGCTGATGTATTGAGTCTAGGACGTCACGGACACAATACCTCAACGTAGTTAGACGCGATGGGCTCTTACGTGACACACGGGCGACACCTCGGGTACCCTACCTTTATCTGGAATAGAGAATTTGTACAATAAGCAAAATTGTGGGCGCCACTAAATTTTTTATCTTCCAAATTTCCACTAAATCTTGGTAATAACTTTCTAAAGGGTAGACGCCACCAATAGTTAGCTCTTACCTCGATCGCAGCCGAGCGCAGACTGACTAAATTCTATCACAACACGTTCTTTTTACCCGTTTTGTGGCTACAAAAATTAATTGCATCTTTTAGTATTTGTTTATCATGGTTGTATAAAAGAGGTGTTTGTGTTAATAATTACTTCCTAAAATGATTCCTAGGTGGAGCCAGTATTAACTAAGGACGATAATTTTAAATATTTAAATATTCACTACATTTGTGAAGCATATCTTAAGGCTGACTTTATAGAGAATTCATTCAAAATATTCATGTGAGTCGTAATCTCACTTTTGTAACTTATGTTACTATATAAAATACTAAATTTACGTTAATATTAATATCTAATTAAGGAGTTATTATACAAAAATTTATAATTCACATTCTTGGAAAGTAATAATAATCGGGGTTGTCATGGAATCCAAGTCGAATTTGAGAGTTATCGCTTTTGAAATCCGATATTGGATTCATTTGGTGTCATGAAAACACGTCGGTTTCGTTATTTTCGATTGAAAATAAAACCAATATTCGAATCAGCTGTTTTCTGGTTTTGCTCATTTGTTTACAATTTTAAGTGTATTTTTTTTTACAAAATTTTGCAAATTGTACTAAAATATTGCTAAAAGCTGTGTTTTTTTTCTAAATAAAAACAAAGAAAAAAAGTGATTACAATCCATAAATAATTAAAATGGCATCCGGCATTGCAGCATTTTTGTTATTGGAAGGTTCTTAGCCTCTTATCGTTTAAACAAAGAGGCTTTTCGGGAAGTACTTAATGCTATTGAAGGGCACTTGCAACGTTCAAAAATACCACCTTTGTTGCAGTTAGTAGCCACGTTACGCTTTTTAGCTGAAGGATCTTATCACAGGGATGTTGGCAAAGACTCCAGTATAAGTTTTGGTAGAAGCTGTGGCTATCGAGCGGGACGTTTGCCCGCAGTGGGTAAAAATTGAAATGGACTCAAATGAGAAATGCAGATCAAGAAACTATTTTTATAGCAAACACAAGATTCCATCAACAGTTGGCTGCATCGATGGTACCCATGTCAAGATTGTTAAGCCCAGTATTGACGAGCATTTGTATTACAATCGAAAAGGATATTTCAGTATGAATGCAATGATTGTAAGAAAATCATAATTTTAAATTTTTCATCGTATTTACATTTTTATTTACACAATATATTATTTTTTCTTTAGATTTGCGATGGTGACATGAAAATTCGGGCTGTAGATGCACGGTACCCCGGCTCCAGCCATCACTCTTCTGTATGGAATATAAGCAGCGCAAGGCAACACTTCCTTTGAAATTATGAGGCAGCAGACCGAACATCAATATTATTAGGGGACTGTGGGTATGGCATAGAACCTTTTCTATTAACGCCGTACAGAGATCCGTCTTATAATTCCGTGGAATACAAATTTAACATAGCGCATTCTTCGGCTAGAAACATTGTAGAACGAACCATAGAAGTACTAAAAAGTCGGTTTCGCTGTTTACTTTGTACCTTGTATTATCGCCCAGAAAAAGTGGTCAAAATTATAAATGTTTGTTGTGCATTACACAACATATGCAGACATTACAATGTGGAATATAATGAAGATAATGTGACTATCTCTTTTAGTTCAGATGAGGCTGAAGAAAACGTATCATCACACAATGCAACTTTGCTAAGTGAAGACCGGAGAATCAGGAATGAGATAGCTAATAGTTTGTCGAACTAATTCAACACAAAATTAATAAAATATTGAAAAATTCTTAAAAACAAAACCAAAAACAAAATTCAACAATTCAGTCTTTTAGTCAAGAGATCACAACAAATATTATACATGTAAGTGTAACTAAAACTAAGATATAAAGAAATAAAAAAGTAAAAAAATAAAAAAGAAATAAAAAATCACTTTGAAGATTTGTTTTTATACTCAAACTTGAGCAAGTCTAGTTCTAGTTGTTTTTTTAAAGCTCATTTTTCTCTTGCATCGTTTCCAACATCATCTTACTGGTACGGGTGAACTCGTTTTTAATTTCATTTAAGGCACTCATTCAGACGTGTGCAGTCAAAACGTACGGACGTGTTTTTAATAGCAGATGTATGTATGTAATAGATGATTGTGTTTTGCGGTCGGAATTTTGAAAAGGAAAATAAATATTAATAATAGGTGATTGTATTTTCCCGTCGGAACTTCAAAACAAAAAATAATTATTGGTAATAGGTAACTGTATTTTACCGTGAAAATTTTGAAAAAGAAAAATAAATAAATATTCGTAATAGTCACACAAAGTCATTCTGCAAATTACCGGCGCACAGTGGCACATATTTTGAGAAGGCGGCCAAAAATCATTTTTTTTGTGGTTACCAATCTTATTGTTTTCTTATTCATTTGAAAGTAAATACCAGTAAACCTCGAGAGGCAAAAATTTAGAACTCTGTTCCAACTATAACACACTGAACAGGGTGATCCAAAATATACTTTCAGAATATTTTGTTAAAATGAAATTTTTTTTAGTAAATTCTAATTTTCAAATTACTCTAACTTTTTTGTTTTAAAAGATATCAAATCAAAATAAATTGTTTTTAATTATGTAGTTTGTTAGTTATCAGTGCTAGCAAAACAAAGTCGTTACATTTTTTAGAAGTTTTTAAATATTTTGTTTTAAAAAAGGTAAAAATTCTTCAAAAATCTCGTGCTTAATAGGGCATAACTCCCTCCCGTTAAACCACGTCAAAAAGATATTTCTCTGTGTTATAGCCCAAAACCTCCCCTACACACCTATACCCCATTATATGTGCGCCCGTGTGCACCAGAGGCATTTTTCTGACCAAACGTCAGGTATTTTGTACAAAAATTATCAATACATACGAATTTTTTAAAAAAAAATTTGTTTTCTACAGAGTTATTTTTGAATTATTTTAACTTTTTAACACAAAGGTAAAGCCAAATTTTTTTCCTGATTATTTTTATTTATTTATGGAATAAGTGTAGATTTTTGGAAAGAATTTTCATCATGCCTTGTCGAGTTTGATATTAATTCTCGACTCCTTTCCCACACCAAAAGTTTTGACATCAGTACACCTTGCCACACTCTATCAAACGCCTTAGAGATATCAAAAGCCACCACTTTACACTTGCGAAATGATGTATGAAGCAATACAATCACTCCGAGATGAGGGCTAGCAGCTCTCCCGTAAAGCATCCTCTACAGAAGCCAGTATGGTCGCTTAATAAATTGTTAGATTTTAAAATACTTACCATAACTTTAGAAAATGCAATAGAAATTGTTTTCCTCACCCTTTTCAGTTATTACAGTTAAAATAGCAATATCGGAAATTCGACCGCATGTTGTAATGTGTAAAAAAGGGTTTCAGTGGACATGCTAACGGCGAAGAGCCCGGGAGACGCTAAAACCTTTTTAACAGCACGCGCTTAAAAAATTATATTTGGCTAAGTTTCTAATGCTCTGTTGATTACGGGCATTGATCGATTGCTTTCGGGCAAGCAAGACTCACTTACAAATATTTCAGCCAAAGGGTTTGCTTTATCAACCGGGTCAGTGAATATTTGGTCATATTTTAAAAGAGTTGGAATTGGGGAACTACTATTATTCTTTATTCTTTTAATAAATGACAAGAATCTCTTACTATACCGTTGAATTTTTCGCGACTTTGTGCCTTGGCACACGGAGACCTCGCTCTTTTTTGCAGCAAATCAGTAGCGGCATTTTTATTTTGATGTCATATACTGAAAGCTTCCTCTCTGGATCGAACTGCAATTTTACACGTCTGATTAAACCAAGATTAGAATGAAGATAGAATGAAGCTTTTCATTATAAACAAAACTTGCTCAATAGTACTATGCCTTGCTAGAAAACCAAACTGATGATTCGAAATAATGGTTCGCTCAGTAAGATAAGGCTTTAAGCGCGAAACGAATTATTTTTCAAACAATTTTCATAAAATAGACAACAGGCCAGGCCAATGGGTCTGTATCACGTAATCTGACTTAAGCCTTTCCCCTGGTGTTGGTATAATAACAATTTCAGCATCTTTCAATAGCATGGGAAGAAGTCAACTCGCAACATATCAATAAATACAAAAAAAAAAAATTCTTACAGTATAATTAAGAACGTTTCTCATCATTTGTCCTGTAATACGATCGTGTCGGGTGATTTTCGCATACCTAGAGTTTTATTTGTCGGATATTTGAAATAAAGGAACTATTTCTGTCATGTGGTGTGAAAACCCTTTTTAAGTAAATTGCGAAGGCATTTGCTTCTTCACTGGATTTTTTGGCCCAAGTGCGGCCTTCAAGTCTTACTGGGGATGCGTAGGCAATACGACATTTTAAATGCCTTACACCTTTCCAGAGGCTACAATCCGTTTTTTAAATATCTCTAAATAGCGGAATCATGTTTATGTCTCAATTAATTACATAAAGCTTTTTGGAGTTTTTATGATTGGGAACGACTATTTTCCCACTGCCTTCTAAGACGGGCATCTGTATATCAGTTGTATATCAGTCTGGTGCGATTTTCTTTTAATTGATGGTTTCGTTAGCGTTGCAACTCTGGCTACGACTGTAAAATGGTCTGTAAAATGGTCTACAGCTTCTTGAATATCCGCCGGATTTCTTAGTGGGATGTTCAGAGATAAGTGAGAGCTCACAGACATTTTATATTTAAACCAATTCGTATTTTTATTTGAATAGAAAACAAGGATTTCAGTCGTGTAAAATAACGATTCTAGGCGAATGATTGGATGACAAATCGTAGGATGAACTTACTATTAATTGATAACGTCTAATATATTTGCCAATGGCAAAATCAATAAAGCTTGGCAGCTTATTAACTGGGTTTAGCGCAACTGTCTTCTAAATTTATTTGACTGTTTTTTAGTTAAATTTCTATTTTGGATAAAATTAATACTTTTTAAATTTTTGTTGAATTTTCGATTATTTGCTGAGTTTTTTTTAATTTGTTGAATTTTATTGTAAAATTTCACAGTTTATTAAAATTCAATTTTTAGTTATTTTTTTTTACATTCGTTATTCTGGAAAGTGTTATTTTGGTAATTTGAAATCTTTTGAATATCGTTTGGTTGTCTGGTAAATTTTGAAATTTTTTTGAATTCCCAATTTGTGGTGAAACTTCCACTTAATTTAGACTTTTGGTAATAGTTTGTATGATTTTGAAATTTTTTGATCATCTTTTAATTTATGGTAAATTCTCGATTTGTGCGGATATTTGACTTTTTTGATCGATCATATATTGATTTTTTTTTAATTTTTGGCTTTTCGATGAAATTCAAATTGGCAATGTTTTGACTTTTGCGCAATATTTTTCTGAGATTTTTGTTTTTGCAGAAGTTTGATTTTTTGTAAATTTTTTAATTTTGTAGATTAAAAAAAAGTTTAACTGGGTCCAACGTAAGTTATCTGTGGTCCTTTCTGTAAGAGGACTTCATAGCAGTTTTAATAAGGATTCCGAATATGTTACATGGGCTTGCGGTTAATCGTTTCTCTGTGAGAAAGAAAAAAATTCAGAAAATTTGTTTACTCATATCTCTGGACCTTGTGGACGGACTGATCTTCAATAATAATGATTTGCCGATCGCGCTGATCATCAAATGATCCAATTGTCAAGATCATAAGTTGCATTGTGCCGCGAGAAAGTTGATTTCATCATCAACAGACGGATATCGTTATTACCCATCTAATATATATATATATATATATATATATATATATATATATATATATATATATATATATATATATATATATATGTATATATATATTTTGTAGGGTCAGAAATGAGTATTGCAGAAATTACAAACTTATATATACCAGCGATTTTCAGTTTTTATGAAAGGCATAAAAGCTTAAAAGCAAAGACAAAATTCGTTTCGATCAAATGTTTCTTTTGTGCCTTAATAACGGTAAAGGCAGAGGTAGCCGAACGTCCACGTCCCGTAACAAAACAGCTATTCAGTGTTGTTAATATGAAATCAATTTGCTTACCGAAATTGAATATCACGTTGACGACTCGCGCCAATCTGTGTACATTATAATTTTCTAATGCTGGTTCGCGACATTTCTATAGTAGTGATGGATGGCACTAGCTCTTTTTTGGTACATATAACATATATTGAAATGTAAACCTGTATGCAAATTTATATTTTTAAATACGAGTATTTTAAAAGGTATTAAACGGTGCAGAGGGAGGGTGGTGCAATTGGAATTATCGATTGTGCGGATTTGTCAGGCACGATGTCGCAGTGGTCAAGTGACATTTTTTAAGAGTAATGATTCTTACGTAATTGCTCGTCGACAATGATGGACCGTGTGTAAATTTATAAATTCGTTTGTGGGTGCAGAGATTCCGCGCAACTGCTTCAGCTATGAATGTCCCACGGCCAGGGCCCAACCGATCTTCAAGACATCCCGAAAACATTTAACTGGTTGAAAGCAGTTTAGGTGAAAATCCGCGACTTTCAATACGGAAAAGAGCAGCCTCACTGGGACTTCCAAGAGCGATTACTTATGAAATTTTAATAAAGGATCTAAAGTTCCATCCTTTTAAAATTCAAATCGTTTAAGAACTGAAGGAAACCGTCTTTGATTTACGCAACAATTTTTGTGAAACGATGTTGGAGTGTTTTCGCACTATAAATCACATTTTTTGGAGCGATGGGGCTCATTTTCACTTAAACGGCCAAGTCAACAAGCAAAACTGCCGTTACTGCTCTCCAAGGACCCGCAACTCTCGATTGAAACATCAAAACCCATTGCATTGTCCCACGGTAACTGTTTGGTGTGCCTTATCCACGCATGAGGTAATTGGACCATTTTTTTTTCGAAAATTCTCGAAGCCAGGCGACGAATGTCAACGGTGAAAATTAAGGGCGCATGATTACGGAGTTCTTTTTCCCAAACATGCGAGCTCATCCATCGTACTCTTCACACTCGTGGTTTCAACAGGATGGGGCGACTGCACACACAGCCAAAGCTTCAATGAATTTGCTTCGGGAAAATTTCCCCCAAAAACTGATCCGTCGTTTTGGGGGCATCCCATGGCCACCGAGGTCGCCCGATCTAACTCTCATAGATATTTTATGGGGCTGCCTCAAAGAGAGGGTTTATATTGACAATCCCTAATCTCTTGTGGCTTTAAAGGAAAATATTCGCCGAGAAATCAGCTCAATTGAACCAAGTTTACTGTAGCATGTGGCGCGGAACACAAGACTCTGTTTTGAACAGTGTGTTCAATTCGGCGGAAGACATCTGGATGACAGCATCTTTAAAAAATGAAATCCGCATTTCCCTTCTATCGTTCAATGCTCTTAATAAAACTGAACTGAAATGATCCATAATCAATTTGATATCTGACACCATTGTTGTTTTATTTAGATTTCTTTCCCTATCGTTCTTACCTGGTCACACTACACGAAACTAGGGCAGTTCATATAACTTTCGAATAAATGTTTCTTGAATTTTGCTCAATAGATTCCATATGTTATTTAACATAAAACAAAGTATCACTTCTGCAACATAATTCCATCAGCATTTTATAAAAAAAAAACACGTTTATAAGAAGTTTGAAAGCAATTCGCGTGAAATGTTGAGCCGAGTCCCCAGCTTTCAATTTAATTATTCCCAAACTATTTTTTTTGCCCTCATATGCTGTGTTGCAAAATAATTTGTAATTATCGTACTCGTATTTAGGACAAGGTTGTGTAATAATATTCTAGTTACTTTGTATTATTAAAAATAAATGAAATAAAAGAAATTTCACAACAAAGCATTTATCATTTCCTGTTCCTGTTTTAATAATTACTTATTTTTTTTTTTTACTTCCATTATTCTACTACTCCACTAACCATAAAACCTACTTTGTCCATAAGTATTCTCTAAATTCTCTATAACTATTACGAGTATGTTATTTCTTTTTTGTAATTTCATTTTATTTCTATCTTGTACAAACAGAGAACAATAATGAACAAACGATACGTAAATATAAAATAAAAAATGTTTAATTATATATTTTGGTTTTAATGTGGCTGGGCGACTCATAGTGGCACATATTTTGAGAAGGCGGCCAAAAATCATTTTTTTGTGGTTACCAATCTTTGTGTTTTCTTATTCATTTGAAAGTAAATACCAGTAAACCTCGAGAGGCAAAAATTTAGAACTCTGTTCCAACTATAACACACTGGTGATCCAAAATAGACTTTCTGAATATTTTGTTAAAATAATTTTTTTTTAGTAAATTCTAATTTTCAAATTAGTCTAACTTTTTTGTTTTAAAAGATATCAAATCAAAATAAATTGTTTTTAATTATGCAGTTTGTTAGTTATCAGTGCTAGCAAAATAAAGTCGTTATATTTTTTAGAAGTTTTTAAATATTTTGTTTTAAAAAAGGTCAAAATTCTTCAAAAATCTCGTGCTTAATAGGGCATAACTCCCTCCCGTCAAACCACGTCAAAAAGATATTTCTCCCCTACACACCTATACCTCATTATATGTGCGCCAGGTTGCGCCCGTGTGCACCAGAGGCATTTTTCTGACCAAAGGTCAGGTATTTTGTACAAAAATGATCAATACATACGAAATTTTTCAAACAAAATTTGTTTTCTACAGAGTTATTTTTGAATTATTTTAACTTTTTAACACAAAGGTAAAGCCAAATTTTTTTCTAATCTCCTTGAAAGATGGCGTTTATAACTTTTGCGATGGAATCTAATAATATACAAATGCACTATATTGTACCTATCACATTTGCAAAATCTAAATATTCAATGAAATTTTGGTTACCCATTAGAGTTGGTAATGGCAAATATATCATAAAACAATAAGATCATAAAGAATTATGAATCCAGAATAATGAAATAATTAAAAAGGAAGTCGTAAATAAAATACGTGAATGCACATGTTTATTATGGCATTCTTTCAAATGTACGTTTTATTATCACATAGGTAAGGAAATGTATGCTAATTCCTTGCTTAATTGAATGACACAATTTTGTACGCAAAAGATGTGCGCACACACTGAATGGGATGATCTGTACCTGATTATTCTTAGTACCTGTTTATTTTAGCCACAAAGGTTATAATGTGTAACTGCATGTGGGTAAAATTATTATATAAATATTTAAAAAAATCGTGTCCGTATTAGTCTTAAAGTGTTCGCAAAACGAGATACGCATACTAATTGTACAAAAATATACGAACACACAAATTAGGGCAGAAAATTTATATTTAACAAAAAAAGACATCTTGAAATGTGTCTAACAATGATTGATGGAAAAGTTGCCCAAGTTTTAACGGAAACAAAGTCGCCGTCAAGCTGCATTATATGTCAAAAGACATCAAACCAATTAAATCAACCTCCAGTACAAGACGATAGCTTTAAGGAAGCTTACGAATTTGGATTGTCGCCACTTCATACTAGAATTCGTTTTATGGAGCATATTCTTAAATTGGGTTATGATTTGGAATTTGGTTCTTCAGGCAAAACCATAAGAAACAGTAAAGAAAATGCAGAAAAACGAAAGAAAAAAAGAACAAATTCAAGAAAGATATCTTCAGCTAGGCCTTATAATTGATCAACCTAAACAAGGAGAAGGAAATTCGAATGATGGAAATACTGCAAGAAGATTTTTTCCGATCCAGAAACTGCAGCATCTATCACAGGTGTAGATTATGAGTTAATAAGACGATTCAAAATCAATTCAATCAATTACAAGTCTTAGCATGCAGCAGAAAGATAAATGCAAAAAAATTTGGAGATCTCAACGGTTCATAAAATTTTGTAACATGGGAAACAAATCATTCAACATAATATACTACACATAGGAGATCTGTCTGAAGAAGAGCAAGAAAAAAGGAACAAAGACTACAGATTCTTTCGCGAACATAGCACAAGAAATATGTCTAGATGTTGTACTAATGAAGACCTTATCACCATTTTGTTGTGTACTTCAGATCCATATGTGTCCAACATTCGACAAAAATGCAAAACAACTCCAGTCGAATTAGAAGAGGATGCTAAACAACTATTAGAAGATGAAAATCAATGCTATTTAGAAGAAATTTTTACTAAAATTGCTTAATGTATAGTAGCTCTTTGATTTGAAAGTATACGTATGTATGTAAATTAATCAATATTTATTTTATAAATTGTTATAGAAATATTTAAAAATAAAATAAAACTTTAACTAAAATAGGATTTTTTCATTAAAACTTTTCGTTATTAAGAAAATTTTAGTTTTTTAAAAATTTTAAATTTTTTATTTAAAAAGGCTGTTTAAGAAACCAACCTTTGGCCCTTGTTGCTTTTAAGCTTAAAAATATTCCGGGGCCCAAAATTTGGCGTTTCCTGATAAGATTTAGTTTACAAAACTATTAACATTTATAATTTGTAACAATAAGAATAGGACATATGCAAAAAAAAAATTTTTTTATGTTTCACACTCCTCTTTTATACTCAAATTCAATTAATAATGGTAACGAATATTAAACTATTCGTAACTTTTTTTTTTGGTCGGTCGACTTTTATGTTTTTTATCAAAAATTAAAGTTTAAAATCCCACCTACCAAACAGAAAAAACGCATATCAAAATTCCAATCCAATCAAGAGTTACGGATTTTTGACCGCCTTCTCGCCAAATGTGCCACTGTGCGGCGGTGTGCGTCAGATGCGGAGACATACACAAAAGCACTGAATGTCCCCACCCGAAAACTGAAGTCAGCTGTAAAAAGTGCAGTAACTGTGGTGAAAACCATACGGTGAACTGTCGAGGCTGCAAAGTGTTCCTGGAACTAAAAAACAAGGCTGCAGTTAAAAGACCTTATATGCTCAGTACCGTGACTCAAACTTCCCAAGTTTACCTCATCCCACTATTCCCCAGCAGGGAAATGCCAAGAATACTGCACAAACTGCAAGTAAAGTTACATACTCTTTCTCATATGCTAACGCTGTAAAGGAAGGAATTCCTGCCGCCAGTGCGAGTTCCCAAAGTTCGAAGAATACATCCAAGCTGCATCAATAAGTATACCTCACATTGGTCTCACAATATCAGCACTATATTGTCCTCCAAGGCACAATATTGGCAAAGATCAATTCCTCGATTACTTCAACACGCTGGGTCCGAAATTTATTGCAGCAGGTGATTATAATGCAAAACACACATTCTGGGGATCACGTCTCGTTACCCGGAGAGGAAGGCAGCTTTTGGATTCAATATATTCACACAATATGGATGCTTAATCTGCAGGTCATCCTACATACTGGCCCACTGATTTAAATAACATTCCAGATGTAATAGATTTCGCCGTGATGAGGAATATTAGACGTGAAGAGCTTCGCATGTTTCCTTCACTGGATCTGTCTTCCGATCACATACCAACATACCTAACGTTACTTTCTGATACAGATCTATTAGAGAAAAATTACCAGCATTATCCTAATGCGCGGACAAATTGGTTGAAATACAAAAAGTTTGTAAGCTCGCATCTGCCGTTGAATATCTCATTGAAGTGTGAACAGGAAATTGAATCTGGCATCCATCACTTTACCAACATATTAACTGAAGCTGCTAGAGTATCGACATCTTCTGCTGCTCTGGCAAAGAAACGAACATTTCACTGTACTAATAACATAGAAGGTCTACTGCAGCAGAAAAGGAATCTAAGACGCCAATAGCAAGAGTTTCGCTCTCCAGGTCTCAAGTCTCAACTTAACCAGTGCTAGGCTTCTGCGTGCTGCTCTGAAGAAGGACAAAGAGTCGAACCTGCGAAAATATTTAGAAAATTTAGACGCAACAAAGGATTCAAACAACAGCTTATGGAAGGCGGTAAAGAAAATGCGGCGACCTACTACGTATGCATCCCCCCTACGACTACAAAACGGTGACTGGGCAAAAAGCGCTGCGCAGAAAGTGGAGGCTTTTGCCTCCCACTTGGTCAATGTTTTTAAGCCAAACATGGCTGGTTCAAGTATTGCTGCTGTTATTGACGAGGGAGTTCGAGGTCCAACCAAGTTCCGGCTGCCAGCAGTAATTGCCGTCGTTAAAAGCCTAAAGCCACACAAATCTCCTGGTTGTGACAATATAACAGCTACAATGATTAAAAATTTGCCTATTTCTGCTGTGCGTTTTATTTTGTTGATTTTTAACTCTATGTTGCGAATAGGTTACTTTCCTGCATCTTGGAAATTATCAGATTTAGTAATGATACCCAAACGAGGCAAGGGCGTCACCCAAGTATCATCATATCGTCCAATAAGTTTACTGCCAATACTTTTTAAGATGTTCGAGAAATTGCTGCTAGATAGTTTGGTAACTCATATTGACGCCAACGTTGTAGTTCCTGACCATCAGTTTGGCTTTAGGCGGAAACATAGTACCACGCAACAAGTGCACAGAATAACTAATCTGATTAGACGTGCTTTTGATAACAAACAGTACTGTTCCGCGCTATTTATTGATATATCTCAAGCTTTCGACAAGGTCTGGCACGAAGGACTTTCATTTAAGATCACACGGTTCTTACCTTTGAACGTGCATAAATTGCTAAAAAGTTATTTGTGGAATAGGTACTTCCAAATAAAAACAAAAGCTGCCACCTTTTGCCGCAGAAAAATAAATGCTGGTGTACATCAAGGAAGTATCCTAGGACCGTTCCTATACTTATTGTTCACTGCTGATATGCCTACGAGTACAGTTACTCACACGTCTACATTTGCGGATGATACGGCTTTCTTGAGTATCCACAAGGAGCCTGCAGTTGCGTCCCTAAGACTTCAATCTCACGTCAATGAGTTGGAAAATTGGCTGCAGAAATGGAAGATAAAAGTCAACGCTTCCAAATGTGTGCATATTACGTTCACATTAAGGAGGGAAAATTGTCCACCCATCACAATTAATGGAGTTACAGTGCCGGAACACAATAATTTGAAATATCTTGGTATTCACCTGGATCGTCGCCTTACGTGGGCCCACCATATAGATGCCAAAATAACCCAGCTTAAACTCAGAACAGCACAGCTTTACTGGCTTATTGGAACTAAGCCAACCCTTGACTTAGAACTTAAGCTGCTTTTGTATAAGGCAGTATTGAAACCTATTTAGCTGTATGGCATCCAGCTGTAGGGAACAGCCTCACCATCCAACGTAGAAAAGCTTCAAAGGCGGCAGTCTAAACTTCTTAGAATAATTACGGGCGCTCTATGGTATGTAGAAAATAGTAACATCCACAGAGTTCTCAAAGTGCCGTTAATTCGAGAGGAAATCAAGATAGCAAGTATAAACTACGTCGTTAAGATTGCAGAATATCATAACCGTCTTGCGAGAGACTTACTTATATTCGAGGGTTACAGGCGTCTCAAAAGGGTTCAAACAACTGATCTGATATGTTAAATTCTTTTATTATGAGCACTTACAGTTGTGTGTTGCAATGGCAATAGCAACTTTTTTTTTAGGTTAAGATTTGAATACTTATTGTGAATTCCGAAAGGAAAGATTCAATAAATAAAAATTATGAAAAAAAAAATTTAAGGCACTTACGATATTGTCATTTTTATTTTCGATAGCCCTGTAAATACGCCTCAAGCTTTTTTTTTATACTTTATTTCATTTTATTGGATCTTTCTATTAAAAGAAATTCACAATAAGTATTAAAATCTTATTTCTAAATTATTATTTACTAGTTAGTACCAACGTAATAACTAATTTTTTGTGTTCAAATCTTAAAAATCTATCTTCTATTGTGTAGAGAGAGCCGCCTCGCCAGGCTCAATGTGTCAGTTCTTTTTAGTCTCTGGTATTTGGACGTGTATGTTTTAATTTCTTCGTGTATAGTGGGAACTTTGAGATCCCTATGTATGTTTTCATTTCTTATGTCCCAGGGGGCGCAGACGATATGACGTAAAATCCTAGACTGTCTTCTCTGTAACTTCTGGATGATGCACAGGCAGTACCCCACAGCTGAATACCATATGACCATATTGGCTTTATAACGGATATGTATAAAAGTACTTTATACTCCAAAACCAAAGTTAGGACTTATTAGCCAATGCAGTTGATTTGTTCGAATCTTTATGGACGTTAGTTTTGCCTCAATGTGACGGGACCAAGTTAGGCGCCGATCTAGGTGGATACCTAAATATTTAACGTGCGTTTCCGCTGGAACCGTGGTATTAGTTATTGTGATTGGTGGACAATTTTGCCTTCTAAGGGAAAACGTTACATGAGCACATTTTGATGGATTTACCTTTATTCTCCACTGTTTTAGCCAGTCTTCTAGCTTATGAATATGGGATTGTAGCTTTTCAGATGCATCATTTGGATTATTACTGACACTTATAATTGCAGTGTCGTCTGCAACGGTTGATGTATATGCATGTGGGCTTGTCGGCATATCCGCTGTATAGATAATATATATAATAGCGGCCCTAGCACACTACCTTGAGGTACTCCTGCACTGATTTTTCCACATCTTGAAAGCTGGTCCTTTGACCTTACTTAAAAAGTTCTATCTGACAAATAGCTTTTTATAAGCTTGTGGGTGTTTTCAGGTAGAACCCGAACTATTTTTAGTAAGTAGCCCATCATGGCAGACTTTATCAAATGCTTGGGAAATGTCTATAAATAAAGCTGAACAGTATTGCTTTCTTTCAAAAGCCGATCTAATAATGGTAACGATTCTATGGACTTGTTCAATCGTACTATGCCTTGCTTGAAAACCAAACTGATAATCTGGGATAACGTTTTGTTCATTTAGAAAAGAAGTTACACTCGAGACGAATAATTTTTCAAATATCTTTGACAAAACTGACAGTAGGCTAAAAGGCCTGTAGGATCTAATCTGGCTTGAGTCCTTTCCAGGTTTCGGGATCATAACAATTTCAGACATCTTCCAAGATCATGGGAAGAAGCCGACGCGCAACATGGCATTAAATATGTAAAGTAAAATTCTTACAGCTGAATTAGGTAAGTTTTTTATCATTGATCCTGTTATACGATCAGGTCCAGGTGATTTCTTCATATCCGTATTTTTAATTGTCGATTTTAAAGAAGACAACCGAAATTTCCTAGGATCATTCACGGTGTCACTAATAAATGGAATAGTGGAATTACTTATATCATGTGGTGCGAAAAACTTCTCTAGGTGATTTGCGAACGCATTTGCCTTTTCACTTGAGTTTTTAGTCCAAGTACGGTCTTCAAGTCTTAGTGGGGATTCGTAAGCAATAGGACATTGTAAGTGCTTTACAGCTTTCCACAAACTATAATCCGTGTTTTTCATTGGATCCAAGGTTTTTTAAAAGTTGTGGATAAAGAATTCGTGTTCTTGTCTCAATTTACTGCGTAAGTTTATTTGGCATAAGTTCATTTGCATTTTTATGTGTGGAGAACGACTATTTTGCCATGATCTTCTTAGTTTTCTTCTCTCAATGACGAGCATCTGAATATCTGCTGTTGCCTGGTACGATTTTATTTTAGCTAATGGCTTTGTTGCCGTTGCAGCTATGACTGCGGCAGTCATGACGTCTGTAAAATGATCTACAGCTGCTTGAATATCAGCTGTATTTTTCAGTGGGATGTTCAAAGATAAGTGAGAGCTCACATACATTTTATATTTTAACCAATTCGTGTTTCTGTTCGGGTAAACTAACAATTGTAGGTGAATGATCAGAAGGTAGGTCATAGGATGAACTAACTACCAGTCACGTTTGATGTTTTTTATTATAGCAAAATCAATAAGGTCTGGCAACTTATTAATGTCTGTGGGCCAATAGGTGGGTTTACCGGCAGATACGACGTCCAGCTTATTCGCTTGAAATGTATAAGACAACTGCCTACCTCTAGGGCTAAGGAGTCTGGATTCCTAATATGTGTGCTTTGCATTGTAATCGACAGCGGCAATAAAGTTTTGTCCTAGCGTAGCAAAGAACCTGGCAAATTCATGGTGTTCAATTTTATGCCTAGACGGGCAATACACTGACGAGACTATAATTTTAAAATCAGTAAGATTTATAGTCGTGGGTTGCAAAAAGTCTTCGCTGAATTTAGGCAATGGAAAATGCCTTACGTTTTTTCGGACTATAATGGCAGTCCCACCACATGCCCTTTCGCTTGGGTGTTTTGTGTCATATATAAAAAACCCATCAATTCTAAAGCAGTTTTTTATAGTGAAGTGTGTTTCAGAAACTAATAGTATGTCTATATTATGTGCTAGCAAGAAGTGTTCTACTTCATATTAATGTTAGGAGAGCCCGTTATCATTCCAGAAGCATATTTTTACCTTGTTAATTTTTTGCTAAGCAGAACTTGCAGAAGCATGTTTTGGGTCCGCCTCAAGCTGCTAGCGTTTTCTTTTTCTGCTTTTACTAGCTCTTCCAAGTGCTCAGTTATTTTAGACTTCCTCGTCTAAAAATTTCTTCAACCTTTCATTAATGTTTTCTGTTCTTTGCCTTTTCGGAGTGTAGTGCGCTGAAATCGGAGACAGATGACGTTTTGAGGTAGTTGGCATTTCATTGTCACTTGATTCGCCTAGTTCCTCTGTAGCTCCAATGGCAATGCCCGCCACGCCTTCAACAGATTTCGCAATACCACATAACCGCACTATGTTTTCCTCTGTCTGTGTCAGTTGGTATTTTGAAAACGGTCCCTCACCAGTGGCCCTTGACTCGACTTTGTTTTGGGAAAGCTTTCTTTTGACATCACTCTTCCACTCAGTCCATGTCTGTAAAAAACAACAAAGTGTAACAAAACAATACATTGTATTGCTCCAAAACAACGTTTACTTTTTTCCAGCCATTCGCATCCTTTTGCGGCGGGCCAGCACTATTTAGCTGCTCCGACAATTGTTGCCAGAGGGAATCCACAGTTGGCTTATCACGTTTTGTGAACCCTTTTGCCAAATCAGGGTACTTCTCCATAAATTCCAGGAGAATGTCGTTTTGTGTTTTGTTTTTGTGTTTTCCCCTATTTTGTTATTAAATACATATGTAAATCACAATTTTATTCCAATTTATTAAAGATTAATAAAGTAAAATTAACACTCGAATGTTACTTATTAAACTTAAAAAAAAATATATTTTATGATAACTTTTTTATTTACTTACATTTTTGCATATAATGTATAAGTAAAAACAATAGCCCGCCAGTTAATTCCGTCAGCTGTTAACATCTTGTTTTATTTCCAATAAAAAAACCGATAACAATGGATTCTATGACACCTAAAACCGATAAAAATTCAAGTTCGAACACAAAACCCATAACTTGGATTTCATGACACTAACGCGATTTTTTTGTCGGTTTTAAATCCAATTCCAATAAAATTGGATTCCATGACAACCCCGAATAAAAGAAATAATAATATAAACATATAATAATTTGTTGTTGATTCTGTGTGGTGAAAACGAGCCACCGACTTTCATCGTCACAAATGTATACATTTAAACAAATTGCTGCAATAAAAATTGCACGATATAAACACAAATGCAATATTAAAGAAGAAACGAGAAAGATTGCAGCGACAAAAGTTGCATAATGTAACTCGGCACTTATGTTTTGTTGCCATTAGTTTTTTTTTATATTCATAGTTTTAATTAAAAAAAATACATTTAATGTATTGGACTGAATTGTTACGTTTTGTTTTCTTGTTTTTATCAAATAAAATTGAATTAAAAAAAAAAATATTGAAAGTGTTTTATTTTAGTTCTTGGAAGTAAATTTACTCAATTTTTTATTTTTTATATAAAAAAACGTCCAGAAATTAGAATAATTCAGAAATTAGAATTGCCTCAAAAGCAAAGCGGTTCTAATTTTCGAGCGTCTACTGTACTAGCATTTAAAACGATTAAGACTTTGACATGTTTAACACGACAATGTAGCTCTTAATTAGACTGATTGTTATATATAAATTTATGTAACAGTTTAGAACATATCGCTCTTTTAGTGCAACTTAGTTAACTAAAAAACTTGGCAAAAATGAGATAAAAAATTTTCAAATAGTGGTTGAAGTTGATAAAAAATATTAGCTGTAACTTCGGCTTGGCTTGGGATATGACGCTGAAATATTTTGTACACATAAAGGTAGTATTAGGGACACCTTTTTCTTCAATAACTTCAAATTTTTTGGCGATATTACTACGCTGCAATAAAGCAGCGATAGGTAGGTACATTATTCTGAATACTTGTGTCTTGCTTTGACTACAAAATAGTTAAAATGTTAATTGGGAGCGGTTTTGTTTTAGGTGAAGATTTTTTGCACCATTTCAAAAATTAATAAATGTAAGGTTGTCGGGGTCAATTTCATTTTATTTTGCATATTATTTACTCGTACAAAATACTATCTATAAGTTTATAAAGTTAATAAATATACATACATTATTTTACATTAATAATATGTTATATTTGAATAGAAATATATGTATATGTAAATATTAATTCTCATTAAATCTAATAATTCACAGTTTTTTTTTTTACTATAATGGTGCTTTGAAACTAGTTGCGATCATAATATAGGTAAATATGCGTATTTATGTACATACGAGCATTTATGAAACTCGTGAGTAACTAACTTAATATGTATGTATGTATTGCAAGGAGTAAATGGTAATTAAAATAATTTGCCGTATATGTGTGTGTGTATGAATGCAAATCACAATGATTTTCGTTTATGGTGAATGGGAAGGTGAATGACATCTATCTAATACTGTGGTGGCGATTCGCCGCCTGATGTAATTTTATGCACTCTACTGACGTCGTCGTAGGCAATGGAGAATATGCTTTTCTTCTCAGCAATTGGATTCCGGCGGCCCACGCTGTTAAGAAGAGAATTCATGGCAATTCCAGAATCATGGTCGTCTTCAAGGGTGGCAGCATTCAGTTGTTTTTGGACTGTGGAAATAAAGTTGTTATGTGTCGTAGACGGTTGTAAGGCACTAGATTCTCCAATGTAGAGATTAATTCTTGAGGAGGATTTTGTAGCTTTCAATTCGTTTTCCTTAATGGGCGATGGCTTTGGTTTTTGGTTTTTTGCAACTACTTCCTTGCTGCCAGAGAATGTTGGTGGAGTTTCTGGGTATATGTAGTGTGGTAGTTTTGTCGGCGCGACCGGGACTTCCGGATTATTTTCGCGCTCAAAACGGTGTTCAGAGTGTTGCACTAAGGGGTGGTTGGTTTCCATTTCAATTCGTGGTTTAAGCTGTTTGTTCTTAACAATGTCTTCTTTAAGTAAACGATTATTTTTGGCTGGAGATTTACGTGGCGCTGGCTCCGGTTTGAATTTGATCTCGTCGGGATTTGCTGTGGCTCCGTCTACGTGTCTAATGTGAAGTCGCGTCTTGGAAACTTTCTTTTCGGTAACGTTGGTATTAGGAGGTTTTTTCCGTGTTGACTGGCTCCCCTTAGTTGTTGAATCAGCAGAGGTACGTCCACTTAGTGAATGTTTTTTTTTGTCATAGTACCATTCCATATATTTAGGAATACCTCCAGCTCTTACGCTACCAATGCAACCTTCTTCGCGAGTCAACAAATCGGTGTCACTTTGCGAAACTCGACTTTCGTGTACTTCTGTAGTCGCAATTTGTGTACCATGTTCTCCAATTGATTGATGTTGTGTAATGGATACTTGGCTTTTAGGAGGTTCAGAGTATGTTTGTTTTCTTTTAGCATTCCGTTGAGAGGGATTGGTGACCCGAGAGCTGTTACTGCGCGATAAACGAGGTTTTGCTTGTGGTAGTGCTTCGCCATGGACTTCTGATGACGAGTAGAAATTCGACGCATTACGTGTTCTTACAATGTTTTCCCCTAGACTGCAGTCGCTGACATGAATTTCGATTTGATGTTGTGCTGAATTTTCTATATCTAGAACTTGACGATTGGGGGTAAAGTCATTGCTTTTTATGACTATTTCTCCAGCGTCAGAGTCATTGGAGTAGTCGGTATCAGCATTGTGCTGTTTGTATTCTTCCCCGTCAGTTTCATCAACGTAATAATCCAGTTGTTCCACAAGTACTTGCCGTCTCTTATGGGGATCTTTAACGTCATACGTCTCATCTAAAGAGTCGGAGATCTCCATTAGTATATCGCGGTTCAATAGCTCCTTATGATGGGATAAACTTACTTTTTGTTGCTTTTCATCAGATTTAAGACGCCTTAAGATACTGGCTTTGTTTTCCCCGTTATTTCGCGGAGGTTTCTTAGGCGTTGGCCGTTTTCGTGCTCTATAGTATTCCTCGTCGTCTTCTTCCTTAATTGGAGTTCGTATTTTTCTTTTAATTTCCTCCACCATGACAATTCGTTTCCGCGGGTAACTGCCATTTCGATATTTTCCACGTCGGCGTGGCTTCCTTCGTTTTATACAATAAACCACTCCTTCTGGGCTATTGGGCGAACTAAGGTGAATGTATTCATAGTCATCTTCTTCCGAACCAGAATCATCATTCTCACTACGAGCCCTCCGTCTCACTGTTCGTCCTTGAGTACCGATAGGTGGTCTATGCAAAAATCCTTCATCCACCTCCGTCTGTGTACCGGCTTCACGTTCTGTCTGTGTAGCTATTGCCGTCGATTGGCCGGGTAGACTTTGTGTTTCGAGAGCAACTTCGTGTTGAACATATCGGGTTTCAACTCTTTCCTTCTCCATAAGAATTTGACGCAACAGCAAATTTTGTTGCTTAAGAGAATTTTCCAATTCTTGGGTTAATGATTGATTAGAAGTGGATGGTTGCATTTGGTTGGGAAAGCCGTCAATTTGTAAAGTACTAATGGTACCCTGGACTGGTTGTGTATGGATAATCTTTACCTCCGGCTCTGTCTGCGAGTACACAATGCTGTTAGGACCAGATTTGCCCAAAGGAAATGTATCACCTTTGAGTGTGGAATTCTGCTGTATTTCATTTGGCATCGATTGAACGTAAGTGGCTCCTGGAACTATTTGATAATGTTCACGTATGATTTGTTTGCCATCAGGTTGCTCTTCTATAAAGCGGCGCATAAGTATTTCTTTTCCACTATTATCTACCATTAATAACTGAGGATGTGATAGGTTTGCGCTCTTCACTGGTACATTAACGTAAATGTTATCACCATCTCCGGAAGCTCCTCCTATTGCTCCGGCATCCCTTGTCTTGTCGCGAGTCATAAGTTGTAAAATCTCAACATTTCCATCCTTAATGAAAAATTCTCTTTTATTTTTAAGGCTAGTACGTGCGGTATTGTAATCCATATCACTCCCCCTGTCGATTTCATGACGTCTCATAGAATCATCATCAATTTGATGGCTTAGTGCAATATCATCCCTATCGTAAGATTTCCTATGTGGGCAATTACCTTTACTACGGCAAAGCTTTTCCTGCTCATCGGGGTCTTCGTCAACTAGTTCATGCTCATCGATAACGTCCTCTATATAGACATCACGATCATTAATAAGATTAGTTCTAGAATTATGGAAACTAAGATGAGTGTCGTCTTTGGCTGTACGGGTATTTCTGTAAGTATATTATTTTTTATTAAGACACATATTTGCAGCTAATATTTAAATCTTTTGCTGTAACTCACTTTATTTTAACTCTCCTATGATGCTCTTCGGCCGATCGTATACGTCGAGTTTCTTCAGAATGTGTTCTCGCTTCGCCTACATCGGTCACATGAACTGCGCCTAAGTTTTCGTCAAACTGTTGGTGGCCATTGTGGAATTCCCAACGGGTAGGCTTTGTTCGTGGATCGTTCGGTTTGTCCGCGGACCAGGCCTCTCGTCTTCCCATCCACTCGGCGACCTTAACAAAATTCACAGATAATAACTTTAATTAGTACTTGTTTATTTTCTACAGCTAAGCTCAGAGCTATATCGAGATTTTGCTTTTGTCATTATTCGAAGCGCAAAACATGTACAAAGCGTTAATTGGAAGTTTACAGTATAAAGCGGGTGCTAAAATTTTAGAAAATTGACTTTCAATTATTATTGAAAAGTGGAGACTGTTGGAAATTTTATAATGACAACAGTTTTTTATTTGAAATTAGTTTATTGAAATTCAAATTATTCTAACTGTTAATGATAAAACAGTAACTGAAGTGAGTGTAACTTCAACCACTTATCGCTTAGAGAGAGACGAGCCCATTATCAATCGATGTTATTCAAATTAATATAACCCACAACATTGCTCGAACTCGGCTAGAGGTATGCCGCAAAATTATTGACAATTCAACCTCTCGGATTCGCTATTTAGTTACGAGGTTTACGTATAAAGAGGACGATATAGGCCTTACAAAAAAGAAAACAAATAACTTCGTCGATGCTTCGAATACATCTTCTTAAATTCCATATATTTATTGTAGTTCCTAGTAATTTGCCTTTTATTTTTGGCTGCGCCGTAAGAACCAATGCATATGGTCTGCACAAAAAGGATGCAATTTTATGAAAACATGGTGGGATTGTTGCGAGAGTGAGTGTCCCAAAATGAGAGCATAGGAATTAAACGATCCCAAAATAAAATAGAATCTATCTTGCGACTGTATATCTTGGAATTTTAGATTTTAAGTTGCAAGTCATAAATCGTTATGACCCAGTCCTGTTTCATCGTCTGGAGGCATTAAAGCAACTAATTTACCTCATTGTATTAATTTTAATTTTATTTTGTGAATAGAAGATGTACATTTCCAAAAGGAATACAAGGATTGCAAAATGTATAGAGTTAGTTTTTTGTGGTAAACTAACGCTTTATTTCTCTCACACAGTCTCCGCTCCAATTAAGTCATTTCCATAGCTGCTAGATGCGATAGTAGTGTAAAGATATGGTCAGAGTAGCTAAACATTTGATGAAATAATCGTAACCCCTATATAATATATGTACTTTCTTTTGTTTTAAACAAATGTTCATTAACTTTTAAAAGTTTCCAACATAGCATAATAGTAATTATACTAAAATTATTATACTATTTAATATAATTTTACCCTACATGAGGCATTAAAATAGTGGTTACGCTTATTTCGTCAAATGTTTGACTAATCCGTCCGTACCTTAAATACATATTTATAAATATATTTGAAACTAGAAATCAAAAACTGAAGAGTGGTTAATCTAGTATTCTAGCAAAAGTGAGTAAGTAATGTTAATTTGATTAAACGTTTTGACAGCATCATTTTGAGCTTTATTTTCATTCCAAATCGAAAAATGACTAAAACAAAAGTCAGAACGGTATGATTAATTTTCTATTGTACGAGTGTAATTTTCTCTCATTAATAAATTTTTATTATTTCAATAAAACATAACCAAAATTTAATTAGAATAACTTTAACAAAACCACTACTCTCATTCTCAGATTGCAAATAAGGAAATAAAAAATGAAAAACTTAAAACCAATTGTGCAGTACAAAAAGTATACGAGCATATGCAATATTTCTCTCAACTAAGCCTTCGTGCTATGTATTAAAAAAATATTTTTATTTTGTCAAAATCTACCTGTACAGATTTTGTTTGTTTTCCATTTGCCATTTCCCTATGCACTAGATGAACATCGTCTTCAGTTCTACTGATATTAACAATTCTTTTGCTACAATAGAAAAAGAAATTATTACAATATGTAGAATTAATAAGTGCATGAACGATGAAGGAAAAGTTTGGATAAATTGATGAGCAGGGTTGGGATTTCTATAAAATGTTTATATATTCATGTAGATTTTATTAAGTTATTGGATAATATCGATTATGATGATGTTTAAATTTCTATTCCACCTATGAAACCTTCATCAAATTATTAAAATGCGATTTGTGTTAACAAAATTTAAAACATAACTTACACTACGTCTTGACTATCCACAAATTGCACATTGAGAGAGCACAAATTTATTTTTATTTTCCTGTGTGTATATTGTTTGTGTGATGGCACAACGTTATTTCAATACGAACAGATCAACCAGAGCGACGGTGTTCACGAGCCAAATCCCTGTGCGAACAGCAAAATGTACGATGGCTAAACAGATTTGTGGCTAGTCAAGACGGCATGTTAGGAATGCAGCAGGGAGTTGCCATCGGACATTTAAAGTTACGAACAGAGTAAAGACAATCGAAAAGGTGCAACGTAATAAAGCTTTCGTTTTAATAATTTATTATTATGTTGTTATCGAAATAAAGTATTAAAGCTTGGCATACATAGATGATTTGCTCGTCAACAAGCAAATCACAAGAAATTGGAATTTTTCAATTAATTTTTAAACTTTTGATTTGTGCCTTATGTGCCTCTTCCATGTTAGTTTACTACGACAAGTTGAAGCGTGCGTTCGGGAAAATAGCAACTAAACAATTTGTAGAAGACTTTATTAAAATTTTAAAAGAGGGATTTGCTATAATGTTGTGAAGTTGTGATTTTCATTTTTATCGCTTTACGTTTTATAAGTATAACCAATTTTATAAAAAAAACTACAGCTTGAAAATAATTAATAACAATTATATTAAAAGGTTAAATATTATTGTTACTTCCAAATAATTTAGAATGTATGTTTACATGTGAACGCTTATTTCTCTTCAACAACAACACAGCCGTCCACTTTCATTTGTAAGTTTTTTTTATAAAGTAAAAATATTGAATGTATGCTTTTATATGTTATCTACGCAAAAACATAAATGTGAAAATAAGGCCAAGTTCCTAACCTAAAATTTCGGCCGTAAATAGAACTGAGATCAAAATGAGGACCAAGTTCTTCATATGTACAATACCATTCCATTTCTAGGCAAATTGCTAGCTTGGTAACATTTTTTTCCATAATCCTTTCCCATATTAGAAACTTACAAAAATGTGTTCAAACTTGTCCTATAAGGTTACCTGTACGTAGAGTCCTTATGTTTCGAGTTTCATTATTTTATGATTAAAGGAAGCAAAGTAATGAGGAAATGATCAAAAATGGTAATTTCCAAGCACTTAATCCTTGTAACGTTTATTAGATAAAAATTGGCAAATAATCATTATGGGTATATTTTTGTTCCATTTCTTAAGCAAAATGATAATTATTTTTGATTTTTATTTTTTTCATTGCCGAATAAATATCAAATAAAAATAATTTTCACGCATAATTATTGTTATTCGATTAATATTTTTTGTAATTATTGTATGTATACTATAAAAAATGTTTTATTTTTATGTCTGATATGACTAAAATTTTTAATTTTTTTTCAGAGTAGGCATATATTTGTCGAAATAATAGTTATTATCAAGAAAAAAGTATAAATAATTAACAGATAACTAGGGATGGATGGGATTTCCATGTAAATACTGATTTGTTGTCGTTTGTTAAAATTCAACGAAAACAAATATCTTAACGAATCAGTGTATTACTCTTGCATATTTCATCATATAAATGCATATTTTTACATATTTTGTCATAAATACATATTTAAAATAAATTTTTTGAGTTTTTTCAGCCTAGAAAAAGAGAAAGCAAAATTTTTTTATTAAATGGTTTGTGACGCTAGAAAAGCAAAACACGCAGCGATTCATCGAGCCGTTAAAGGATCTGATTCTTTATTGGTAAAACTTTTTAATAAAAATAAAATACTTGTGTGCATAACGGATGCAGCTCCTTACATGATTAAGTCAGAAAATCATTTAAAGGTTGCCTATTCAAAAATTATACATTTTGCATGCTTAGCACATGCAGTGGGGTTGCTAAAGTCGGCACGCAACCAGTGGAGGTTTGAAAAATTAAATTTCTCTCTCCAAGGCTACTATAAATTAACTTTTTCCTATACACAAAGTTTAGAAAAATGGATGAATTGTTTGTTTTGGTTAATGCCTCTCTCGTCTAAACCTTCTCTCACAGCATATAATAACTAAATGGGTAACTTGGTTAGAAGCTGTGGGATATTATGCTAAATATTTTACCGAATTTCAATATATTATACAAGACTAAGTGAAGTTTATATCCTTGCTATTAAACAAGTTAAATATGTTTTAAAACTACTAAACTTAAGCAGTGACTTAGCGTCTGTGCATATAAATCATAATTTTCTTGTCAACGCCATCACTCAGGTAGACACTAGAATTAGTTAAGGATCAAGTACAGAAACCAAATGTACAAACGCAGACAATTTGGAAACCGTATATTTCACAAATGAGCTAGCAGCACTCAAATATGCGACAATAACTTTCGTGACGTGGACCGATAGTTTTGGTTTCAAGAATCTCGTCAAAGTTTTTCATAAATTTAATTTAATCGTGTTTCGTATACTATTGTTGAAAAACTTTAAATAAGCAATAAAAATAAATTTTTTGTTCAGCTTTTTTAGCTTTCAATACTTTTACAGATACAAAAAATTTTTTTATTTCATTGACCTTTTAAGTTTGGTGAAATATTGAATAAAGTTTATTGAACTGAAAAATTTATTTCTATTATGGGTATGTAATAGTGCATTTACATTACTCCCGAATCTAGTACTTACTAGATTTCGACCAAAATCTTGTTGTTTTTCGATAAAATCTACTTAAGATCTAGTAGTACTTAGTAAGTTAATGTCTGTACTTACCTAGTAGCTCCATAGAGTGGACACCAGGAACATATACAACATAAAAGTAGTATCAGTATGGTCAAGGCCACCAAGGTAGCAAGTAAAATTAGCAACCAAAATAACAGTTTGTTTTCAGCTTTATACAGGGTCTGCAATGGGGTAAGAGTCTTTTGAATTTTGTTAGGATTTAGCAACGTATGCTAAAAATGAAATACAGCTACTTACATCTGTTGCGCTCATGTTGACCTCTCGGCCAGTCATAATAGCGAAGGAGCTATTATGCTGGGATAGGCGTTGCTGGATTTGTAATATGTCCACTACAGACGAACTATCATAGAGGACGGTGGCAGTGACAACGCTTCTGTCCTTTATATCAGGATTTCCTGAGGGCGGAATATTTTGAGCGCCTGGTTCATCAGGTCGTAATGCACGAATTTCGTGTATTATCACTTTACCACCAGTAATGGTGGAAAGTGTCTCTTCGGTTTTGATTTTGTCTGGATTCAAACCAGGTACTAGAAATGTAACAGCCCTTGTACGACTTTCTGGTGGGTAAATCCGTATGGTGGTTACACTTGATCGAACTGGTATCCCCAAATCATAGGCGCGAGCAGTTAAAACAAAAATATTTTCTTGCTCGGGAGAATGCGGAGATGCTCCTACCTGCCTTTTACTTCTAACAGTAGTCTCTTTCCTGGCACGAAAATTCACTTTTTCCCGGACCGTAAGCTCACCAGTGATTTTGTCTAGAGCAAAATTATTGTCATAGTTACCATTGATGATCTCATAACGCACTTCATTATTTGGGGCAGTGGCATCCTTGTCCGTTGCATGTATAATGGCAGTTGTAGTGAAACTTTTTAAGTCAGGACCCAAAATAAATTCATAAACATCCTTTTCAAAAATCGGCTTTTCATCATTAACATCAATTAACTTAATAACTAAAAGCACTTGAGCTCTGTTGCCGGTACCATCGTTGTCGCGTGCCTCTACGTATAAATGATACTCGGGCATGACTTCACGATCGAATCCATGCTTGTTTGTGGATACTGTTATAATGCCGGTTTCAGCATCCAAATTCAAGGAAGTGTTTAAATAACCCAGTATTGAGGTATAACGAATACGACCACCCATACCCGTGTCAACGTCGTCGGCATGCACTTGAACGACCTTTGTGCCGACCGTCATATTTTCGGGTAGATCAACCGTATAAACAGGCTCGTTAAAGACAGGTGGATTGTCATTGACATCGTTGATGTAGACAGTCACATTTACATTCGCGGAAAGATTAGTTGCTGGTCCCAATTCTTGGGCCAAAATTTGAAATTCAACAGTTTGACGTTGTTCATAGTCCAACAAGATGTTATCACGAACTCGTATTAGGAATGAGGCACTACGCTCGGCTACATTAGGCGAAATCTCGAATGTTCCGTTATTGTTGATTAACGTTAAAGAAAATACGCCATTTTTTCCGGTGTCATCGTCATAGACACGTGGCACATAAGGATCGATAAACGTGATAGCGGTACCTTGTGGTGCATTCTCATCAACTCGAGATACATAGCTGGAAGCAAACCAAAAAAGATCGTATTATTCAGCTGGCAAAGTAAAAATATTTTATGGACCATATTGATTAAGCTTAATATCTACACCTGCCTATCAAATGGACATTTTAAAAGAAGATATGAACGAAATTAGTCATGCCAACTTGCTTTACTACACAGAATTTTAAAATGTTTTCCCCACATATGATTGTAGATATGTGTGTGTACATACAAATATAATGTGATTTTTGATGAATTTTTTTCTTACAGTTGTACAAGAGAAAATTTACAACAGGTTAAGCTCGTTTTATAAGGTCTGTTCCAAGTGCATAACAAAACAGTCCGAACTAGTTCGAGTTAGTCCAAACGCGTTCCAGATAACAATTTTTGTGCTATTTTGAGAGAAAATGAGAGAGTAAAATTTTTCATTTCTTGTACAAAATCGTCCGAACATTTTCTTTGGGTAAGTTTGGACTAGAATTAAATTATCAGCTGTTTTTTGTTTATATTAAAAAATCATAAAATTTTTAAATAAAGGAGAAAAGTTTTTATTTTAAATTTATTAAAAAGCAAAACGTCCAAATAAACTTGAAGTTGTAAGTACATATATTTGTGCATATTTATCACTTTATTTAATTAAAAAAAAATGGTTTTATCGATCAGTTTAGAAGTTATGGACAGCTGCCGCCAATGATGCAAATGGATTGCTTTTAAAATATTATGCATTTTAAGCCTATAAAATTACTAAAATAAAACTTATTTGAGAAAGTAGGCAACATTTGTGTTTTTTAGCGTTCCAACAATTCCGGACAACTTTGGCACATACAGAAAGTAATTTTCTTTTTACTCTCAATAGTCCGGACTATTTTGTTATGCACCTGGAACAGACCTATATTGTCGCACAAATAATATGACTTCGAATTTCTTTTGTAGAATACTACAAGTGGTATATTGTAAACGCAATTCGCACAAAAACATAAATATGAAAAAAGGCCAAGTTCTTATCCACGAATTTCGGCCGTTAAAAATACTGAGATGAAAATGAGAATCAGGTTCTTACCATATTATTTCTAGGCAACCCCCTAGATGAAAAGTTTTCTTTTTCAGATATTTCAGATTACTCATTTTCCAAAACCTACCTGTATACTAAATTTGAGCTCTATAGCTATAGGGGAAGTGCTCTATAATATTGGTGAGTGAATCAGTAAGTAGGTACTAAAATATGTACTTTTTACTCCTTCATATCTCCGGAAGCCTTTGTGGACCTATGAGGTTACCTATATATAGAGTCATCATGTTTCATTATTTTATGATTAAAGGAGGCAAAGTTATGAGGAGAGTAAAACAGTGCGAATCATTTCATATAATATACCCACTGTGTGCATTAGGCCTGAATATTGTATTGTAGACATTTGAGAGAATACTGAAAGTTTGGCAGTTCAATGGCTCTCTTTATGTTTTTAAATGGTTTCATAAAATCAAGTTATTTCTTAAGGCCAAAAGTATATTTTAAGGTAAAAACTTGCAACCAAATAAATAAAAAACCAAAAGAAATATATTTGTCGCAAAAATTTGAAAGAAAACTTCTTGCAAGTGATATTTAATTTATTTGTTATCGGGGAAAAAAGAAATATATATTTCTGTGGCAAATATTAGAGAAAACTAATTGAAAAAATATATATGTACAGGGCCGGGAAGCTACTTTGATTATAATTTTTGATTAATTGAAAGAAAATGGATCGTATATTGATAAATGTTTTATCTAATGTCGGCAATTATGTATGAAATACAATATCAGATAAATGTCCGCCTCACAAATGCGAGCCCCTGTGAGCAAATTTTTCATTACATTCTCACACATTTCACGCGGTATTTCATTAATTTCACCACGAATATTTTGTTTGAGTTGCTCCAGCGTTTCTGGTTTGTTTGCATAAACCTTGCATTTCAGATATCCCCACAAAAAGAAGTCCGGAGCAGTCAAGTCAGGCGACCGTGGAGGCCAATCAACATCACCATTCCTTGAAATAACTTGTTGTGGAAAGAGGTCTCGCAGTGATTCCATTGTATCCTAGCTGTATGCGATGTGGCACCGTCTTGTTAAAACCACATGTTAGTCAAGCCCCAAGCATGCAGTTGTGGCGTTAAAAAGTTTTCAATCATATCACGATATCGCTCCCCATTGTCAGTTGTCGTTACGCCGTTTTCAGTTTTAAAAAAGTAAAGTCCAATGATTCCTCCTGACCAAATTGCACACCAGACTGTCACTTTTAATGGATGCAAAGGTGACTGATGAATAATTTGAGGGTTTTCCATTGCCCAGAACTGACTATTCTGTTTATTCACATATTCATTCAAATGAAAATGTGCCTCGTCACTCATGATTTTTTCATGAAAATCGGGGTTTGTCATGGGCGAGCTGTAGCATCCTATTGGCATATGTACGGCGGCGTAAATGGTCTTCTGGAAGAAGCTCTTATGTCAACTGAATCTTAAATGGAAACAAATGCAAATCTTTGTGCAAAATTGTGGCCGAAGTTGTTCAAGCTCCTAAGCGCGGTGTCGAATTGAGGTTGATGGATTGTTTTGAACACTTTATTGAACAGTAGTAATGTTTTCAGCCGATCCTGCAGTACGTTGTGGTCCATGCTTGGGCCTACCAGCTACAGTCCCTCTTTCTTTGAAATTATTCACTACACGATAAATAGTGCGTCTTGTTGGCACGTTGTTTTTCCCAAAAATTTCACGTAACTTTCTCATCGTCACAGTAATCGATGATTGATTTTGATAAAATGTTTTAACGATTAAAATACGTTGGTTTACCGAATATTTTTCCATAATAAATTTGCCACGTCTCTACTTTACGACTGCCAAATAAGAGCTGTCAAAACTAATGGTTACCAAAATGGCGGCAAAACAAAGTACATATGTACGTGTATGTATGCATGTATAATTACTTTGCCATCAGCTGTTCCTCTTTTCCTTATCTAAATGTGGTATAGTCTAAAACCTAATACAAAATATAATCTAAACATGGACTTAAAAGGCAGAAGTGGTAATTTTTTGCGCATACTTTTTCTAGTATAACTGTCGCCTTAAATAAAGCAATATTATGTACAATTGGAGTTACTAGTTTATTGATATTTTAACAGTTGGAATGGAAAAAATAATAACCAAACAATATTTGCGCATGTGAATTGTGTTTTTATTCAGCCTTATTACGGATCTCGTGTAATCGAGTTGCAAGTTTACCGTTTCTGCATAGCAACTCTGTTATCAAATCTATTAGATACGAGTAATTTCGTATCAAGAGTGTCGAATTCGACTGTCAAAACTTGACAAAATAGTTGCGCTATTTATTGCTTGCGATAGTCAAAAAACTAAATAATTAACAATAAAACTTCTAAAGTATGAGTTTTGTTTATAAACTTTATTAGATTATATTTTTAATATTGTGAGAAAATTTTGAGAAGATGCTTCAGTTGTTACGAAAAAATCCAGAGTTGGTGCATTCCTATCACAAGAGGGAATCGACAATAGCGTTAACACCTTAGGGTCGCCTTTTCGTACGAGATCCGAGGGCCAGATTACAAATGCAATTTATATTAAAATGATTGCACAATAAATCTAATTCGTATGCTACGCAAGGGGAAGGATGAGAAAGCATTGCTAATAAGCCGTTTTGCTTTGTCTGATGTCGGTGTTATTGAGTGCAAAACATATTAAAATCTGATTTGGTTAATCTGAAACCGAAAATGGAAATTAATGACGCCATAAAAGATTGCTTTTTTTCAATCAGTTGCTATGCGTTTTTACGTGCACAATATCAAAATTAACAGGATTTTTATTATGTAAATCGAGGTTATGTTGTTCAAAGTTGCCGTGTCTTAATAAAGAGGTTAACCAGGGGTCATCATGCAAATATTTTTTATATTCTTTTTGCGGCCAAGTTCTTCTTATGCCAACGCATAACAAGTTGTTCCATAACAAAACTTTGTTTTAGTTATTTCATACCCTGCTCTTTTTATTCTGTTACAAAATCTTTGCAGTAGAAAAACTTACGTAGACCAAACAATTTTAGAATTCGACAAAAAGTCCAAAGTACGACTTCGACAACCGTAATAAGGCTGATTATAAATCTAAATGATAAAGTTTTGGTATAATAATGAGTGTTAGTAGGAGTACAAACGATCTGGTCGAAAAAATATCTTCAATGAAAAGGCGCATTTTTGATTAACTGGCTATGTTATCAAACAATATTGACATATGTATAAGTGACAATGCCAACTATCACGAGGTTCACCAGGTAGCAAAAAATCCATAAATATCCACTGCTAGGTGAGCAACTCACCGTCATCATTGGTTTGTACATATTCAATTGAATTTTTAATAGATACTTTCGATTAAACGGGAGAATAAAAATATATACAAATTCAATTACATTTTACGACGCTAATTTATTTCAAAATATTTGTTCTACAATCGATATTTACGTTATAACACTCAAATCACAACTAAGCTGATAGAAAAGTCCCAAACTAACCTCAAAAAATCAACCGCGTATTGTCTTCAGTATACAAGTTTCAGTGTTACCAGCAGTGCGATTCATTATTATTTTTTGAAAGATATTGGTAACGGTTAAAGCTTTTAACAAAAAAATTAAAGATGTTGCTATTCAGTAATCTTTTTAAACAACATTCGAAATTTGTTAAGTCAGCTGGTGTTACCGTCTAGAAAACTAAACGCCAAATTAATATTCATGGCATATTTTAGAAGCAGTGTTAGCTTCTGATCATTCACCTATAATTGTTAATTTACACAACAGTTCTGTCATTGTTCCTGAAACCCTAATTTTCTAACCAAATAAAAACACAAATTGGTAAAAATGTAAAATGAATGTAAGCTCTCACTCATATTTGAACGTCCCACTGAGAAAACCAGCTGATATCCAACACTCTTGTACACAATTTATTGTAACTAAGTAGAAAGATTCAATAAATTAAAATTAAGTGGAAAAAGTATTCACCAAACAAATACTTTCCGAATGATTTCGCCCTAAATATGACGATTTTTCGAAAGATAAATTTAAAACTATTTTTTTCGATTCTAATTCGACTGCTCTTAGCACGCATCTATAAAGCCTAGTTTGGAATTCCAAGCAATAATTTATGGTTTAAGGCAGTAGGTCTTGATTAGCCTGAAATCTGTTCGCGCATTCACATAGCGTCGGCAGAATAACGAAAAGAAATTTGTTTGTGGTTTTCTGTGTGTAGAATACGTGTAGATGTTCTGTTCAGTTTGAGCACAAGCTTTGATTGTCATCGATATTGTTTCCTTGTTCTCAGCTTTGTTTATGCACGGGTTTTTACAGACGAGCGCACACATGCATATATTTTATTTTGTCTGCGTGTATTTTTTTGTGTAGTGGCAGAACTGAGTTGTGCGAACAACTGTTCGGACAACGTTGTTTCACCACGAGTCTTCACGAGCCAAATTCCTGTGCGAACAAAAAGAATTATGGCTTGTCAAGATGGAATGTTACTTTCGAAACTTAGTGTACAAAACCAGAATTTGAAATTCATGCTATACAGTGTCAATTCAACAGTGACCGTGTTTGAGTACAGACGTACGTCATATCGAACGCATAACAAATATATATATTTTGTTTAAAGTATTCAATTGAACAGTGAACAGTTAGTAATAACAAAGAAATAAAGAACAAAAATTAACAACAATATAATATATTGTGTGTAAAAAAAACAATAACAAATAGTGCATGGTTAAACCGGTTTGAACAATTGATAATGAGTGTATGAGCGCACCAAATATTAATGAAAAAAATATAAAAGGTAATAACAACAATGCTTATTACTCTTTTTCTTACACAAATGCTAATAACGCAATGAACAATACAAATAATAAAAAAAAGATGACAGTGCTTTTTTAAGCGCCAGGCCAATTGACCGAACGCGTTCTTTATCCGGAAATATAAACTTATCTTCGCAAATAACACCAGAAGAAATTACAATTCAAACAAAAAACAATTCAGGTACCATATCAAAAATAGTGCAACAAACAAACGAAACAGGTAATTTGAAAAATCCCGTAAAAAAAGTGCAAACAGGTATGGATCGTTATATAACCATAACAAAAGGAAGGCCAGTCCTAAGTCTTCGCAGCAAGAGCGCATTGCTAAACAATATAAAAGCTCCCAAAGTACTGTAATGCCGGTAAGCGAAAACAGATTCTCTGTACTTGCTACAGCGGATGATGAAGCTGAACCCGCTGTCAGGGAACAAAAACCTCCCCCGATTTACTTGCGCGAACAAACATCTAACGAAATTGTTAACATGTTGTCTCAGCTTGTAGGTAAGGAAAGCTTTTATGTAGCTTCTATACGAAGAGGTCAAATTCAAGAAACAAAGATCCAAGCGCACACTGAGAAGAATTACCGCCTAATCGCAAATCGCCTCGATGCAGATAATAAGAGCTATTATACGTATCAACTCAAAAGTGCTAAAGGTTTGATTCTCATTGTAAAGGGCATTGCCAGTTCTGTTCCCACTGATGAAATAAAAAGTGCCATAGAGGTGGAAGGCTATGTCGTAAGGTCAGAGCACAATATTCTAAATAAGAACAAAGTTCCCCAACCTATGCATCGTGTTGAAATCGTATTTAACGCATCGCAACTTAAATCAAAAAACTCGGTTCATCCAATATATAATTTGCGCTACCTTTTGAACAGAAGAATAACGGTTGAAGAGCCTCTAGAACGTAGCGGTCCCCGTCAGTGTACTAATTGTCAGGAATTCGGACACACGAAAACCTACTGCAAGCTACCATCCGTATGCGTTGTTTGCGGTGATGCGCACCGGACCTTGGAATGCACTTCTTCCAAAACAGACCCCAAGGTAAAAAAATGCAGCAACTGTGGTGAAAACCACACAGCAAATTACATGTAAAAAATAATTCCAAGGTCGTACGCAAACCTGATTATGAGCAATATAAAGCTTCCCAATTTCCTCGGCTTCATGCTGGTTCTGTTGCTAGTACACAAGCTACACATCCACACACTAAGCCAAACTTTTCATATGCCCAAACATTGAGAAATGATTTACCTAATGCGAATGCCAAAAGTTCTAATGCGCATAAACATTCATATGCCCACATCTTAAAAGAGGGTGCTCAGACACCCCTCACTACCAATTCGAGCTCAATCGATAATTTAATAGAAACAATGAATAATTTCATGACAACTATACAGGGTATGTTTCAGAAAATGATGCGAACCCAAAACATGCTTCTGCAAGTTCTGCTGAGCAAAAAATGAACCAGTTAAAAATATGCTTCTGGAACGCTAACGGGCTATCCCAACATAAATATGAAGTAGAACACTTCCTGCTAGCACATGATATAGACATACTATTAGTCTCCGAAACACACTTCACTATAAAAAACTGCTTTAGAATTGATGGGTTTTTTATATATGACACAAAACACCCAAGCGAAAGGGCATGTGGTGGGACTGCCATTATAGTCCGAAAAAACAAGGCATTTTCCATTGCCTGAATTCAACGAAGACTTTTTGCAAGCCACGACTATAAATCTTACTGATTTTAAAATTGTAGTCTCGTCAGTGTATTGCCCGCCTAGGCATAAAATCGAACACCATGAATTTGCCAGGTTCTTTGCTACGCTAGGACAAAAATTTATTGCCGCTGGTGATTACAATGCAAGCACACATATTGGGGATCCAGACTCCTTAGTCTTAGAGGTAGGCAGTTGTATTATACAGTTGAAGCAAACAAGCTGGACGTCGTATCTGCCGGTAAACCCACCTATTGGCCCACAGATTTTAATAAGTTGCCAGACCTTATAGATTTTGCTATAGTAAAAAACATCAAACGCGACCAACTGTTAGTTACTTCATCCTATGACCTATCTTCTGATCATTCACCTACAATTGTTATTTTACACGACAGTTTTGCCACTGCATGTAAAACCCTTAGTTTCTACCCAAACAGAAACACGAATTGGTTAAAATATAAAATGTATGTGAGCTCTCACTTATCTTTGAACATGCCACTGAGAAATCCAGCTAATATTCAATCAGCTGTAGATCATTTTACAGACGTCGTGACTGCCGGAGCCATAGCTGCAACGCCAACAAAGCCATCAGCTAAAATAATATCGCACCAGGCCACAGCAGATATTCAGATGCTCGTCATTGAGAAAAGAAGACTAAGAAGACAATGGCAAAATAGTCGTTCTCCACACATAAAAATGCAAATGAACTTATGCCAAAAAAACTTACGCAGTAAATTGAGACAGAAACACGAATTCGCTATCGACAACTTTTTAAAAAACTTGGATCAAATGAAAAACACGGATTATAGTTTGTGGAAAGCTGTAAAGCACTTACAATGTCCTATTGCTTACGAATCCCCACTAAGACTTGAAGACCGTACTTGGGCTAAAAACTCAAGTGAAAAGGCAAATGCGTTCGCAAATCACTTAGAGAAGGTTTTTGCACCACATGATATAAGTAATTCCACTATTCCAATTATTAGTCACACCGTGAATGATCCTATGAAATTTCGGTTGTCTTGTTTAAAATCGACAATTAAAAATACGGATATGAAGAAATCACCTGGACCTGATCGTATAACAGGATCAATGATAAGAAACTTACCTGATTCAGCTGTAAGAATTTTACTTTACATATTTAATGCCATGTTGCGCGTCGGCTTCTTCCCATGCTCTTGGAAGATGTCTGAAATTGTTACGATCCCGAAACCTGGAAAGGACTCAAGCCAGATTACATCCTACAGGCCTATTAGCCTACTGTCAGTTTTGTCAAAAATATTTGAAAAATTATTCGTCTCGAGTGTAACTCCTTTCCTAAATGAACAAAACGTTATCCCAGATCATCAGTTTGGTTTTCGAGCAAGGCATAGTACGATTGAACAGGTCCATAGAATCGTTACCATTATTAGATTTTTGAAAGAAAGCAATACTGTTCAGCTTTATTTATAGACATTTCCCAAGCATTTGATAAAGTCTGCCATGATGGGCTACTTACTAAAATAGCTCGGGTTCTTCCTGAAAATACCCAGAAGCTTATAAAAAGTTATTTGTCCGATAGAACTTTTAAAGTAAGGTCAAAGGACCAGCTTTCAAGATGTGGGAAAATCAGTGCAGGAGTACCTCAAGGTAGTGTGCTAGGGCCGCTATTATATATCATCTATACAGCGGATATGCCGACAAGCCCACATACATATACATCAACCTTTGCAGACGACACTGCAATTATAAGTGTCAGTAATGTTCCAAAGGATGCATCTGAAAAGCTGCAGTCCCATATTCATAAGCTAGAAGATTGGCTAAAACAGTGGAGAATAAAGGTAAATCCATCAAAATGTGCTCATGTAACGTTTTCCCTTAGAAGGCAAAATTGTCCACCAATCACAATAACTAATACCATGGTTCCAGCGGAAACGCACGTCAAATATTTAGGTATCCACCTAGATCGGCGCCTAACTTGGACCCGTCACATTGAGGCAAAAATAACGTCCATAAAGCTTCGAACAAATCAACTGCATTGGCTAATAAGTCCTAACTCAACTTTGGCTTTGGAATATAAAGTCCTATTATACAAATCCGTTATAAAGCCAATATGGTCATATGGTATTCAGCTGTGGGGTACTGCGTGTGCATCAAACATCCAGAAGTTACAGAGAAGACAGTCTAGGATTTTACGTCATATCGTATGCGCCCCCTGGTACATAAGAAATGAAAACATACATAGGGATCTCAAAGTTCCCACTATCCACGAAGAAGTTAAAACATACACGTCCAAATACGTGAACAAACTAGTCGCACATCCCAACACTCTAGCACGCAATTTATTGCAATTTGATGGCCACCAGAGACTAAAAAGAACTGACACATTGAGCCTGGTGAGGCGGCTCTCTCTACACAATAGAAGATAGATTATTAAGATTTGAATACAAAAAATTAGTTATTACGTTGGTACTAACTAGTAAATAATAATTTAGAAATAAGATTTGAATACTTATTGTGAATTTCTTTTAATAGAAAGATTCAATAAAAAAAAAATGCAGTAAAAAAAAAAAATCCTATACAGTGGTGTTGATGCAAGCCACTGGATGAACACTATATTACTATGAAGCTATCTCTAGCTTTACTTATATTTTTTAATTTAAAATCTCCCGTGTTAGCATTATTACTATTTATCGTTTTTATTCAAATTTTGTCCGTCGTTCGCAATATTTAAAATTCTTATGGATTGGTACTCATTATTATTATTTAATACCCATTAATAAATAAACCAATAAAAATATTAAATCGTCGATCACCGGTAATTACCTATATTAGAAAATTAGAAAAGAAATCTCTAGTCCCAAAGATGTTAGTGGCCTTACCCTCAAGCTACCAATTTAACTTAGTACGTTTACGGACAGTCAGCAAAAGTGGGGAGCCGAATAAGGCCAAAAAAAAAATCAGATTTTGGAAGATTCATAGTAAGCACACATGTGTAACATAGTTCGCTTTGAAAGAAGCTGTACCGTATGACACAAAATGTGAAATTTCTTTTATTGGTGCTTATATTTTTCAGCAATGAAGAAAAAACGAATATTTTGCAAAGCAATGAACACAAAATTATACACATCACTATGACTTACGAAGAAAACACTACGAAAGCGTAGTAAGCATTCAGCGAATTTCCAAAAGCATACGAAGCACTGAAATAAGGACTTAAAAAGAAATGCTCCGAAGTGGGACATAGCGAACAAGTATTATGTCATACGTGTGCAGGTTCGTTTACAAAGCTACTACTGATGGTGAAGTAGTTTTTGCTGACAAACGGACACTAGTCTGCAAAACGAAGAATGATCTACAACGCTGCCCAATAAGAACAACAACAGTAAAGGACACTCTGCCCTGCTAGAGCATAGCTTTCATAGTAAACAAATTGTGGTTTTACAAAACTTAATTTTTGGAATCTCAGCAATGTAAAATGTAATTTAAAACTTTGCGTGTTTGTAAGGAACAAAGGAAATCAAGATAAGAAAGGAACCGAGGATTGTCGTGAAAACAGTAAAAGGAAGGATAGTTTTCATATTTTCAACATCTTGCAAAAGTGACTTTATAAGCGTATGTTGCCTTGTAGTGATACCGTGCAACCTGTTGGAAAATGCAACCCTTAAAATTATGACTATGTATTTTGTTACCAATTTATTGCGGTTGTCAATACGCAAAGCAAAGCCCAAACTACGCTTCTACAAAGGCAGATTATATAATATTCCTAAAACTTTTTTATATTATATTGTTTTATATTAATTTTTTTTATTTTCTATTATCAGCGCCCTCACAAATACGAGTGGCTACAATTATTTTTATATTTACAACGTTTGAGATGTCACTTAAAATAAATATTGCAATAATTACATACCTTTTTTAATCGATTTCGTACTAAATTTTATTTCTGATATTTAAATTTGAAATTAGACGAAACAGACGAAAACTTTAAACGAAGATTGAAGTAAAACAAAATTTATTTAAAAAAAAATCAAAATTTTACCAACAAAATAAAACATACCGAATAAAATGTCAAAAGGACGCAACCAAAATTGAAAAATAGTTTTAGGAGGTAAAAGTAACGTAAAAATTAAGTCTTGTATGAAACGGAAATAAAATCAACAAAATTACACACAAGGGGTAAAATTAGACTACTTACATATATATAACATAAAAATTCTCATCATTTTTTTATGCCGAAAAAAGTATAAAAATTTGAATTCAACTAAAGGAATATTTTTCCTCAACACATTTTTAAGTTTTTATACTTGGGTGAAAGGTATCCCAGCAAAAACTACTGCTTCGCCATCAGTAGCTTTGTAAGGGACTAAGAAGTAAGCATTGCTTACAAACCTGCTTACGTATGACATGATATTTGTTGGCGATATCCTACTTTGGAGCATTTCTTTTTAAGTGCTTATTTCAGCAGTTCGTATGCTTTTGGTGATTCACTGAATGTTTACTCTCGTTTTGGCGTACTCCCTTCATAACTCATAGTGAAATGGTTAATTTTGTGTTCATTGTCTTACAGTATTGCATTCTAGGAAGCACGACTCTACGCGAATGTGTAAAAATATTATTTGTTTTCTGCATTGCTAAAAATATACCTACAAATGTAAAATATTTCACATTTTACGTCGTACACTTTTGCATTTATTAAGGCAAAATATAAGTGCTTACTATGACGTCCAAATTTTCCGAGTTGCGGACTCTAACAAATTTTTATATACATACAAATCTAGTGATATCTCAAGTTCTTTGTACCCGATTTGTTTTTTTAGATGCGGCACTAAACTAGGTTTAAGTCTCAAAACTAATTTAAAATTCAACGCGTTTTATGAACAAAAAAAATTAATTTCTTCAATCGCAGAATTCGGGATTTATTAATCCTGTTAGGCATCCCTGGTATGGAATTATTCTGTAGCAGAATAATAAATGACTTCGATTTTTTACAACTTGAAGAATATCACGATTTTTTTTCTTTGGCTTTGTAACCAGTTAGTTTTAGCTGTTGGATGGATGTACGTACAGACATACATACATATGTGAATTGTGTTTTCACCAAGTTCATGGTAATATTGAACATTGTAAAAATATCTTTGGGAAAAACAGGCATTATGCTAATGGCTTCATGCAGTTGAGACAAAGGCATTGCACTCTAATGCAAAGCAATGGAAAACAATGATGCAAGTTAATAATCAACCAGTTTAACATAATGGTGTGTTTGAATTCAGCTCTGCTGTTTCGTTGTTCTTTTTGTTTTTACTTACTGATCGTTCTCAAAATATGGAGGCGAATTGGTACGCTCGGGTAAAAAGAACGCCAATTGAACGGTAGAAGCCATTGCTTGTGGCTCGTCACGACCAACCTTAACCTCTTCCGCAATTACTGTAAGCAAGACGGGATCGCCCACATGCGTGATTGCAGCGATATCCTCTAGAGGTCGCATTAGAAAGATTTCGCCTGAAAAGACAAAAGTAAATACGTTTAGAAATATAGGAAGACAAACAAAAAGAAAAGATTAAAACATAAGAATTTTTTTTAATAGTAGACTTCAAGTTTCATGAAGCCAAAGAGAAACCAAATCAAGACAAAACAATGAGGTAAGAAGTAGAGCTCCCACCATCAGGCAATTTGATTGTAAGTTTCGTTGTTTCTGATGTTGTAATTCCAATTTTCTTGTTGTTGATCTTTGTATGCACATAGTTTGGAGAGTTCGTGATGTTGCCATTGGTAATGATGTCTCAAACTTCAAATTACCAATCAAAACATAAGAGTATTGCTCTTTTGAAAAATTGTTAGGCCCAATGTTTCTTCTTTCTACACACAACAAAAAAAAAATAATAAAAAAAATATATATACAGGGTTACCGTTGACATTTTAAAAGTGGTACAAAATTTATATTTTGTTAAGAGTATTGTTTAAAGAAAAGAGGCAAAAAGTGAAGGTTGGATGGGTTTTAACTTACTGGATATTGTTTGTGCTGGAAAAATCTCGTCCAATTAAAAGCATCATGTGAAAACGTTTTTACAGTCATATATAAATATGCGGGTGTCTTTAATTTTCAACGCTATTTTCGTATCCTTTGAAGGTACAGTAAAATACTTCATAACATAAACGCATAAATTTACAAATGAAGTCTGCTTTAAGTCCGTTTTATAGCGTCGCAAAACTAATACGATTTGTACAATTTTTTGGTAGAATACTATAAGTATGAAACTGCTCGACACTGAGAGAGAATACGGATGAAAATTTGGCAGTCTTTATTTTTATAGCATTTCTTAAAATCAAGTTATTTCGTTAGATTAGTGTTGTGTTGCAAGGTACACATTTGCAACCACATGTATAGGAAAACAAAAGAAAATTATTATTCGCACAAATTTTAACGAAAACAGCATATTTTAATTACTGTGATATCAGGAAAAAAGAAATATATATTTTTGTGTCAAATTTTAAAGAAAACTATTTAAAAAATTATATATGTATGTTTGTAAGTATGTGTATTTGCTGTTCCTTTTATTCACTTCGTCTACTTGATTCTGCAATATGGCACCGTCTAAAAACGTAAACAAATGCAACCGATTTTTATTCTCTTTTTCTTAAATACGGTTCGTATTTTACAATATTGTTACAAAGTAATAGTCAAAGGTGTGTGAAACGACCTATTGTACAAATGTACAAATACGCAAAATCACAAACACAAAGCAAAAACAAATTGCGCAGCAGAAATTCCATGAAGTGCGATTCAACAAAAACAATTTCTACAGCAAGCAAAAAGTAAACAAAAGATACACACACACACACAAACACATATACAAGACTACTAAGCCAGCAACTGAAATAACAAATGCGCAATTTCACGTATGTTCGGGACATTTCAAGAAGCGGCCGTGATCTGTATATAAAGGCGCCGTCCACCGCAGAAGAGTTAGTTGACTTTGAGATTTTATTAAGTGAACATCTGTGTGTACAAAAAAAGTGTGAAGTGTACAGTGTAAATAAGTACTTAGTATAGTTGTAAATAGAGTCTTAATTGCCGAATAAAGTTGTGTTCTGGTAAAAATCATTAAGAACTGTGTAATTTAATTATTGCAATTAAACGAACCCTGAAAAATCACGTTTATTGTAGTAATAAACGTAACAACTGGTGTCAGAAGTGAAATTGCGAAAAAAAACATTAAAAATAAAAAGTAAGTAAAATAAAATGAAGTTTGACGAGCTGAAAGTAGATCAGCTAAAAAAAGAGCTGAGCAAGTTTGATCTGCCAACGACGGGCAATAAGGCAGAACTGCAAAAGAGGCTGATAGAGGAACTCAAGCGACGTGGTATTGATATCGGTCTACATGAATTCGAGGAAAAAGAGGAGCTCGAGATATGTACCCCTGCCACAAACACTAATATGGACTTCAACGTAATGTTGGCCGCTATGATGGAGAAATTTCAAGAAGCTTCTAGGACTAACAGCGAAAGACTCTTAGCTGAGGTCAGAGCCAACAACGAAAGACAAGAGGAGAAATTTCAAGAAGTTTCTAAGATCAACAGCTCTTAGCTGGGGTAGAGGAAAAACTTCAAGAAGCTTCTAAGATTAACAGCGAAAGACTCTTAGCTGAGGTAGAAGAAAAGTTTCAAGAAGTTTCTAAGAACAGTGAAAGACTCTTAGCTGAGGTAGAAGAAAAATTTCATGAAGTTTTTAAGATCAACAGCGAAAGACTATTAGCTGAAATCAGAGCCAACAACGAGACACTTCAGGAAATTTCAGAAGTTATGGGCAAACGAGTGGATGCTATAGAACTAAAAGTTAGTGAGCTTGATGAAAAATTTTCCGGCGTAGATGCAGAAATTCATGAGTTAAAGAACAAGATGAGCGATCTACAAATTCGAGAAGGACCGGCAAGAATAATCTCGGAGCATGCCAGCAAGATGAAGGCCCCAAGCTTTGATGGTAGCGCACCTTTTAATGTCTTCAAGTTCCAGTTCGAAACGGTGGCTAGCAAAAATGAATGGGACAATGACGAAAAAGCGATAGAACTAATTCTGGCGTTAAAGGGAACAGCAGCAGCAATCCTTGAAAGCTTACCAGCTGGCTGCAGAAATAGCTACGACGACATAATGGTGGCTTTGCAACGCAAGTACGGTGGCGAACATAAGAGAGAACTGTACAGGATGGAACTACGGGGCAGAGTCCAGAAGCCGAATGAAACGCTGCAAGATTTCGCGATGGAAATTGAGCGCTTGGTGAAGCTGACTTACCCAGGCGAGAACCATCCATTCCTGGACCAGTTCAAGATAGAAGCATTTGTAAATGGCATACGGGATCTAGATGTTAGATATGCAGTTTGCGCTATGCAGAAGTCGTCCTTTGCGGAAACTATTTCGTACGCGCTGGCCCAGGAGACCGCAAAAGTTATATCGAAGCCACAAGTCTACAAGGTGCGGCAACTTGAGGCTGATACGCTAACTTGCGGATACAAAAGGAGCGAGATAAAACAGATTATCAAGCGAATACTTGAGGAAAAAGGCAAATCTCGCGGCAAATGCTTTAACTGTGGTAAGGTCGGCAACTTCCAGCGCAACTGCAGATCTGCAAAGAAAAGGTCAAGATCTGCTTCACCACCGAGGGACAAAAAAAGGCGGAAAACACGATAAAACTGGTGCCTTTTCGAGACGGCCATGCAACGTAGAGCGCAAACACTATACAAAAGTGGAAAAAAGGGAATGCGTCATCGACGTGCGGGGGACCCATATCAGCTCAGGAGAAGACTGGTCTAAAGAACAGAATGATGACCCCATTTTGGCAAAGATTATATGGGCTAAACAGGATAACAAAAGACCGACCCGTAATGAAATATCGGCAGAAAGCTCATTAGCAAAAGCATATTGGGCCCAGTGGAATAGCCTAAAATTAATAGATGGCTGCTTATATAGATCTTGGGAAAGTGCAGATGGAAAATTTACAACGGACTTAATTGTCGTGCCCACTTCCAAGATAAAGGACGTAATGAAGCAATTCCATAACGGTCCTAGCGGCGGCCACCTGGGCATTAAAAAAACATTGGAAAAGATAAAACAGCGCTTTTACTGGGTTGGATGCCAGCAGTCTGTAGCCGATTGGATAGCTAATTGCGAACGGTGTATTGCGGCCAAGGGTCCAACAAGAAGAAGTCGCGGCAAGCTTCAGCAATACAACGTAGGAGCCCCTTTCGAGCGAATAGCTATCGATGTAGCAGGTCCACTCCCAGTCAGTGGCGCTGGTAACCGGTATGTACTAGTGGTAATAGATTATTTCAGCAAATGGCCCGAGGTGTATGCCATTCCAAACCAAGAATCTAAAACGGTGGTAGACGCATTTGTCAACAATTGGGTGTGTCGATACGGTGTTCCGATAGAATTGCATTCAGATCAGGGACGAAATTTTGAATCTGCCGTATTTAAAGAAATGTGCGAGTTATATGGCATCAAAAAGACGAGAACGACACCGCTACATCCACAGTCTGCTGGCATGGTAGAAAGATTTAACCGTACGTTGGAGGAATACCTCAGAAAAGTGGTCAGTACACACCAAAAGGATTGGGATGAGCATATACCTAAGCTGTTACTGGCTTACCGGTCAGCAGTCCACGATTCTACCTCACGTAGTCCAGCAAAAATTCTGTTTGGAACGGAACTAAAACTGCCAGCGGATTAAGAGTTCGGTGTTAAACCTAAACCTGTGTGCGAAGACAATAGAAACACTCTTCAGGCACAGGAAGATCTTCACGAGCTTCATGAGTTTGTCCGTAACCGCATTAAAATGTCCAGTGATAAGATGAAAGCCAGATATGATAGAGCAGCAAACACGGAGGGATTTACCGAAGGACAAATGGTTCTACTGTTTAACCCACAACGCAAAAAAGGATTATCCCCTAAATTGCAAACCCACTGGGAGGGACCATACAAGGTGGTTAAAAGGCTAAATGACGTAGTTTACCGGATACGGAAGTGCCATAGCCCGAGGTCCAAAATGAAGGTGGTTCACCTTGAACGACTAGCCAAATATGGAAAGGGTGATGTTGAGCCTGTCCGGGACGAAAAGGCTTAAGTGGGCGGCAGTGTTACAAAGTAATAGTCAAAGGTGTGTGAAACGACCTATTGTACAAATGTACAAATACGCAATATCACAAACACAAAGCAAAAACAAATTGCGCAGCAGAAATTCCATGAAGTGCGATTCAACAAAAACAATTTCTACAGCAAGCAAAAAGTAAACAAAAGATACACACACACAAACACATATACAAGACTACTAAGCCAGCAACTGAAATAACAAATGCGCAATTTCGCGTATGTTCGGGACATTTCAAGAAGCGGCCGTGATCTGTATATAAAGGCGCCGTCCACCGCAGAAGAGTTAGTTGACTTTGAGATTTTATTAAGTGAACATCTGTGTGTACAAAAATAGTGTGAAGTGTACAGTGTAAATAAGTACTTAGTATAGTTGTAAATAGAGTCTTAATTGCCGAATGAAGTTGTGTTCTGGTAAAAATCATTAAGGACTGTGTAATTTAATTATTGCAATTAAACGAACCCTGCAAAATCACGTTTATTGTAGTAATAAACGTAACAATATTTTGCTTTTACAAAATCAAATCAAAAATATTATAGTCTAAAAATCACTTTATGTACATACATGAGTTTGGCTATTCATCATGTGTAGAAAAACAAAAAATTAAAATACTGTTTATATTCTTTTCAAAAAGTTTAACTTGTTCAATCAAGTTGACTTGTTCCACATTAAGAAAGTATGAATTTGTCAAGAGAGTAAATTTATTTATTTTTTGAAACATTTGCACTTGTTTAACTTATTTTAGACAGCAAATAATTTGGAAATAATAGAGAAAAAAATTTCAATAATTTCTCGTTGTTTGCAGTTTGTGAAATTGCAGTAACAACCAACATTTAATAAAGTAACAGCGCAGGTTGTTGTCATTCTTAATATTTAAAAGTTTTGCGAACCTGTCAAATATTATTACATTGCAAAAGGTTTCATCAATCGTTTAGGCTTTTATCCTAAATAATGTATTGAGCGTTATCCATAATTTTTAATTTAATTGAACATTTTTATTGTGTAGTTCAGGAGTTTAATGTAAAACTTATCGAAGATTATGCATCTAAATTGATGTAAATTGTTGGAAATGATTCTTAGGGTAGCCGAACGACTTTTTCACATTTGCCCTATGCAAACATTTTTCAGATACTGGTGAAAATGACCAATTTGCATAGTCTCCCTAACCTCAAAATATGACTTTACAATGTTCTAAAATTTTCTAGAGAAAGGTTGATTCTTTATTTTATTTGAACATACCAATCTCGAAAAGTTTCATACACCTATGTACTGGCAAATTTATACAATTTGCTGACAAATATTTAATTAGCGCCATCTTGCGGCGATCGTTTAAAACAACAACTTATGAACCAATTAACAATATAAGTTTACAGCCTTTCCAGAGAGGTGTGTTGCTTATGAAAATCAGATAATAACTGCGGAAAATAGAGGCCAGAGTAATTAAGTAAAACATTTATACTGCCTTTTTTCATCTCTTTATGTGCCAGTGTGTGTTGCAACGTTGCATGTATATATACTATACATTTTGGTCTGAAAGACGTACCGCCAATTAATTGTGAATAATGTTCGTTTTATTTGTAACATATCTAACTGTTGAAGTTTTTAATAAATATTAAAATGTAAAAAAATATTTTTTTCAAAAATTTCATGAATATCTCTCCAACAATGGAGCCTAGTGAAAAATTATATTAGTAAGATTTCGGTGTAATATTTTTTTTGCCGATTTTGTATTTTTTTTGTTTAATAATAGCTAAGCCGTTTTTAGTTTTCTCAATTTGTTGCCAAGCATATCAGCATATCAGATTTGAAGATATGGAGGGATTTTATTAGTATGTTAGGTCGTATTTGTGTAATTAAAAAATATAAAATCACAAAGTGCTTATTATTGCGTTATTTAATTTAAATTATTATATAAAATAATTCGCGTCCTCTCGACAAAAGCACGAGTGAAAAAACCTCTATTTCACATAGCAGAAGTATCACAGCCATTCTCTATAGCACTTGAGGGAGCCCTATATGTCCCCGATAAGTCATGTTTGTTAAAGTTGAAAAAAACAAGGTGTAGCTTTTCTAAGCCTCGTGTCAACAAACAAAAATGTCATGCCACTAATTTCATGAAAAGTTTCATTAATGTAAAATTTATCATAATCTCAATATTCCATCATCAGATTAAAATTAGTTGGCTTCTCTTCAATATGGCTCTTTAATTTATTGAGTAAAACAAAAATAAAACAAATACTTTTACGGGGCTCTCCAGTGATGGACTAGTTCTTCGTTTTTACATTCCCAGCGTGCAAGTAAATGCATACGCATTGTATAGGGTGTTCTTTTTATATCCGATAGAACACAAACAATTAAATTTTAATCAATACTATTTTTTTATCATAAAAAGAAATATCAATACATGGCATTAATATTTGAAAATGATTTCGGGCATATGGCCACCGGGGCTGTTATATATGAGGCCATTTTGTTTATTAACAAGCCCGTTAAGCCTCATCGCTAAACACAATTTTGCTTTAAAACATCAGATCAGTTGAGGACTGATTTTTAAAATAAATCTGTTTAATTTGGTAGCGTTGATCAAGCGTCAATCTATTCGCGATGATTTGCCAGAGTATACTGATCAAAAAGTGAGCACAATAAGACAGTTCGTTTAAGAGTTAACCCATTCGTAAGTTCTGTCCAGCTTAAAAAACACCGTATATGTATGTGTAAATTTTTGAATTTTCGCGGATCGCCAATCTATTCCATCGTTGTAGTCATGACTTGATACCATATCGAAATAACAAGACAGAAAAAGGAGAGACGACATGCATCCATCCATACAAGTTAGACTTCAGGTTGGAGTATTTCATTTGCTGACTATTCATCTATGAATCTTAATAAAGGTATAAGACAGTATCTTAAATTAACGGCATCCATATACATTCTTATATACATACATATGTATGTGTGTATATTAAATAAAGCAGGAAGCCAAATAAAAGTCCAAACGAATTGACCATGAACAATTTGGAATTCTAACAAACAAAGCAAGTTAAAAAGGTCACTGATTTTAAGACTTCTTTCTATTGCGTTGCGTCTTGTCTTGTTTTACATCTTCTTGTATCGACAAAAAAAGAAACAATTTCCATAGTTAGCTTACAGTTTTATCATATAAAGGGAGGGTTAACCATGCACGTGCATGTCGAAACAATTGAAGTGCGATTATTCAAAATTCGATAAATGTTTAGTTAAATGTGAATATAGCAATATCAAGAAACCCTATTTTTAAAATTCACAATATGAATGAATGTTTACTATATTTGTTCAGATAGATCACTGTTAAATTTGTGAATTCGAAAGAATTGACTAAATGCACTCTGAGAATCTTCTTTTATTGTTAGATGACTCGGTTATTTTAGTTGCAAAAATGAGATTGATAATATTGACAGCATCGTGTATGGTTGAAACATCGTTTGGTTATTGAATGCAACTCGGTTGTAATTCTAATCGAATGTAAAGCCTTGTGATACACGATTTTTTTTTTTTTGATTCATTATCCGGTGCGTAAATATACAGTGATGATGGCTTTCCAAAACGCGAAAATGCGATATTCAGTTGTCCATGTGCGCAACACCAAATTAATTCCGCAAATTTCCAAGGAATGAACCTGTGATTTAATTATAGGCAACGAAAAGGCGGTACACATGGAGAATAGCAGCTGCTTAAAATTTAATGCTGAGTCCGTTGGAATCATCGGAAAATTGGCTGCATCGACAACGTTCTATTGGACAGCAAAGGTTGATTGATATTGCGCAGCATAGTGATAACTGCAAATTGCAAATTGTGCGATGGTACTCCATGTAACTCAGCTTAGTTGATAACTGTGTCGACTGTTTTGAAAGAAAACAACTTTGGACGAGTAAAGTTTTGAATCGTCCCATCATCGATACCGATATATTTGTTTTTTGCTCTTTCGCTTTGCCAATTACGGTTTTTAAATTGTTACGCTACGTTCGGGAAAACACGCTGAATAAATTCTTGTATATAATTTGTTTGTCAACTAAAAAAAAAATGTGTGGGGGGGGGGGGGGGGGGGATAATATAATGAATTTGGGTGACGTTTTAACTGCTCCTAATCCATTATCTATGTTTCGAAAATATATCCGCTATTTGGTCTTCTTATTTATAAAAATTCGGTTTTGGTTGCTAAAATTTAAATTTTCATTATTTTATTGTAAACTATAAAATTTGTCCGATTTTTTGGGCTGTTGCAGTTCCGGTTTTAAATGAAGTATAGATTTCTTGGCCATTTTTATGCGCAAATAAATTTTTTTGTAACATTTTAAATTTTTTGTTGAATTTAATTTTGCGTCCCGTTTAATTTCATTTTATTTCAATTGTATGATGAATTTCAAAATTTTGGGTTTTATTCGAAAATTAGAGTTTGGGTGACTTAAATATAATTTTCGAAATTTTTACAAAATTACTGACTTTGATTTTCATGATTTTCCTGCGTTATTCAAATCGGTCCAGCCGTTTAAGTTTATTTTTTTTTCTTTTTCGTCAGATAAACAGTTTAGGAACGCATACTAAAAGATCTACTACACCTACCAATCCAAAGTGCCGAAGGTTTGGTAATTGCCATAAAGGGCATTGAAAGTTCTGTTCCCACTGAGGAAATAGAAAGTGCCATAGAAGCGGAAGTTTACGTCGTTAGGTCGGTGCAAAATTTCCTAAACAATAATAAAGTTCCCCAACTAATGCCTCGTGTTGAGATTGTATTAAATGCAACTCAGCTAAAATCTAAAACTTTTTTTATTGACAATTTACATGCGTTTCATAAAGTGTGGCATGATGAGCTACTTACGAATATAGCTCGCGCCCTAGCTGAAAACTGTCGTAAGCTTATGAAGAGCTATCTAACAGATAAAACATTTAAAGTAAGGACAAAATATCAGTTTTCTTAAAAAGGGGAAATCTTTGCAAGAGTCCCTCAAGATAGTATACTGGGGCCTTAACAAGGACCCGGAAGTGGCATCCGAACAACTTCAGTCTCATGTTAATGAGTTGGAATATTGGCTACAAACGTGGAGAATACAGGAAAATCCAGCGAAATGTGTCCATGTAACGTTTTCCCTCAGAAAGACAAATTGTGCACCTATAACAATAACAATACCACTGTTCCAGTGGAAACCCACGTCAAATAATTGGGTATCCATCTAGATCGACACCTAACTTGGTCCCGTCACATTGAATAACGGCCGTAAAGCTTCGAACAAATTAACTACACTGCCTCATAAGTCCTAATTCAGTCTTTGGTTTTGGAATACAAACTCCTTTTATACAAATCCGTTATGAAGCCAATATGTTCATATGGCATTCAGCTATGAGGTACTGCTTGCGCATCAAACATGCAGATGTTACAAAAAAGACAGTCTATGATTTTACGACTTATCATTGGCGCCCCTTGGTTAAACAGAAATGAAAATATCCATAGATATCTAGTTCTCACTATCCAGACTCCTGCAAATACGTATACAAATTAGTGTTCCATCCCAACACTCTATGAAGAAGATTTGAATACAGTAAATTAATTATTACATTGGTAATAATTAATAGAAACATTTTAGAGATACGATTTGAATACTTATTGTAAAATTTTTGTTAGTCGAAAGTTTCAATAAAATAAAGTTAAAGCTTAAAAACAAAAATTATAGCTGTTCTTGACCTTTTTTAAATTTAATTTATTAAAAATTGTCCAAGCTTGAAGGTGTTTTTAAAAAATTATATTTTTATTTTTCGATATTTCGCTACTCCAATGTGTAGCATCATCAGGAAATAAAAATAACGAACCAATTATATATTAATGAAAAAAAATATTGTCACAAAAATTCAAAAATTTTCCAAAGTTAACATAAAACAAAAATAACATGAGGTTTTTTTAAATATTTTAATTTAATAATTTAAAGAAACGGACACCGAAATAACACTAGACGCTTTGAACAGTTTTCATAGACATATCCAGTTTACCAAAGAAGTTGAGGACAATCAGAAGCTACCCTATTTAGACACGCTCGTTATGAGATCCAATAATTTGATAGTAATTGATTGGTATCAGAAAGCATCAGCTTCGGGACGTTTAATTAATTTCCATTCGAGCCACCCAAAACACACAAAAATAAATACTGCCCTTAATTTCGCAAAACGTGTACTGAAAATCAGCGATAAAAAGTTCCACAAAACTAACATCAAGAAAATAAAAGAAGTATTGCACAAAAACAGTTTTCCAGACTCCATCTCCAGGAATATTATAAAAAATGCGGAAAAAAACTTTGACGAACCACCAAAAGAAAAAACAGACACGAGAATTTTCAAATCTTTGACACACGTCCCGGGTTTTTCGGAGAGAATTTTACATTCCGACTTATTTGACAAGCAAAATATTGGGATTGCATTAAGGACAAACTACTCCCTCAACGTGCTATACTCAAACACAAAGACGAGAATGGATAAACTGGACAAAGCAAATGTAATTTATAAAATATCGTGCAATGGTAACGGAACGAATGTATGCAAAAAGGCATATGTTGGAACAACAGGATCAAAGTTAAGGACTAGATTAGCTGCACATAAATCGGACAATAAAAACAAAAATGAAATGACAGAAAAAAGAACAGCGCTTTCAGCCCACTGTGCAGCAACTGGACATTCACCAGACTTAGGCAATACAAAAATATTACAACAAGAAAATAATAAAAGAAAGAGATATATGATTGAGATGCTACATATAATAAACACTCCCGCGGATATAAGAATAAATTACAAAGCGGACACAGAAAACTGCGCCAATACCTATAGACACATAGTACAAAAATGTAAACAAACATATTAGTGAGCTATCCACCCCCAATGGAAGTGGTATTAAACAGACGTACGGAGATTATTTAATTTTAATGTAAGAAAAACCAATTATAATTGTAAAACAGAAAAATATATTATAAAAAAATTATAAGCTTTTGATTTAGTATAATATATAAATATGTATGTACATATGTGTAATTGTGTTAATTAAAAAAAAATTTTTTTTGTTTTTAAAATTATAGTTCCTGAAGAAGGATACCAATGGTATCCGAAATATCGAAAGAATAAAGAAAGACATGAATAAATAATATGGTAAATACGAGTTTTATTTACATATGTTTTTCAAACCTATCTAGACCTAGAGCCTGATTAATAATACATCGGAATATCTAACAATAAGAAGGTCGAATAAAGAATAAAACTTTTATTTTAAAAAATGTAAATACAGTTAACGAAACTTAACATTAATTCAAAAACCCCTAAAAACATACTTATATTAACTATCTTATTCTATGAACTAAGTGTCTATAAATATGTGCAACATTATCTGTGTCCACCTTAAAATTAATTCTTAGTGTACTAGGTGTATTAACAATTTGTAACATTTCTAATATAAAACGACGTTTATAATTAATTTCTGTATTTAAAACCGATGCGTTTTCAAAGTTAGGATAATGATTTGATTCAAAACAATGAGAAGATAATGCTGTATTAAGGAAATGTCTGCAATTAAGATTTGATTTATGTCCAGCTATCCTAGTCTTCAATTTATTTTTTGTTGTCCCTACATAAACCTTATCACAAGTCTCCTGATCATTTCCCTTACAAGGAATTTTATAAACTATATTTGCCTTATCCAATTTATGAATTCTATCTTTGGTTTTACCAAACAATCTATTCAAAGTATTATAAACTTTGAAAGTCATTTTGTATTTCACCTTATCAAAAAATTCAGCCTTATTTAACCGCTCTGATATTCCTGGTATATATATGTAAATGTCTTGTATATCTTTGGCTCCAATACGTTGCTTATATTACGTTCTCTCCTAACATTATACTGATTAATTAATTTATAAATCAGCTCCTTTGGAAAACTATTCTCGTCTAATATATTCCTAATCTTATCTTTATTCTTTCTATGAAATTCTCTATCACTTATAGTAAGCACTCTATTTATAAAATTCTTATCTGTGTTTATAATAATAGCTTTATTGTGCTTTGAATAATAGTTAATAATTCTTCCCGAAGCTGTTGGCTTCTGGTATCAATCCATTATCAATTCATTACCTCGCCTTATTATCCAAGTATCTAAATAAGGAAGTCTTGAATTATGCTCTTTTTCTATTGTAAATTTAATATTATTATTAAACGAATTAAAAGTATCCAACATTGTACTAATTGCACCCTCAGAAATAATACAGAATAAATCGTCAACATATTTCGTCATCATTCGAGGCTTTTCATCCAATTTTTCTATACACGAATCTAATAACTCCTCCATAACTATATCTGCTACAATTGGAGAAGCGGGAGAACCCATTGGAAGTCCTTCCTTTTGTACATAAAATCTTCCCTTATACTGAAAATATCTATTGTCCTCTATACAAAATTTAACCATACCTAGAAACAAACTTTTTTCTATTTTCGTGTGTTCTTAAAAATAAATTGTCTCTATATTTGTAGCTCAACATTAAAATGTGTCTCAAATGTTTTGGAAAAGTAGGTGAATACGCTACAATCCAGCGGTTGTCGGTTACAACGTTTTTATTTTGAAGTTTATGGTTCTGCCATCCCTGAAAGAGTGCAAGGTAATCGTTTGAAGCACTTATTGTCAAGCATACATGACGATTCCTGATTCTATGCGCCACACGGAAATTCCAACATAAGTCGCTGGTAAAAGTGTAACTCGACCAACATTTCTACCTGTATTTATGGCGTTATGGTGATGAATATATTCCTCCGATCGTATTGTTTGCTGATTTCAACGTATATAAGTTAACACAAAATACATTTAAACTAACTATTCTGCTGACCAGTAAACAACCCATAAAAAAATACATAAAAAGTTCTCTAGCTGACGTTGCGTCTTTTGCAAATCCAACAACGCAGCTTATTTCACAATAATACCATTGCACATGCCAATGGTCGACACCCGACACCCGACACCTATATGAATTACTGCAACGTAGTTATTTCCCACCAACAATACTAGACAACATTGCACGCGCAGACAAATACCAACAAACACCTGAATGGCGTAATAAACAATTCTTTATTATAAATTAGGGTAATTTTAAGTATTCTTTGCTTGTAATTTTTGTGATACGAATAAAGACGGTTGTTGTGTCGCTAATCACGCGCAATAATTAAATTTGTTTAAACTAAATTTCCCGCAGGAATTTAATTGGCGCCCGAGCAGGGACCCGCGGATAAAAGGTCCTCCGGTATACGCGAAAATTAAAGTCAACCCTTTCCAAGTGCCCTAGTAGTCACCAAAGACAAAAGGGAGTGTGCGTAAAGTCAGCTTGGAAAGCCCGTATGACGCGGTATAAGTAGATGTTAAGTGAAACTAAAAATTAAGTAAGAAAAAAAACACAAAGTGAACATTTAAACATAAAAAGAACTCCTTAAAATTAATTTAAAAAAATAAAACTAAAAATTAAGAAAGAAACACAAAGTGAACGTTTAAATTTAAAAAAAACTCCTTAAAATTAATTAAAAAAATAAAACTGAAACGTTTGAATTAAAGTTAATTAAGAGAAATTAAAAACGAAATGAACATTTAAATAAATTTTTTTTTAAGCAAAAAAACACAAGTTAATAAAGAGAACTTAAAAATTAAGGAAAGCAAACCTAAAGTTACTCAACTCAAAATTAATGGATTAAAACTAAAGGGAGTTAAGTGAACACTATATAAAATAATTACAACGAAGAATAATAGAAAATAATAATAAAAATTATTTTATACAAAATCAAACACCAAAATAAAGAAGTGAAAGGACACATAAGCGAACATTACTCATCGAAGGAAAACCTCATCAGTAAAAAGAAGTCAGAAATTCATCAAGTTCCTGTATTCATCTGGTTCCTGTAATGCTGCTGTTAATGTAAGAGTATTTTTAATATTTATTTTGTATTATTAAGAAATAGTTCCCAAACCATATTATAATTAAAAAAAGGGAGATTTTTCGGATACTAGAGTAAAACTAGAATTCAATTTCATTTAAAAATTCCAAACTTCCCCGTAAACAAAAATGCCGGACGAAACAATTGAACAACTAACAGAAAGACTGGGTCAGACACTGACTTCCAGTAGTCTGACCAATCAAAACAATAGGGGACTAAACGAAATTCAGAAGGCTCAGATTATTCAGTTAATCAGCGAGGCTTTAAATACACCTTCAGATCGGCTCTCGGACGAGGGTTGCGATCAACAGAGTGCTGAACCTCTACACCACCCTTAAGGGAACGGGACGATATTATGCGATCTTACATACGATAAGAACGAAGATTACCGGCGATGCAGAAAAAATGCCTGATGATGCACTATTCTGATAAGAGAGACATAGGCACCTTAGAATATCAATTGACAGTCCTGTGCCAAGGCAACAGGACAATTACCGAATTTTACCAAGCTGTGTATCAGCACCTCTCTTTGATACTTGATAAGGTATCCTGTTTAGATTTGGACGAAGGAAGCCTTCGTGCAATGACAAATACTTACAGGGATAAAGCCCTGGATACGTTTATCAGAGGTCTGAACGGGAATCTTCCATGGTTACTAAGCGTCCGTGAACCAGCTTTTCTACCCGAAGCATTGCACATATGTTTGAAACTAGATAACATGACCTTCCGTATGAACTATGCGCATGGACAAATATCTAGGGGAACATCCAAAAGGATAGGATTGGGGTAGCAAATCCATTCCCAGGAAATAGACAGGAATTCTTTCCTGAGCTCGCTTACGTTGGCGGTATGGCATATAACAGACCACCATTGCCACCTCGAAATGTTCCTATACCAAATTATGGCCATAACCCAAATTTTCGTCCAACCGTTTATCAACACTTTGGCCGAAGACCACAGTTTAACCAGGGAAACCAAAATGGCTTTCCGAACCAGGCCAATGGGCTACAATATTCAAATCGCCAGAAACCAACGCCTAATGCAGAACCGATGGAAATAGATAAGTCCATTCAATCTAGACAAATTAACTATATGAACAGACCACCAATTAACCAGGTTTCTAAGAGACCTGCTGGGGGCTCATTTCAAGGGCCACTCAACAAATTCCAGAGGAACTACCATGTGGTAACCGACAATGAAGTGGCCCAACCATTGAACCAGGTTCCACAATATTATGGAAATACCCATGAAGAGGGGACAGTCGGGGGAATGACTGAAATAGATGATTATTACAGGAAATTCGCTAACAGTGGACTCGAAATGTTCGAGCATTCATCTAGGAACCCCGAAAATGAGGGCAGCGATCCCATAAAAACTGATTACCCACGGGAAGATTTACTAAACGATCTTAATTTTTTTGGTTAAATAGGTCCTCGCGCCCATACTTTCAAGTTAGAACGAGGAACGGACAACCTCTCAAATTCCTGTTAGACACAGGTAGTAATAAGAATTATATAAAACCTAGTTTAGTTACAAATCATAGACCTAATCGGGAAAAATTTAACGCAAAATCCATAGCAGGGGATGTGGAAATAACACATCATGCCCTTTTAAATATGTTTGGCATCAACGATGTCCCCTTAAAGGGAAAATAAAAATCCCAATTTTCCAATATATTTCCCAAGACGTCAATAACATAGAAACTAGAATAGAACACCTTCCAAAGAATCAGAAGATTTCTCTAAGAAACATTGTGGGTCATCATAAGAGCTTTTTCACAGAACCGGATGAAAAACTTACTTATACAACGCGAGTGGTTGGCGATTTACGCACATCCACGGACATTCCAACCTATACCAGGAATTACCCATATCCCATGGCCATGAGGGGAGTGGTTGAAGAGGAAATTAATAAACTGCTAAGGGATGGGATAATAAGACCATCACGATCACCCTACAATTCACCTATATGGATTGTACCGAAGAAGCAGGATACTTCAGGCAAACAGATATATAGACTAGTCATAGATTTCAGGAAACTAAATTCTATTACAATACCAGATAGGTACCCCATCCCCGAGATAAATGAAGTTCTCTCACATTTGGGAGGTAATAAATACTTTACCGTAATAGACCTAAAGAGTGGATTCCACCAAATACCTCTTAGGGAAGAAGATGTAGAGAAAACGGCTTTTTCGGTCAATAACGGTAAATATTAATTTACAAGACTTCCATTTGGATTATAAAACGCCCCGTCCATATTCCAACGGACATTGGATGACATTCTCAGGGAACACATTGGCAGGTCCTGTTACGTTTATATTGATGACATTATAATATTCCGTAAAAACGAAGAGGATCATTTTAAACACTTGGGTGACATTTTCAAAACACTCAATGCCGCCAATATGAAGGTGCAGCTGGACAAATGCGAATTCTTTAAGGAGGAAGTGGAATTCTTGGGATTCATTGTCTCCCATAGCGGAGTAAAAGCTAATCCCAAAAAGGTTGAGGCTATAGTGAAATTTCCTTATCCTACTACACTTAAAGAACTTCGCTCTTTTCTCGGCCCCTCAGGATATTACAGGAGGTTTATAAAGGGATACGCGGACTTAGCAAAGCCTCTAACGAAATTATTACGAGGAGATGCGGGCACAATTTCCAAATCCGAATCAAATCGCAGGAAAATCGAAATGGATCAGGAAGCTAAATGCGCCGTTGATTCATTGAAAAATGCCTTAGTATCGAGGGAGGTAATTCTCGCATATCCGGATTTCAAAAGGGAGTTTCATTTGACAACCGATGCCTCTAATGTAGCATTAGGAGCCGTCTTAAGTCAAGACGACCGTCCAATAGCATTCATATCAAGGACCTTGTCAGGGGCAGAGGAAAACTATGCGGCCAATGAGAAGGAAATGCTGGCCATAATATGGGCATTAGGAAACCTTCGAAACTACCTGTATGGGTCAGCCAAAGTCATCATCTTTACAGACCATCAACCACTGACATATTCACTCAGCACTAGGAACAACAATAGATGAAGAGATGAAAAGCTATCCTAGAGGAGTACAACTATGAGATGAAATATAAACCTGGACGAAGCAACGTAGTAGCAGACGCTCTCTCTAGGCTTCAAACGACAGGCTTAAATTCTCTATCGGGTACTGTGCACAGCAGTGATAGCTCTCCACAGGAGCTTATTCCTAGCATAGAAACCCCAATAAATGTGTTCAAGAATCAGATTTTTCTTACCATATTCGAATCTTCCACTTACCAATTTAAAATTGTATTCCCAGGGTTTCATCGACATCTTGTAGGGGAACCTGAATATGACGAACAGAAATTTATAGGAATTCTGAAAAGGTACTGACATCAATTGACAAATTTTCGAAATACGCCCAGACAAGACTATTGAAGGGAAGATCTATAGAGGACGTTCAGAAACCTCTTAGGGAGATCCTATTTTTTTACGGCGTACCGAAAAATGTTGTCATGGACAATGAACCTTCTTTGAATTCAGCTTCAATTCTATTCATGATGAAGGACGATTTGGGAATAAAAATTTTTAACACCCCATCTTATAGGAGCGAGGCAAATGGGCAAATCGAACGTTTCCACTCCACTCTTGCGGAGATAATGAGATGCCTAAAGAGTGATGGCACATCTAGGGACTTCGAAGAACTGTTGGAAAGATCTGTCAACGAATATAACCACACCATTCATTCCACGGTCAAGAGGAAACCCGTGGATCTATATTTCGGTCGAACGGTTGACTTTTCACCCCAGGATTTAGAGACAACCAGACTATCCAACATTGACAGACTGAAGCGCAAACAGGAAAATGACTTGAAGTTTCACAATAAGGATAAGAAACCAATTAAAGAATATATACCCGGTCAATTAGTCTACGTTAAGACAAATAAAAGACTGGGGACGAAAATTGCTAAACGATTTAAGGAAGAAGTAGTGAAAGAGAACCGTAATACAACTATAGTCACGGAAAGTGGCCGTGTTATCCACAAGAGCCACATTAGGAATTGATACTCTTTCCGTTTTACACCCTATATTATTTTTTTTTTATAGATTACTAATTGGTAACGCCCTTGCGGACTTTAATATTCTCGACTACTCTAATGCGAGATTAATAACCATTCAGAACGGAATGGCAAGGAAACAGAATGGTACTTTTAAAGTCGTGGATTCTATTGAACTGGAACAATACCGAACCCTACCACGAGACATTGAATCCATCCTGGATACTAATATTACATATAGTCATCCGCTCCGTTCGTTTTTAAAACAACAAGTTTTTGACATTAATGGACTTCTCAAACGGTTAAGTCCGCCCATGAGGAAAAGATCTATCGATTTTATCGGTAGCGCATGGAAATGGGTTGTCGGGACCCCGGACAGTCATGACCTTGAAATCTTGAACCAGAAAATTGGGAATGTGTTGGAGAACAACAACAGACAAATGATTATAAACGAACTGACAACTAGCAGAATACAAGATATTTCGAATATTACAAACGAAATACTGAAGGCAAGGCGGGAAGATTGGAATACTGAACTGGCAAATACATTAGAACACAAATTAATATTAATTGAAAAAGAATTACAAAATATTGAATGCACCATCCAATGGGATAAAGTAAACATTGTTAACTCATTTATTTTGTCAAAAACCGAAATTACGTCTTAGAAAATTATAACATTCCCACTTTTACTAGCAAAGCCAGTAAAAAATGGAAACATTATCGATAAAACTGCGAAAAATTTTTTCAATTAACTTATATTTACCACTTAAGATTAGATATAACCTTGCTTATTCACTTTTAATGTCGCAAATATTGTATGGACTAAAAGTTATTTTGGGTAAAATTTCCGCTAATATTGATAAACTAAAACGGATTTTGAATACAATTGTTCGTTTTGTTTATAGAATGTTCCTTTTCAACTTTTGTTAAGATACGGTCTATGCAACTTTTCTATAAGATAATGAAATCTTGCAACCCTGCTCCAATATTTAAGAGTTACTTTTAGTCGTTCGACTCGAAATCCGCAGATTATTATACATAGAATTTCTAATTCATTCTATGAAAGATCATTCTCTGTTAGGATTGCGCGATGTTGGAATACTTTACCGATTGAGTTTTTTCATATTCTAATAATGTCTTTAAGCGGAAATTATGCGATTATTTTGAGCTAATTGCTACTTAATTGGGTATTTTATAATTAATTTGGGTTTTTATCATCTGGTTTAACTGGTTTCTTATATAACCACTAATTTGGACCACTAAATTCTTTTCTATTGCTTTTTTTATGAGTTCGTTGTTTTTTTTTTACTTTCTGGCTGGGGAGCCAGTTTATATATATTTATACGTATTTTTTTTTTTTATATAAAATATATTAATCTGTATTTTGAGTCTAAGTTATTTTGGTACTCAGGAATTTATTACTTTGTAATATGATTTTGTATGGCCATTTAGGCTCTATATTACATGAATAAATAAAATAAAAAAATTGAATATGACAGAATTTTAGATTGTAATAATGAATTATTTGCCATTAAAGGAAGCTGCAAAAGCTACAATGAATTAACTATATGTAATAGAGATAAACTCGTAGAATTAAAAGACCATTTTTGTATAACTAGTTTATTTAGAAACAAAATAGGAAATTGTACACAGGTTAACAACGAGCACATACCAGCAATAGAAGAAATCGGAAGCGACCTACTGCTGCTGAATCAATATATTGGGAAAATTAAGGTAAACAAAGAAGAGATCACGTTGAATGGAACTTATTTGGTGAAATATTTTAACACAACAGTCAACATTGACGGACAAGAATATTATTCGAAAGAAATAAGCGGCAATAAACCCCTTCCAGCCTCTTTACAACCAAAAGCATGGAATAGCAAAACTGAAGAAATTCTCTCATTACAGAGACTCCAAAAGCTTAATGTGGGAAACATCAAGAGATTGGAAGTATTGGAAACCAGGTATAATTTTCTACTAATATCAAGCATAATTTTCGTTATACCCGTCTGTGCTGCTATTGTTTGGATCATTAAGGGAAAAGAAATAGGAAAAGGAAACGAAACAGTAGAAATGGATATAGTCCAAGCAGAACATACACCTGTAATAAAACCCACAGGAGGAAACACTAGAAGGAAGAACACTACCATTTACGACATCCACACATTTTAAGCAATCGGGACGATTGCATTTAACGAGGGAGGAGTTAACACAAAATACATTTAAACTAACTATTCTCCTGACCAGTAAACAACCCATAAAAAAATCCATAAAAAGTTCTCTAGCTGACTTTGCGTCTTTTGCAAATCCAACAACGCAGCTTATTTCACAATAATACCATTGCACATGCCAATGGTCGACACCCGACACCTATATGAATTACTGCAACGTAGTTATTTCCCACCAACAATACTGGACAACATTGCACGCGCAGACAAATACCAACAAACACCTGAATGGCGTAATAAACAATTCTTTATTATAAATTTTAAGTATTCTTTGCTTGTAATTTTTGTGATACGAATAAAGACTGTTGTTGTGTCGCTAATCGCGCGCAACAATTAAATTTTTTTAAACTAAATTCCCCACAGGAATTTAATTTATATAAACGTTCAGCTCTGATTTTATATATGTATGTATGTGTACGGGAATATCAACTGCGAATTGATTAAATAATCTTCTACATTTTAATACATGAATGTCCTCGTTAAAAAGAATAATTAACCGGTTTGAATAAAAGATAAAAGAACTAACTAACCACTCTGTTTGTTTCTCGACCTGTAAATGAATAACAACTTTTTGTTATGAACGTAGTTAGAAAAGATTTCACGTTGCTTTGTACCGGTTAATGAATTAATCATCTTAAAAAAGGTATTATATCCATCCTCTCCTCTGCAAAATATCACCGGATAGTGCAATGCTTCGTACGAACGATATGCTACGGATTTTGATATCTCGAGAAGCGCCTCCCATGTTCGTCCGCTAGTCTGTGTCGGCTCTACTCTATCTAAAACATGTTGGAAGAGTTTCACCAACCCGCTTTGTTAATGTTAAAGGTTTTGCAGTTGCGCAATAATCTCTTGCTTTTTCGGATGGCTGATGGCACATCATTGAGAATTTCTAAGGAAATACATTTGTGGCCAGAATACAATGCTCCTGCGCGATGATGAATTTGTCCTTGGATTCTTGTATTATATTCGTCACAAAAGACGTTATCTGAAATGAACTATTGTAGATTTGTATGTTTTGCAAGAAACGCTTTGGGAGAGGTTCTTAACAAGAAAGAAATGTTGCGAACGTCTTAGCTAGCGGTGTTAATTCAGGTATTTTGGCTAATACACTCGTACAATATTGTTACAAAGTAATAGTCAAAGGTGTGTAAAACGACCTATTGTACAAATATGCAAATACGCAATATCATAAACATAAAGCAAACACAAATTGCGTAGCAGAAATTCCAAGAAACGCGATTCAACAAACACAATTTCTACAGCAAGAAAAAGTAAACAAAAGATACACACACAAACACATACACAAGACTACTAAGCCAGCAACTGAAATAACTGATGCGCAATTTTGCGTATGTTCGGGACACTTCAAGAAGCGGCCGTGATCTGTATATAAAGGCGCCGTCCACAGCAGAAGAGATAGTTAACTTTGAGATTTCATAGAGTTGAACATCTGTGTGTACAAAATAAGTGTTAAGTGTACTGTGTCAATTAGTACTAAAGAGTTGTATATAAGAGTGTTAAGTACCGAATAAAACTGTGTACTGATAAAATCATAAAAGAGTGTGTAATTTAATTTTTACAATTAAACGAACCCTACAAAATAACGTTTATTGTGGTAATAAACGTAAAAATATAATCCTGATAATTCGCGTAATCAACTCCTGGGTCGTATCTGAACGCTAAACCAGTATTAGAATACTGACCACCAGTATTTGAATATCTGTTTAATAGACGTTATACGTTATGTCGCACGTTACCTTCGACTGTGCGACTTGAACTTGATTGTTTGCTGGGTACGCTATTCGTTAGTATGACTGTTCCTCTGATTGTAAACATTTCTTTCTAGACACTTACCGCGGCCTATATTGCTCTGTCTTCGTGGTAGCATTAGTTTGTTTGTGAAAGAACATTTTTGCGTACCACGTAATAGATATTTTAGATTTCAATTTTATTTATTTGCAAATTTCACTCATCCCCATGTGCATATTAGAAATACACTTAGAGGAAAATACACTTAGAACATTGACCAAATATATTCATAGGACTCCATAAATCAAAAGCTTTCGATAGTTAATAGCCTAGGTTACATAGCAAAAGTGAGAAATGAAAGGGAGGCAATCCTGAAAAAGTCAAACGATAAAAAAAATTTCAGGCAAATCGATCAGCCCTTCTCAAGAAATGCGATTAAATACATGTAGTATATATATGTATAGATAAATGGAAATACACATTTACATACGGAAGGTGTGTATGTATCTATAATGAATTATAGTTAATGAAAGAAATGTGATTTAACCATTTATGCTTGCCACCGAAAACAATAAAAACATACTTACATACGGCCTACGGCAGGTGTTAAAAACAAAAAGAAAAGTTATTTAAATAAATAAAAAAAATAACAGCACGCACACAATCATGTTAACACGATACATAGAAATAAGTTTTATTTGCAAGGGACTCCGATTATAAAACATACCTCGGAAGTAGGCTGTCGTAATGTTTTTGGAACGTGTTGTGAATAAATCATGTATTTCATTTTATCGTTTCGCGTTTCCCAAGAAAAAAAAAAACAAGCAAACAAACAAAAACTACACTGTTTGATTTCTCAAAGATTTCCTTCTTTCAATAAAAAATATTATTTCTTATCATTGGTTTTTGCAATCTATAAGTTTTAATACATATTTAATGAGCAACTTCCTTTTTTTACTTGCATCGATAAAAAATAGCGAAAATAAATCACTGTACATTCGGTGACATCTTTTAGTTTTCGGGGATCAATTTTAAGCTGCTAATTCTAATATAAGAGTTTAATTAACTTGTGCTGGCGTAAGTTATAATCTCTTAAACTTGCAGGAAAATATGACAACATAAACTTGGCAAAATATTTTTTGGATTAATCGCCAATCGAGAACTTTAAAATAAATTGCTAAGTATGTAAACAGGACGGCTAAGAACCACGCCAACTTTTCCTTGGATACAAATTCTGGTGGTAAAAATTCCAATCAAGGTTGCTCCAGTAAAACCCCCAGCAGTAATATTCAAAAGGCCTTCCCAATTATGAATTCAATTAAAGTGCTTCCTATACCTTATTAAGACCTAGCCTCTCTTTCTCTCTCTCTCAAATACACCACAACTTCTCTTTTTTTGGAGCGAAGCAGGAAATTAGGAGCAAAAAAAGTAATAGTTCATTTAGTTATGCTTACAGCTTTGAAGCTTTAGTAAAAAAACTTGAGTTTTTATTTTTAATAAAAAAAACAAAAAACAATTAGTACAACATGCCTATAAACACGTTTTTTTGCTGTAGGCACCTTAGAATCCCAGCAAGAGGAAGCGAGAGTGGATGACAATGCGTGTAACAAGAGATATGAGTATGTTGTACTAGGGCTTTGAGCCCGTCACTACTTTTTTTAACTGCTGAGACTCTCTTACAGTCGTATAAAAACCAACACACGGACACACTCTTGTGCATGTAACTCTGTACGCATGTTTTTACCCTGCGTTTACAAATGCAAGTAGTGGCATGCAATTGTTGTATACGTATTATCAACGAAAAATTCTTCGAAATAGTCGAATCTCATGCCATTCGTTTTTGTGTTTACACATGCAAGTGTAAGTTCATTTTTAATATGTCGTCGAAGCGTAAACTTGAAAAAATTTGTTTACTTTTAAAATTAAAAAAAATGTGATCAGAAAATGATAAAGAAAAATTAAAGAAAAATGTTGTTAAGAGGAGATGTTGGGTAAAACCCCTATTGATTAAAAGGTGCGATTTAGACATCGAAGCACACTTTTAATAATTTTAAAATATTCTGTTGGCTCAATTTTGCTTCCATTTTAACTTTTTGTTTTCTTTTTAAAATAGAGTTACCGAGTTTGTCATATAGGCATATTTTTGGGGAAACGATTTACATTTATTATTAATAGTAATATTTTATTATAATTACTAATATTATTGCTCTTTAATTAACAAACTTGAATTTTTTTATGCGCAATTTAAGAAATAAATCATAACAGCATAATAATAATAATAATAATAAATCATTTAAAAAGGTAGAACTTTAATTACAATTTAACCGCAATCCAGCAAATTTACATTTAATATTGAACAGGGTAACTTTGTCTATCGTTTTGACATTTAGTGGCATGCAAATGCCAAATTTTCACTCGCATGCAATTTTAGCTGCCACTGGAGCTGCCATTGCGAAAAATGTAAATGTATTAGTGAAAATGTGAGAGTGTATTGAGTTTTTCGAACTCCCAGTGGCATGTGTAAACGCTAAGTAAGTTAGTTTTTGCTTAAAGCAACAGAGAGTTTCCTGCTACACTGTTCATTTTTTATATAAATTCTCATTTATTTCTTACGTTTTCTTCATTTAAACGATAGCAGATGGTGCGATAATTTACACACATACACGCATGGGTTAGTTGTGTGCTGTGTACCTCTGTTGATTTCGTGGGAAATATCTTAAGTAGGATGAAATATATTATTTAGTATAAAAATGCAAACCTTTTTTTGTTTAGGATTTGTGTTTTAAAGTTAATTTTAAACTTTTTTGTTCTCTGTATTTTAGTTTGCCTTTACTACACTAGCACTAAAATACAGAGTTTATTCTACATTTGTTCATATCACCACCTCATTGTGTTGTTGTATTCCTTTTTTTTATCATTATTTAAATTTAATAAATTCAGAAAAAATCTCCTTCTTATTAAGTTTATAAATGAAAATAAATAATTATAGATATGCTACTTGTAAATAATTTTGTTCTTCTAGTTTTTTATTCGAAGTCATGCAGTACAAAGAGCCACGCAATAAAATACATATTGAGGGTTCGCAGGTAAATAAACGAAAAGTTTAGAAATATAGAAAACACAAATACTTTTTCCAGTGTTAAGTAATTGTCTCAATTTAAGTGTCAATCTCATCAAATTGCAAAACAAGTAGTAAAATTTCATCTCTAAATTTTTTTTCTTTGCTTTTATTTTAAAACATCATCATACACATGTCGAGTGTGTCGACAATTACGTGGAATAATTGATAAGTAACAACATGTGAATTTAATTCAATCCAAATACACCACAACAATAAAGGGATCTAATATTAAATGTTAATTTTTTTTATAACATGCAAATTAACGAAGGGGGTTCAATAGCTATGTTTATAAATTCTGTATCAATATGTATCAAATGACAGTTTGTGAAAGTTCTCTCTTCCCGTTTGCTTTTGTTTACTTAGTAATATTAAAGAAATTCAACATTAAAAATCCTATAAAATTTCAGTTAAAAAGTAAAATTAATTATTTTTAGCGAATTTCTAAACCTTTTCATTGTAAAGCAAGATACAACCTGAGTTGTTTTTATTTTTTTAAAGGCTTACAGCTACATTTAGAGTTGGCAAACAACCAACCAAAGGTAGTAAGGCAGACAAGAAAAATGAAATAAAATTTTTTGTTAAGATTTCAATGTTTTTGTCTTGATTTTCTTTGGATTTTCATTTGGTCTAAAGAAATGTCGGGCATAAGACGTTTAAATTTTTTCTAAGAAAAATTCGTAAAGGCTTCCAGATGAGCTCCTATCCACTCTTAAAAATAAACTGCAGTATTTTATAATAAAAATGAGTTGGGAGTAAAAATTAGGTAAAATAATTAATTTAATTTTTTTAACATAAAGACTCGACTTTACCATAAAATTTATTTTAGTTTAAAGAATTGACATTCACTTAAAATCATTATTTCGGTTAAGGTATTTTTACTTATATGTGCAAAAGAGGCGAGTACTTGACGAAGTAAGCGTGCTCAATATATAACGCACACTTACGTTTGTTGTCAACTAATATTAATTAATTTAGTCGAGTTTTCGTTTAATATAATAATGGGAAACATACTAAAATTATTGCGCTACTTAACATTATCTTATCTTATATGTATGTGTAAAACGTAAGATGATTAACCCTTTCCACTCCAAGGCTGTTTTTGTTTTTATTCCACCAGCTCCACGCTAAAATTACGTTTTTTTACTTTTACGAACATATAACGGTGCGATAACAACTAGTTTTATTATGTACCATCGATAAAATTTAATTGAATTATAGTATCTTACGATTCTAGAATATGTTTCATTCATTCGTGATTCAAACATTTTAGTAACAAAAATCCCTCCTGTTTTAAAATTTTCCGCAAAAAGAGGTATTACACCATGTCGAGTATCACTCGACAGTGGAGCTAGTGGAACAAAATCAGTGTCGAGTGACACTCGATATTGGAGTGGAAAGGGTTAACACCTTTGCGGAAATTGTGTGCGCTTATTTTGTTAAATCTTTGCCCCCACTAACCAGACTTTTATTTTAAAAATTCACTCAAGAGAAGCTAATTTTTATACAATGTGTCCAAAGAGCTTTTATGTTGACGTTGTCAATGGGTGGTGCGAGATGTGGGGTATGTAGGGATTCAGTAGCAAAGCAGTTGTACTGTCTTGCAGTAGCGACATTCATCGATTAAATTAGTTAAATTAGTAAACTAGTTCGAAATATGCATTTATTTTATGTCAATCAAGGAGAGAGTGGCAACCCAGTTGTGAAACAAGGATATTTAATACTCTCAGCGTATATGTGGCGAAATATTAAAAATTTGTTTCTGCTAAGAAATCAAAAAATCGAAATTTAACTCGACGACAGATTTGAAATAATGAGTTTCAGGAATAGTTGCTCGTATTAAATGGCATTGAGCACTTCCATTTTCTTTTCGAAATTCGAATATAAAACAGCCTTAGAGTGCTGCGCAATACTTTTTTCGAAAGTGGAAGTTTCCGATAATTTTCATTGTCATTGTTCAAATCAAATTTTCAAATATCCGTAAATTAATAATTAAGACAGTCGTTGCTCTTACTGCTTTCGTTTGCGACCGTATCAATTCAATACTGCAAGAATTGTTTTTTTTTCATTTTGTTAATCCTCAACAATTAATGTGGTCAACGACCGTATAAATTGACACAAGTATTTCTTTGTTTTACAATAAAAAAAAATTTACCTAAAAGAAGCCAGTTTAGTGATTTCTATGCGTCTCAAATTTTAATTATTGTTGTTTAGCTTGGTTATTGGATTTTAAATTTATTTATATCAAAAACTTACCGCTTGTGTCGTTGATATCGAAAAATGATGTAAATGGGTTACCCTCTGAAACAAGCCCGTAACGGACTTCACGTGGATTGCCCTTGTCACCATCTTCAGCATGAACTTGAAGTATCTGAAACGAAATTCATTTTGTTTTCAATTTAGAACATTTAGTGCACCTTTCTTTTTTCTTTTTCATCACACAAACTATATATTTGGTGCTACGGCAGCGCACACGAAAATTTTTCTATGAATACGCACAGTATTTATTTCTACGAGTGTTTTTCTTTGTGGTACAGCGAATAGCACTAAATAAATTTTTAGTTCCGCAACAGCCAGAGGCTGTATTTTGTCAATACGTATGGCGTGTGTGTGTCTGAAAATATACGTACGTAGAACGTACAATGTGTGAATTCATTATAGCTGGACACATCTGAGCGCGTGACCATTTCTAATGGCATTCAAACAATCAAAATACACACTTATTTTGTATATTGAGTTTAGCAGTGTAAAATCGTTGACATTTTAAAGGTGCATATACCACATTGCAGTATACATTACACTACGTATTGACTAGCCACAAATTTTCTCGCACATGGTGAGTGCGTTGGCTGAATAACGACAGAACAGCATAGTACGACCAACTGTTCGGTAATCACGAGCCAAATTCCTGTGCGAACAGCAATTTGTACGATGGCTGAACAGATTTATGGCTAGTCAAGACGGCACAACAACATGCAGTTGCAGAAACGAAATTTTCGCTACTGCTTCTCGGTGCAGCACGAAGCCAAGTGTAAATAAATACTGGCGATAATAATCGAAAAATTTTGATTATACGAGGGCGGATCAATAAGTTCGTGACTTTTCGAACTTTCCTCGTAGTTATTTGAAATGCAACACTTCCCATCAAGTACCACCTGTTAATAGACTACTGTCAAAGCTTGAGCAAGTGCCGTCGTGTATTTGTCTAAAAATCGAAAAAAGTAAATTTCGAGTGCTCATTAAACATTATGTTTTGCGAAAAAAAATCGTCAATCAAACCAAGGGGAATCTGCACCATCAATTTCAATGGTAAAATAGTGGTCGCACAAGTACAAATGACGCTGAACGTTCTGCACGGCCAATTGAGGTCAGTACACCCGAAAATGTCGAAAAAATCCACGGTATGGTGTTGGCCGATCGAAGAGTAAAAGTGCGTGAAATTTTTGATGCCATAGGCATTTCATATGGCAGTGTGGTTTCGATTTTAATTGATCAAAGGATTGTTTGGAGTTGTTTTACCGCAATCCGAATGTGTTTTTGCGGCGTTTTGTAACTGTGGATGAAACATAGATCCATAACTGTACTCCGGAGACCAAGCAGCAGTCTAAACAATGGGTTTCTCCAGGTGAGCCTGCTCCGAAGAGGGCCAAGTTAAGTTTGTCGGCCAATAAGGTGATGGCAACAGTTTTTTGGGATGCACGCGGGATAATCCGCATCGATTACCTTCAAAAGGGAAAAATCAATAAACGGCGAATACTATACTTAAAAAGAAAACGACCCCATACGGCCAAGAAAAAGTACTTTTTCATCAAAATAATGCACGGGTACACACGTGCGCAGTCTCAATGGCAAAACTCTATGAATTAGGCTACGAATTGGTACCTCATCCGCCATATTCTTTGGGCTTAGCCCCTAGTGACTACTTCCTATATCCAAACCTAAAGAAATGGCTCGGTGGAAAGTGGTGACATGGCCACCACACTCCCCGGATTTAAACATAATGGAAATCGTGTGGGGATGGTTGTCTTGGAAAGTGTACGAGTCTGGACGGCAATTTGATGACCACAATCTTTAATTGCTACAAGAAAATCGGCATGGTCGCAAATTTCCATACAATATTTATCGCAACTGTATAACTCCCTCCTAAATAGAATTTTTGAGGCAGTTTTGTCGAAAGGCGGAAGTAGACATTATTAAAAATTTATAAAAAATAAAATTAATAAACAAAACTTATTGTTATTGTTCTTGTGTTTTTTTATTTTTTTTACTGTTTTATGTTTTTTATTTCAATATACACCTACTGAAGTGACGCAAAAATAATTCACATTTTTCTTGACAAATTATAAAAAGAAGCACAGATTAAATCTAACGGAACTTCTTCGACTTTTCTTTGTTTACATTCTTTTTCGCAATTGGTAAATCTTTAATAAAAAGTACAACACAATCCTCTCGATGAATTATCTGGTGAGCAACAAGATTAAATTAATTGCTAAAACACTGCACCTATTCATGTGGAGTGAAGTGTATATGAAAAATTTTTCAATAATTTTCATAATTTGATTTTTATTTTGAAGTTTGTAAAATATAATTTTATTTTATTTTTATTGAAGACCTAGAGGCTGGAAAAATTAAACAAACAATTATAAAAAAAGGTAAAAAAACTAGAATAAAGTTTATATATATATATTAAAAAATGTAATTTTCATAATCAAGTATCTAACCCAAACTTCACCAAATTTTGAAATTTAACTATATATATGATCATATATAGTAACAATTTTATGATAAATCCAATTCACCAAAAGTCGATAATTAATTAAACATTTATAAGCTTTGAGATAAACGAAAAACACACCGATCGAAAATGCTTATATTAAGCGGAAAGGAGATTTTAAATGTAAAATAATACAACCATACAATCCTTTAGACTGGGGAAAACCATTTTAGTCGTAAATATATAAGATTCAGCGCAGCCAAATTAGCTCCCTTCTTTGTTTTCAGTCTCTCGTTCCCATGTAATTACAGTAAATCGCGTAGTAGAGTGTTAGGGTGGACCTCTAATTTGTTTACGTAGTTGGACGTGTATATTTTTGCTTCTTTCTGGATAGTGGGAACTTCTAGAGGCTCAGACGATAAGTCGTAAAATCCTTGACTGTCTTCTTTGTAGTTCGGGGATGTTTCATGCAGAAGCAGTATCCCACAGCTGAATGCCATATGACTTTATAATGCAAAGTCATGGTTGAGTTGGTACCTATTAACCAGTGTAGTTAAATTATTCTAAGTTTTATGGCCGCAATTTTTGCCTCAATATGGCGGGACCACGTTAGGCGTCTATCGAAGTGGATACGTAAATATTTAACGTGTGTTTCCGCTGGGACAGTGGTATTTGTTATTGTTTCTGGAGGACAGTTTAACCTCCTGAGGGAAAACGTTACGTGGGCACATTTCGAAGGATTTACGTTAATCGTCTACTTTTTAAAACCAGTCCTCTAGCTCATGAATGTGGGACTGCAGCTTTTCAGATGCATCCTTTGGATCATTACTGACACTTATAAATGCAGTATCACCTGCTAACGTTGATATGGGCTTGTTGACATATCCTCTGTATATATGATGTATAATAGCGGCCCTAGTATACAACCTTAAAGGACTCCTGCAGAGATTCTGCCATTTTGAGAAAACTGATCTTTTGACCTTACTTCAAACGTTCGATCAGTCAAATAGCTCTTATGAAGCTTGTGGGAGTTTTCAGGAGAACTCGTTATTTTCGTGAGTAGCTCATCATGTCACACTTTATCAAACGCCTGGGAAATGTCAATAAATAAAGCTTATTTTCAAATGCTGATCTAATAACGATGACAATTCTATGACCTTGCTCATTAGTACTATGCCTCGCACAAAAACCAAACTGATGGTCCGGGATAATGTTTTCTTCATTATGATAAGGAGTTTATCAAGACACGAATAATTTTTCAAATATCTTTGACATAACTGAAAGTAGGCTAATGAGCTTGTAGGACGTAATCTGGCTTGTGTCCTTTCCTGGTTTCGGGATCATAACAATTTCAGACATCTTCCAAGAGCATGGGAAGAAGCCAACGCGCAACATAGCTTTTGATGCGAGTATATAAAATTCGAATGGCAGAATTAGGTTAGTTTCTTATCATTGATTGAAGATAGCCGAAATTTTAGAAGAGCATTTACAGTGTCACTAATATTTGGCATAGTGAAACTATTTATGTATGTCATGTGGTGTGAAAACCTTTTCAACGTGATTTGCGAATTCATTTGCCTTTTCAATGGAATCTCTTGCCCAGGTGCGGTTTTCAAGTCATAGTGGGGATTTATAGGCTCCACATGAACTCGCGCCTCTGATTAATAACAACTGACTTTGAATTAAGATATGGTATGCATTATTGATCGAATACCTATTAAAAGCAAATAAATTTATTCTTAATTCTGAATTTTTTATTTCTCAAAACAGGTATTCAAGTCTGCTTATATTTTGTTGTCTTCACTAGGAAACAAAATCATTCTTTCCCTAATCAATGTGAGTTTAGTCTAACACTTTGTATTGCATCCATCTATCGATTGCTCCTCTTTGTCCTTGCATTCATTCATGTTTTGCGATAATAAAATTATTTGTATGGAATTCTCTCTCATAAAATCCAAGGTAATAGACATGCCAGGCAGCCACTTGGTATTTATTGCACTAAGGGTTTTCATTGTTGCAGATTAAGTGTATTTTGTTTCCTTTTCATGATCGCTTTCAAAGGAATTTTGTAATTTGTGGTTTTAAGAACTTTAAAAGTTGATGTTGGAAAAACATTTCGCAAGAGCTGTTAAATTTTTTTGTTCAATTCACGGAAAATCTCCTGCAAGTTACACCAAATCATTTTCTAACCACAACTTTTAAAGTTATTACAACCACAAGTTACGTATACGAGTATATACATATGTATGTATGTATATATAAATAAGTATGTATGTACATATGTTGTATGTATGTTCCAAATTAATTGATGGAACAAATTAGTTCTCGTAGTGTAACTACGCCCGCCAATCGTTGTTTGGCTTCCTGGGTAAAGTAGACATTTGTTCGCAGTATAGTTCGAAGCTTACAACGTATTGGCGGTGTAAAATCGAACTAAAAAATCGTTTAATCGGGCTAAAAGCAAGACAAAACCCTAATATGGGAAGACCTATATAAAATTTGTATTTTTTAAATCAATAAAAATAAAAGAATTCGGTTCCCATAACTGAAAGTAATTAATTACGAGTGTCAACTATAATAACTATGACAACAAAGTGTCAGTGATGAAGAAATTATATTCAAGGTGGCCCAATGTAAATGATTTTTGATTTGATATAATATATTGATTTAAAGCCTCCAAACGCAACTAATCTCGTTCCAAATATCTATGCCAAAATAAATGAAGATGGAATAACTTTTGCAACTGGCGTTAAATACCAGTTCATGTATCACATTTGTTAAGTAAATATAATTAGAATTTGAATTAAGATATCATGGAACGCTTTTTTAATTATTTAATGTATTTTTTACAGAACGAATCGTCTAAGATTTTGGCAAACCGAGAACTTCGTCGTCGTTTAGCTGGTCGTCCAGCGTCCACTGCACAAACGTTCCGACGGTTAGACTCGACATGAAGAGATTGGATCAACAGTAAAGCCATTGTACAGTGGAAATTTAACTGCCCGTTTTGCTCAGAAAATTGCCACATATACCGCATCCTGACGCTAGCGCTTGATATCGCCTTTTTCAATATTCATGGACCGTAAAGTCACGGTCGTAAATAAGTAAGCCTCAGACTCTTGAAGCGCTTAACTAGAACTTCCGGCAAGAAATCTAGAACTTATAGTCAAACGTGTTCCAAAAAACTATGGAAACGGTAACTAATTGCAAGGCATAATGTACTGAAATCTTAAAGTCCACTTATTTCGTACCACCTTGGATACAGACACATTCTTTTTAAGCCTTATACCGATATTACATACAGATTTATGTATATATGCATTTTTTTTACAAACGTGTTCTGTTATTCTGAATGAAGCTCTTTTAAATATTTTCAGCATATATGTATGTCAGTATGAAAAATCGATAAATTTCAAAACCTCTCTCGCTGGAAAGTAAGCTATACACAGCCAGGTTTTGATTCTACCATCGCGGAAAAGCTTTTTTCACAGTTACTTGTGTAATTGTGTAAATCTTTCGCTAAACCTTTTTATTCACTATAGTTTTTATTAGAGGTCTGCACAATTACATTTGTATACGTGAAGTACACGAGAAGAGGCAAGGCATGAACACTTACCCGCAGTATCAGAGCAAAATTAAGTACTCAATTTTGAGAACATCAAAATTGTGGGAACATTACGTTTACATGTTCTTCTTTTTTTAGGTACCGAGTACTAAGTGCATATTATTCATATGTACTTGGATGTGTTCGTTTTAGGAACATGATGCGAGCTAAAACTTCTCATGTACTGCAAGTACTCAAGTACTACATGAAGAACATGTTGAACGTTTAGTTCGACAAAGAGAATAGGAATATAAGAGGAGGAATATGATGTGTGTGTATCTAACAGTACAAACTAGTTTCATATTAGTTGTTTTATTATTGTTTCGTAGTATGTATGTAATGAATTAGATTTATTTTTTTTTGTGACTATTGGATTTTGGTGTCATTTTAAAAACAAGATAATTATATTACTTCTTTTATAAATTTCTTATTATTGATCTCTTACTTTAAAAATATTTCTGTTAGTTATAAGTACCTTATTAAGGGCTTTTATTTTAATGTGAAATTGAATTTTATTATTCATAATAAAAACATTGATAATTATTTCGTATATTATAATGAACTTTATACGTGTTAACCAGTTTTAATTGTCTTTGTTAAATACAATAAATAAAAAGTTCAAAATCTATCTTATGTAGATACATTGTTTTAATTTTAGAATGTTAATTGATATTTCTGTGTATGTATGAAATAAATTTGGTTTTACCAGAACTACTCATTTTTAAAAAAAATTGTTTTTTTTTCTTCATGTAACAGCTAGCGTACAAAAAAAAAGAGATGTTATAAACTGATTTATTTTTAATCGTGGGTTTATACACCTTTCTTTATCTGTAAAAAATACACACCCATCAATGGTTAAAAAGTCATATGTAGGAAAAACCTAAAACTCCTTAAAAACCGATAGCGAAAGCAAAATCTAATTGCTACCAAAATCAATTTTTTTTACCTAAATATTTGTTATGGATGTACATACAAATGTATGAACTATTTTCAATTTCGCCATGTACGTAATTACATATGCATTTGTTTAAATGCTATGCATATACTCATTGTTCCGCAAAATAGGAACATCATTTTTGCGGTACTCCTTATTTTCATGTTCCCAAATTTTTATGTTCCTATTTTTGTATGAACATTTTTTTAGGAACATATTTTTCTGTGGCTACCTTCTTTTTGGTATTTGACAAACAACCCTTCAGTTCTCTTCTCTGCTTGTTTTCTGAGAGAAAGAAAAAGTAGATACTCTATTTGAAAAGTAAAAGAACTTCTCACGTACAACAAAAACATACTCCATGCAGACCTCTAGTTTTTATCATTGCTACTACCGTTTTCTTTTCTGGCAAAAATGTTCCCAACACTCTTTTAGTAGATAGATGGCTTAACTACATAAAATTTAAAGAATTGCTGAAGTGACCGTTAGTAGATGAAAAGATAAATATTTTGCTTAACACTTTCTAGAAATGCGGCTAACATTTAGAAAGTGTTCTCGAGTATTCGTAGCATTTGTCTTCAGAAAAGACAACGCCATAAGTTTTCATAATATATTCATATATTTTAATTTGCTTCTAAAAAACAGAAGCTTAGGCTCTCTTAGCAGCATTTTTAAAATAGTTTCATAGTTATGATATATTTCGTACTCTGTCAAATTATGTTGGAAAAAAATTAAACGACGTGTGCATGTATGATCGTATATAATGGAACGTTGGTAAATCTGTATTTTAATTTTTCAACAACGTTATGCACTTGTGCTCCTGATATGAACCTAGAGCTGTACTTCCTATTTCAGTATGTTTTGTGCAGAGAGCTTGGCCGATCCGTTTTAAATTTTTGTGGTTAGCGGACTTAGAAATATGTCTTTATTAATTTTCTCGTAGAGTCTTCACAATTGATTATAATCTTAAAATTTATTGTTGAGATTGAAAAAATTGGCAGACAGACGTTTGCTAACAGTTTATTTGCTTCTTCCTTCGAAATGAAAAATCAATTGTGTTCCTAAAGATTTACTGCATTACTGTAATTTTCCATTTATAAATTCTTTAAAGCTAGCCTTAGTGTTGATAATGGTATATCCTCCTCAGGATCAAACTTTTGAAAAGCGAGGTTTTGATGGCCATAAAATTATAAGACGTGAGTCATCGTTGTGTTAGACAATATTTAGCTCAGGTTCTTCGTTCTTTACGATTGTTGTCCGGCTACAAAAGAGTTTTTAAAGAAAAAAATGTGTTCCCGTCCGGCTTTGGAAGCGGTTGTCTAGAGGAGATTATTTTTGTTCTACAAATATCACCAAAAGCATGGAACCAAGAAATTCGTTCGTCTATGTGAGCTTTCCGGCTACAGATACAAGACAAAGTGGCTAGTTCACAAGATAACATATTGCATGATATCCAAAGAATATAATAAATAATATAATGGCTCGTCAACTTACCTTGTCTCCAGGAAGTATGCCAGGTGGTAGTTTGGTTACAGGTGGTGCCATAGTAAATACTGGCGGCTGATCTTGAACATCTTGGACAATAACAACAATCTCCATACCAGCAATATTTCGACTATCCTGGCCGGGTTCGGCGTAAGCATCCTTTTAAAATAAGACAATGATAAAAAAGATTAAAGCAAAACGAATATGAATTTGTTTCTGTTAAAAAAAAAGAAACAATTTGTGATGACAAATTTAAATGAACTAGCCTTTCCGAAAATCTATTCGTATTATTTACTACTACAAGGCAATCAATTTTTCAAACGTTTTTTTATACATATATTGATATTATTGAATCTTTCTTAAAGAAATTGCAATAAATTTTCAAATTTTAATCCGAATTTTTATTATACGAGTATTTATTAATTACTACTAGTGTAGTAACTAAATTGGTGTTCGAATCATAGACTATTTTATAATGGGTTATGGGTGCTCAGGGTATCGAGTTCATCATATGGACTTTTGAATTATGATTTCAATAAAGACGATCTATGTACATATGTAAAAGCGAAGGCTTATTAGAAGCGTATCTTATACAAAACATAACGTAGCCATCAATGTAGAATAAATGCCAAATTTATTGCCAGCAAGGTAAGCACAATTTCGAAAAAATACAAGAATTTTAATACTAATAGTGCCTTTCCAATGAGGTTTTGGCACATGCTCTCCCATACATATTTTATATGAACAAAACTCTTTAAGGAACTTGATTTGCTACAACAAAGCATGTTGAAAGCATGCATGTACAACAGTGTGTTGCTTGTATGGCCAGAAATACAACTCTGAATCATTCAATAATAGTGAATGATAAATTTGAACAAATTTGTATATACAGTGAACTCGCGGTAATGTGAACATCCAATATAATGAACTATCCACTAATGTGAACACTCAGTTTTTTATATGGGCGCTCTAAATAGTGAACAAAGTTTAATGGCTCTAAATAGTGAATAATTTTTTTTTTAATTTTTGGGGATTTTTTAATTTGTAGAAGCATTTATTTTTAATGTTGGGAATCCCCGAATTAATAAATACCATAGTGTGCCATTATTTTAAAGGTATTTAATGCTAGTCACTTTATGTAATTTGTTGCGGTAGGTTCGTGAATTTATTTTTAAAATGAGTAATGTCGAAAGTTTTTATCCTTAAATGAAAAATGCGAAATTTTGGAATATTTAAAAAAAGGATCGAGTGTTACAGTGTTAAGTAAAAAGTATAAAGTTGCAAAATCAACGATATGTTAAATAAAAAATAAAAAAGACAATATTTTAAAATGCGTGAACAATACGTTTTATGGACCCGGAAAACGCAAAACATTACGATCTTCAGAGCTTCCAAAAATGGAAAAATCGCTCTATAAGTGGTTTATTTGCATGCGGAATAAAAACCTCCCTGTAAGTGGGTTGATGTTGAAAGAGAAAGCCAAACAAATTCACAAAAACATAAGTGAAAACGGAAATGACTTCAATGCTAGCGATGGGTGGCTACAAAAATTTAAAAAGAGATACGGAATTCGGCTCCTTCAGATAAGCGGTGAAAAACTTTCTGCGCAATCTCAGTTCGTAAATCCTTTTAAAATTAAATTGAAAGCAAAGATAGAAGATTTGGGTTTATGCAATGATCATTTGTATAATGCCGATGAGTCTGGTCTATATTGGAAACTTCTCCCACAAAAGACATATGTAACGTCATTGGAGAAAAGCGCTCCAGGTGCAAAAATGGAAAAGCAAAGGATAACATTTTTATGCTGTGCAAATGCGTCAGGATTTCATAAAATAAAACTTTTAGTAATAGAAAAATCGAAAAATCCTCGCAGTTTTAAAAATTTTATCTATCCCGTAAACTACAGAAATTCAAAGTCTGCTTGGATGACTTCTTCCATTTTTAAAGAATGGTTTCACAACTGTTTTGTGCCAGAGGTAAGTAAACATGTAAAAATAGTTCAATTGGGATTCTTACTCTTTTATTTTTCATTAAGGTGACAGATTTTTTAACGAAGAAAGGATTACCAGTAAAAGCTTTACTCCTAATAGATAATGCCCCATCCCATCCACCAGAATCCGACCTTAAATCCGAGAATGGTTCCATAGAAGCTATGTTCATGCCTCCAAATGTAACGGCTCTGATCCAGCCAATGAATCAAAATGCCATTAGAATCACCAAACTTCATTATAGGAACAGTCTTCTGCAACAATTATTGCAAAAGAGGGGGATTTGCTTGAATCGATGAAAAAAATCACACTTAAAGAAGGAGTTTCTATTCTAGAGGCATCCTGGAACCGAGTTGGTAAAGAAACTTTATCTAACTGTTGGAAAAATATTTTGAATATGGTAAATGATGAAGACGATCCTGAATTTAATGTTCCTTTGAGCTTTTTAAAAGAAAAGTGGCAATCAGAGGTTAGATCTTTAGAAAATACTGCTACAGATCTTCTACAGACATTGTACCCTCAGGAAGTATTTACTGCTGTAAGCATTAGAGATTGGATCAATAATCCTTGTGAGGACGTCACGCCATTTGATGAAAATGATTTAATTGAAGAGTCCGACGATGATGACGAATGTTTTATTGAAGCGCCTGAAAACAACATTAAAGCCAAAAAAGCTGTCGAAATTTTTAACAAAGCTGTCCAATGGGCTGAATTTCAAATGGTCGATCAAACTGACATTAAAGTATTGAAAAAAATCAGGGAATTGGCGGTAAATAAGCTGGTCGAACAAAAGAAAAAAAAGAAAATAATAACCGATTATTTCCATATTTAATTATATATGTATGTACTTATCTTTTTTCATTGTAAATATTGTTTATTTTTTTGTCGTAATATTTTGTTTGTTTTTTATGTACATACTACGTAAGTACTCTTTATAAAATGGATTTTTAAAAGCTTTTTATGTTCCAAATAAATTACAAAAGGTTTTTTTAGTAATCTTTGCATTTTCATTCCTTGCAGAAATGATTTTTAGAAAGAATAACTTAGTAATATATATTAAAAAAAATCACAATCGAAAATGTGAACAAATTCGAAAATATGAACTACCCCGACATTAATTAGTTCACATTATCGAGAGTTCACTGTATTGTTTATTATATATTGTGTTTGTATATATTGTTACAAGTATTCTTGTCTGTAAGAATTGAGACGTATGAATACTTGCGACACTCACTGTACAGAATTAAACAAAAATGCGAACACATTTTGCACCCACTGTACAGACAGCGCTGCACTTTAACAACAAAACACAACACCAATAAGGTAGTATGGGTAAACAAAAACAACGCAAAGAAACCACCACTATAAGTAACAAAGCAGACAGTATGAAAACAAAACACCACTATAAAAAACAGCAGAAAATGTGTTTATAGTAAAGAATTATCTACAGGATTCTTCCGTATTCTACAAGTTTCTCGAAACTAGACGACTACTATTAAAAGACTTGGGTGGTTAAGTTGAAAGTAAGTAACAAGTGAAACGTTAAAGTGTGAACAATGCTTACAAATAAGTAACCGTGTTGAATTAAAGTGTTAAAGTAAGTGAAATAACAGTGTGTAATACTATATTTACACCTACGCAAAATCTGGTACTTATGATATTTTGACCGAAATCTAGTTCATTTCTACCAGATTACCCATACAAAACAAAATCTACTTACGAACTAGATTTTGGCAAAATCTCTCAAAATCTTGCAATACTGAATGATGCAACTATGAATTTTTTGCTAATGTACTGAAATATACAGCGCTGAACAAGAAAATTTTGACATTTGTAACAAAAAAAGCGCGGTAGAAACAAAATATTTACAGCAACATTAAAAAATAATAAAAGTTTAAAATAAGTGGTTTCAATATGGATAAACCAATAATAAATAAAGTGTAAGTAATATTACATATGTAATTATGAGTATAAAAACAATTGTAGTACGAATTTAATTAAGTTTAGAGCCAATTTTTTACTCTTTCTTCAGTCAGCTGTTTTTGTTATGAAAATGTAATCCAATAATACGTCAAAAAGCTGTGGTGTAAACGGCAGAGATTTTCTTCGAGATTTGAGGTGAAATCTACTAGATTTTGCGTAGGTGTAAATGTAGTATAAAATTAAAATTCTGCCATGTATATCCAATTATAATTGCGCTCATCTTATTAAAAAAATTGAAAAAGTTTAATTAGAAAAGCTGTTTATATTATAGCATTTGAAAAATAATTACAACATTATTTATCACAACCTTAATGGCACCTTACAGTTTTCATTCAATAAATCTTAAATTGTTTTTAATCAAAACGTTGCTGACTTTATATTATAAGAAAACAAAATAGCCTAAATATCGAAATTTAATAATAAAATAAGGTCTTCTTTACGAAAAGTGAAAAGAATGAATTCGAAAATCAACGAACAGTCGTATGTTTCATACATAGTTATTTGTCATCAGAGTAGCATTTAGCAAATAGAATGTAGAGGGAAAGAAACAAAAAAAAACATACATACATACACCCATATGTAACTGCCTCAAACGATATCAGTGGGCAAATGACGACAATCGATATTGATCGAGCGTCGACTATAGGCGACAGCCACAGATGGCACCACACAACCGAACGTCGCCTATAGTCGACGGCCGTGATATAAAAGCGCACGGCCGAACGTCGACTATAGGCGACATCGAGGAATTTTCTCTTATCTCTGTGTTAGCGGAGCGTTTACTCGCATAATTTTAGTTTCGTTTCGCCCAAAACGGTTTCACATCTTTAAAACGGTAACTGTGAAATAGAAGTTATTATATTTAGCGCTCTTTATATTTTAAAGAAATATGGCAAGCGAGCGACTCGTCTAGAAAATTTGTGTAGAAATCAACAAGAAAAACGTAGTGCTTTTTTATACAAATTCTCTAGACGAGGCGCTCAATTGTTATATACTCGTAGAAACAGGTTATTAAACTTTATTGAAATTACGATCGATGTCGAATGCCGTAATTTGCCGCTAGATAAGAAAATTCAACATATTACTTAGAGGAACACATAAGTTTAAAAAGGTATGCAAACCGGTTTGTTGTAAATAACAGAGGGGTAGTGCATTCATTTTTCAGTTGCACTAACTTTGTTAATGTTTAGTGGTGAAAGGAAAATGTAATCAAATTTTCCACCAAAACTATTTCATTTTATTTCAAAAATTTCAACTATTTTTCTTCACGAATTTTAGTGCAACGTTGAAATTTAAAGCTCAAATTCATTTATGATATTTTTTACACTAATTCAAAACTTAAGATTAATCCTTCATTAGAAGTAACAAGCTTGGAATAAAAGGATAAAAATAATAAACAAAATTGGGTGCCTTGGTAGTCCAGTTAGTAGCGTGCTAATATGTCAGTCTGGTGGACTCTGGTCTGTTTCAGTGCAACGAGTAAAAATTGATGATGTTACCAGGACCGGTAACTTAAGTAAGAATATAATTTATAATTGAATTGTGTAACATTTAATAAATAAATAAATTCAAAATAATATAGGGAACAAAAAATCAGCCCGATTAATTTCTTTAGTGAGAGTGTGCTTACCAACAGTTTTTTGTTTAGTGCTGTGTCAATTCCCAGGTGTAAGAAGGCAAAAAGTTGTTAATGCAGGGAGGCTGACAAAGGTATAACGATAATAAAAACTTTGTTTAAAATAAATATTTTATACTGTATGGTTGTTATATTTCTTTCAGATATCAGTACTGAATACGTTAAGAAACGGCATCTTGAAATCAGCATGAGCTAAATCAGAACAGTAATTTCGCAATTATAGAACATGTTTATTACATTTACCAAAAATATATACCGTCAACGAAAAAAAAGTCTACAGACACCCTACGATTTTGAAGTTTTAGAGAATTAGTGGCGAAAATTGAAAAAGATTTTATAGCAATGTTTAAGCCATTTATAATTAAGATTATTTGAAGAAAAAAATATATGAAAAAATGTAATATAAAAATTATTGGGAAAAACATAGTAAATAGTAGGAAAAAGGTCTACTTTACAACGTGGCAACTACTGATATAAAATAATAAATTAAAAACAATGAAATAGAAATTACAGTTATTTTTGTATAGTTGGTTAAATTTTATAAGCATTACAATTGTTTAAGTGGACAAAGTGATAATTAAAGAAGATTTTTTTAATTTTTATCCTTAAAAATGGCAAACTGATAGTAGATAGATATTTCAGTTCATAATATTGTAGTAAATCTCCGAAAGGAAAATAAATCTTATGGAGAAATTGCTAAGATAACGAAATTAGATTGTCCTATTGTACAGACAATCATTAGAAATTGTAGCTACACTAACAGTACCGAAAATAAGCCACGATCTGGCAGACCAAAGTAGCTTTCGAGATGTGATGTTAGCAGTATTATGAAATTGGTTAACCATGATCTGACAAGAAGCGCCTCAAAATTGGTGGAACGAAAAATGGTGTAATAAAATTCTTACTCCACCTTTTACATCGTAAGGGATAATAGCAGAATAGCACGCAAACAGCCAGTAATTATAGCAACGAATCGTAAACTTCGCCTTGAGTTTGCTAAAGCACACATAGACACGGATATGGGTTTTTGGAATTGTATTGTATTTACCGACGAAAGTAAGTATAACCTTTTCGGAAAAGATGGCCGTTCTAAAGTTTGGAGATAACTAAACAGTGCACTTGATCCAAATAATGTTATACCTACAGTCAAACATGTTGGAGGATATCAATATGGAAGCATATTGGAACAAAATCTGAGGGCATCTTTTGATAGCTTGAGCCTGGGAAATCAATGGATTTTCCAGCAAGATAATGACCCGATATATTCTGCACACGTTGTTCGAGAATGGGGTCTCTACTATGCAGCAAGACAGCTAAATACACCTTCCCAGTCGGCAGGCTTAAACCTGATAGAGCCCATATGGGACAGTTTGGAGAAATTTGTACGGAAATATGAAATAAGTAGTCGTGACACATTAAAAACCGGCCTTATTCGTACATGGGGCGAAATAACAACCTCCATCACGGAAACTTCGGTGGTATCAATTGTAACGGCAAAAGTCATACAATTCGTTTTTGCCACACATTAATATATTTATATTTACTTTATTGTTCACCTGTTACTTCATTATTGAATTATCTTAAATTAGTATTAAGTATTATAACTGATATTAGTTCTTGTTTTCAAAATGAATTATATTTACCTCGGTTCCTTTATTTTTTATTCCATTTAATCTTAATATTAAGAAAATAGATTAAGTTGAAATTTAACGGCAGATTAATTAGTAACGCCATCTATGTGTCAGTTCATATATAAATATCATAATCATTGTAAGAACAGTGTTGTCATCAGTCGTTAGATGACAGCTGTGTAATAAAACAAATTATTGCTGTGTGTGCCCATAAATGGGTATAAAAGCACGCGCATTCATTTGCTCGTGAACAGTTGGTGGCACACCGATTAAACTATAGTGGACCAGTAGAATAACTGAGTTGTGGAGAAGGTGCACTTCTGCGTGGGTTGCCCTTTTTGTGCGCTCAGACGACCAGCAGCGTAAAATACTGCACCAATCTCACCACAGCAGACGCGGCGTATCATCCACTCGGCGTTCTTACTGGGTAGTAGTGTGATAGTCTACACAAACCTCACGCAGCGCATAAGCGTCGTAACTTCCACACGGCGTTACTACGTAATCTGCCGGCGAACAGCATAGCTGCAGCAGTAACTGCGATTATTCTAACTACAATCAAACCTTGTTTTATGCGATTGATCCGTTCCAGAGAAAATCGCATAAAACAAATTCGCATAAAACGATACACTAGCTCCATACTAAAATTAATGATTCGTCCCTGAATTTTGAAAAAACGCATAAATTCAAAGTAAAGCATTAAAACTCAAACAAAATCGCATAAAAAAAGTCAACAAAAAAGTAATTCATTTATTAAAAAAACAAATAAACATCAATTCACTACGTACTTAACAAAGAAAAAAATATTTACATTGAAGAAATAAATTATATCTCATAATCAGAATCACTAATATGGCGTGTGCCGAGTTTCCGAATTGGCTCTATATCGCTTTCATCACTAGAGGAAACAAACACATCTATGGGTAGATTACTATTTTTATCACTTTGGCTACAAGGAACATCAAAGTTTTCAGTCAGTTCTTTCTCCTTAGGTACTTGTTGAAAATAATTTGTCATAAGTTTTTGTGAAGTCGATTTTTTTAACTCGTTTTGTAACTCTTGATATGCCGCAAATATATTATTAAGCCCATGCTGAATTTTTAGTGCCCGTTCCGTATTGGGATCAACATTAAGAATTTCGCACTGTAAGTTTTTAACTGTTTTAAGAATTTTATCAATCTTTTTTAAAGTAAGGGGTTCTACAAGTTCTTCACAATCACTTTCGCAATTATTATCTTCCATATTATCAGCAGTTAGACTAACAATGTCGTCATCAGATAACGGAACATCTACGAGAAGCTCTTCTATATCATTATGGTTCAAACAATCAAATCCATCGCTTTCAATTTGTCGAGCCAGCATTAAAATTTCTTCAGATAATACAGATATTTCATCAGCAGTATTACTACGAACACTACCTGGCCATACAGCTTTCCAGCACCCATTTAATGTTTTTGGTCGTATACTGGATACTGCAGATGCAACTAAAACTATGCAGTCGAAAATATTAAATTTTTTCCACGCCTCGGTCAATGTTAATTCTTCATTTTCAATTTTATTTAAAATAAATTGGTATGTGCTTTTTATATAATATTTCTTAAAAGTGGAGATTACTCCTTGATCTAGTGGTTGAAGAATACTGGTTGTATTTGGTGGCAAAAATTCAATTTTAATGTTTGAATGTTCCAAATGTGGGTGTCCAGGAGCATTATCTATAACAAGTAAAATTTTAAATTCAAGATTTTTTTCCTTCATATAGGATTCAACTTCTGGTACAAAACATTTGTAAAACCATTCACTAAATAATGCAGAGGTTACCCAAGCTTTAGTGTTTGCCATCCAGTGAACTGGCAAACGTTTTAAGTCTTTTCCTTTAAGGGCCCGTGGTTTTAAAAACTTATTTACGACTAATGGTTTTAACATTTTATCTCCTGAAGCGTTGCTGCATAGTAAAACCGTTAATCTTTCTTTACTAGGTTTAAATCCACTGGCTCTTTTTTCTGCTTTAGCAATGTAGGTTTTATTTGGCAAATTTTTCCAAAATAATCCGGTCTCATCTGCATTGAATATTTGATCTGGGAAATACTGTCCTTCTTCTATTATTTTTTTTAATTTTTCTGGATAATTTATAGAAGCATGTTCATCTGCTGATGCTGATTCACCTCTGATTTGGATGCTGTGAATATTATTTCTTTTTAAAAACCGTGCAAGCCACCCATTGCTAGCTAAAAATTCTTTTTCTTTTGGTTCAGAAGTTGATGGCTGATTTTGCTTTATTCTATCATAAAATATTAGGGCTTTTTCTTGTATCATATATCCGCTTATAGGAATCCTCTTTCTAGTTAAATCCTCAATACACAAATTAAGAGATTTTTCAATTTTTTCAATCAGTATGTCTCTTGTATAAGACGAATACTTTGAACTCATTTCTGTACCCGAAATTACGGATTTTCTTATGGAATCTTCATTTTTTTAATCGATCGTATAGTTGATTCTCCTAAGTTGAACTCCTTTCCAAGAGATGTATACTTTGCACCATTTTCTAAGCGTTCTAGAATTTTAATTTTTGTCTCTAGGGATATTGTTTGTCGTTTTTGCTTATTTTTATCCATACTGTAATCTGAAAACCTACATAAATATTTTTGAGCACAGAAACTTTAAAATAACAAAACTTTATAAGTTCTCACTTTAATCACTTTTACGATATATTAATCTCAATTTTTTATACGAGTAATATTCACTAAGACGTGAAAACAAACACCACAATAAACTATTTTATTTAACTTGTTGATTTAAAGGGATTTCCCCTAAGTTGAAAACTAGAATGATATTCACACTAAGTTACAGCGCGCTGCAATAAAAGTCACAAGTACATCATGTGCAATTCTACAAGCGCAAATATAAGCGTGCAAAAAAAAAATTCAAAATCGCACAAATTCGCATAAAACGAGGTTTGAGTGTAGTTAATAATAAACACTTATAACGTTTCGAAATAAGTGTGTTTTATTTCACGACTCTGAACTCCGCTGAGTATACCCCAGCAACCAGCAATTATTGATGCTCAAAATGGGTCCACAAAATATTAAAAGTAGCTGTATGTAGACTTTTTTCCTATGAATTTTTAATGTTTTTATTATTATTGTTTCTGCTGCGTAAATTATTTTTTTTTATTTTATAAATAAACTTATTTATTTATGCCTTAAATATTGATATAAACATTATTTTAATTTTCTTCACAAACTCTATAAAACCCCTAAATCAAAAGGTGTATGTAGACTTTTTTCCTTGACTGTAAATATGTAACATCTTCGTTTTTAAATAAATGTTTATAGAAGCAATTCTTTTAAGTATATGAAAATACCGATTAAGCTTTCTAATATGTAAATTGTCTGTATGTACATAGAATTGTAAAGGGACAATAATTTTCATAATTTCTGTAGGCCTTCGTTCGATTCACGTAACTAGATTTAACAGCACATTACAGTGACCGACCATGTGGCCAATACAGACATCATCATGTTACAGCAACATTAGCAGTTGTAGCAGCAGCAACAAGTTGATCATACAAATGCAGTGAATACATCTTTACGATCTTCCCTCCGTTTTTCTGATAACAATCTCAAGAAAAGTTGTTAAGACTCAAACACCGTTAAACGTATGTAAGTCTCCACCTTTATCTCAATGTCTTTTTTTACACGTTTTTTTATTCATACATACACGTCTAGCTGTGACGGTTTATAGACAAAATACATAAACCTACGTACAAACATGCCCATAGATAGAAACAAATAGAAGGACAGACAGACACAAGATACATAAAACGTTGAACATGTTGTTGCTATATCATTAATTAAGATCATGTGATAATTGACAATTTTCTTTAATCAGCTGCAAAGTAGAGTAGAATAATGCATACATACATACGTAACACTAATTGCTTCGTCTTTATCATTATGTGTACATACTTCATTTTCTATTTGATACAATAATTCAGCACAACTGCTTGCAGATCATTATTGTTATGAGCAGCGTTGCCGTTTTGGCTAATTTTTTTGCAATGTGGAGATATGAACTTTTTTATCTCATTCTGCTACCTGTCTATATACGTCCCTGTTCTATATTCCGATTGGAATGTAAACGTGTGGAATTGAATAATTTTTACATTTTTGGAGAAAAAAAAGGAAAATTTTCAGAAAACCAAAATAAAGATTCGGAGGTAAATTAGTGCAAATATGGTTAGTAACTTAGTTGACATACCTATAAAAAACATATACATAAATATTGTGAATTCGGTTACTTAATTTCTCATTTGGTAGCTTCTTTTACAATTTTTAGCTAAACAAATTTGTTGGTCATGGCAACACTGGTTATGAACAATAATACGCGCAAAATTGAAAAATTTCGACGTTGCAACATTTGATAAGCTATTGAAGCAAAATGTTTAAGAACACTGAAACTTGCACAAGAACGTACTGGAATACAAACATAGTACCAGTGTATGTATGTATGTTTGTTGTTCCCGTACATTTCTACCCACATTACAACTTTGATCAGTTTGAATTTCTAATGAACTATCAACAATAAACGACCGGTACCGTTATTGACAGTTAACAACGTCCATTGGTGTGCTGTTAAATTACTCTTCAAGAATTATTATTACGCTTTTATTAAGAATTTTCGAATCTTTCAAATAAAAAGAAAAACAAACATAGGAAAAAAGTTTCTCATCAATATTCTCTTATATACATACATATGTATGTATTTATGTGAATACACTTTATTGCAAGACACATACATACTTATGTATGTATGTATATACCCAATCATTTGTGGTAGTAAGCAAAATGCATTAGACTGTTCAAGTGTAATTCCCAACACTTTAACGATATTTTCTTTGAGAAGTTTTCAACATTTCGATCAGAAACAATTTATAGTTGAGTGGTTTTGTGCTGGGTGTGTAGAAAATAACAACAACATCTTTATTTAGAATTGTTTAACATCAGTTTACCCTATATGTGGCACATAAAATAGTTGCTATGCGTGAAAATATACATATATATATATACAAACATACACATGCATTTGTTTGAAGGAAAATTTATTTGAAATATTAATTTTATTTGCAGCAATTTTCTTTTTTACCATTTCAATATATTTGCAGTCTAATTAGGTGACGGTCTCAGTTGTTTAAACGTACAATTTGGGTTTTTATGTTTTATATCCTGAATGACGTTTAATTGCTTGAAATGCTAAATATTAAAATCATATTTTGAAGACGATCAGTTTTCTTGCGACTTTTTAGATCCCTTAATTTTAACGTTATTTAAAAAAATCTAAAACTCTATTGAAAAAAATTCTTATAGAAAATGGATTTTTTGCAACAACATCCTAAAATAAATAATTTATAAATAAATATTTAAATGTTTATACTAAAAAGAAAGCAAATTCGTACATAAATGTAATGGACAGAAAATCAGCTTTAAACGGTTATGTCTTATACATCGCCTGTTTGGACAAAAAGTGCAAACTGCAAGTGCTGCAAACTAAGCTGCTAAACCTAATTTATAATTATCCTAGACATTATCCCTCAGCAAGACTACACTAGTCGCTGATGTTGCTTTGATGGCGGTTAAGAAAAATGGGTTGTATGAAAATATCAATGCTAAACGTCCAATTTCGGAGTAACCCCAGTTTTGGATTACTAGTTAAGCAGTTTTAGGTGTTGATATAGAACTTCACGAAGATTTTCGAAAATGTTTTGCACCAATCAGTGATGTAAAGTCCAAGATAAAGTATATTTTAAGATATACACTTTTATATTAATTATTAAATCAGTTCTCTTTATAAAACACTAAAAACAAAAGAAGGAAAAAAGTAAGGGAAAGAAAATAATTTATTTACCCTTGTTAAATTTGACTGGTGATTTCTCGTTAATCCTACAGTTGTAAAAGGCCACAATTTTTTTAACTGAGATTCGATACACTGAAAAGTGTAACTATTTTAATATTCGTCTTGTGACGCAGAGAGGACAATGCAAAGAGAAGTTCCAATGAGCACTCAAAGAAATTTGACAATTTGTGTTGTTCTTGTATCGAAAATTTTATGAGTACTTGACACAAGTCAAAAATGGCTGCGAAATTAATTTATGTATAGTCTTTGGTTTACAGTGAACTAAATTTAATTTAAGTCTCAAAGTTTTAATCATTAAAAAAAGTTTTCGTTTTTCCGTACTGAAATTTGTTTAGACCAAAATCCCTACGAATATGTATTTTTCCCAAGGTACACTTTACTCCCTACAATTACTATACCAAGGCATATTTAACTAGGTAGCATCACTACTGCAGGTGATTTTTTTGTTTACATTTCATTTGTTCTTTGTTTACACTTTGTTAATGTCAAAGTGTTTGGTTTTGTTTACCAACAAACCTTTTTTCAACTATTTTCCTTTTAATTTGCTTTTTGTTGTCAATGTTTTTGACAGTAATCATTGATTTTACACAAACAAAGTTGCCTGCTGTTGCTGTATTGTTGTATTTGTTGTCGTAGCAATGCCACCTAGTTAAATATGCCTTGTGCTATACCGAATTAATAGCCGCTGCAACATGGACCAAATTATATATTTAAGTAAAAGAAGGGAAGGTCCTTAAGCTCTTTCAGATATGTACGTGTATATTTTGTTACGTTCATTACCACAATAAACGTTACTTTTTAGGGTTCGTTTAATTGAAAGAATTAAAATACACAGTCCTTAATGATTTTATCACTATACAGGCAATTTACACTGTAAACTTAACATTCTTATGTACACACAGCTGTTCACTCTATGAAATCTCAAAGTCAACTCTTTCTTTCTGCGGTGGATGGCGCCTCTATATAGAGATAACGGCCGCTTCTTGAAATATCCCGAACATACGTGAAATTTTTTTTTTTTATACTTATTTTATTGAATCTTTCTATTAAAAGAAATTCACAATAAGTATTCAAATCTTATTTCTAAATTATTATTTACTAGTTATTATCAATGTAGTAACTAATTTTTTGTATTAAAATCTTACAAATCTATCTTCTATTGTGTAGAGAGAGCTGCCTCGCAAGGCTCAATGTGTCAGTTGTTTTTAGTCTCTGGTGGCCGTCAAATTGCAATAAATTGCGTGCTAGAGTGTTGGGATGTGCGACTAGGGTGTTTACGTATTTGGACGTGTACGTTTTAACTTCTTCGTGGATAGTGGGAACTTTGAGATCCCTATGTATATTTGCATTTCTTATGTACCAGGGGGCGCATACGATAAGACCTAAAATCCTAGACTGTCTTCTCTGTAACTTTTAGATGTTTGATGCACAGGCAGTACCCCACAGCTGAATGCCATATTACCATGTTGGCTTTATAACGGATTTGTATAAAAGGACTTTATATTCCAAAGCCAAAGTTGAATTAGGACTTATTAGCCAATGCAGTTGATTTATTCGAAGCTTTATGGACGTTATTTTTGCCTCAATGTGACGGGACCAAGTTAGGCGCCGATCTAGGTGGATACCTAAATATTTAACGTGCGTTTCCGCTGGAACCGTGGTATTAGTTATTGTGATTGCTGGACAATTTTGCCTTCTAAGGGAAAACGTTACATGAGCACATTTTGATGGATTTACCTTTATTCTCCACTGTTTTAGCCAGTCTTCTAGCTTATGAATATGGGACTGCAGCTTTTCAGATGCATCCTTTGGATCATTACTGACACTTATAATTGCAGTGTCGTCTGCAAAGGTTGATGTATATGTATGTGGGCTTGTCGGCATATCCGCTGTATAGATATAATAACGGTTCTACCTTGAGGTACTCCTGCACTGATTTTCCCACGTCTTGAAAGCTGGTCCTTTGACCTTACTTTAAAAGTTCTATCGGACAAATAGCTTTTTATAAGCTTGTGGGTGTTTTCAGGTAGAACCCGAACTATTTTAGTAAGTAGACCATCGTGGCAGACTTTAGCAAATGCTTGGGGAATGTCTATAAATATAGCTGAACAGTATTGCTTTCTTTCAAAAACCGATCTAATAATGGTAACGATTCTATGAACTTGTTCAATCGTACTATGCCTTGCTCGAAAACCAAACTGATGATCTGGGATAACGTTTTGTTCATTTAGAAAACGAGTTATACTCGAGACGAATAATTTTTCAAATATCTTTGACAAAACTGACAGTAGGCTAATAGGCCTGTAGGATGTAATCTGGCTTGAGTCCTTTCCTGCTTATGAAAATTGCGCATCATTTATTTAATTTGCTGGCTTGTTCGTGTGTGTGGATCTTTTGTTTACTTTTTCGTCTAGTAGAAGTTGTTTTTGTTTCTACTTTGAATCGCGGTTCGGTGAATTTTCGCTAGGCAATTGTTTTTGCTTTATGTTTACAACATTGCGCACCTGTACAATAGGTCGTTTGACACAACTTCGATTATTACTTCGAAACAATATATTAGGCTTATGTACATGTAAATTTGTAAACACTAAGTGCAAAATAATATAAAATTAAAACTCTTAAATAAATAAATATTTATCGGACTTATAAAATTAAATTTGTGCACCCGTTCATGTAAACTCACCAGTTTTTAAAATGATTGGATGCGAAATTCCATAGAACAAAATTTTTTATGTCATTTCTGACACTTTTTTATATGGAGTTTGACATCCGACACTAGGCCGAAAGTGCCTCGACTTCAGCCGTGAGTCTACGTGGTATCAATTTAGCTAGAGCGCAGCTGATGACTTTTTTCAGTTTTTATAATGACAACCTTGACATTATTTCTTATATTAAACTTATTGCAAATTTAAGACGCTAATGGCGACCGCTTTAAAATCACTTGCTTGTTTTTGTGAATACTTTGTTGAATGAATTAAGTAAATTGATCAAATGAATAACTTGAAGTGTTCTTTATTTACTTTTGTAGTAAAATGATTTACGCGTATTTTGTATAGAAAAGAGTACTATATGAAAAGGTTAAATTACAACGAATATATAAAATCAACAGAGAGATTTTCAGAACAGCCCTGTACGACGTTGTTTTCGAAATCTAATTCATTCTGTTTCGATAACACCCATTTCAACGACGCTTATAAAAACTAATAAGAAAGAAATTCATGCAGTTAAATTTGCAAATATACTCGTATATACACATATACTACAATAAACAAAATTTTATTTCACCCTTGTGCAATCGTATGCTGCGAACGTTTTGTTTAAATTTAACAGATTTCACTGTATACACGATAATATACATTCAAATGAAATGCAAAGAAGACAATTATAGACGAATACCTTGAAAAAATACATAAAAAACGAAAGATTCTACAGGTGCAATTCTTTTCTGAATACATGTGATCAATTAATGAACAAAAGATGTTCTTTATAATAAAAAAATTTGAGTGAAAAATAGTCGCAATATCGTTCTTGATGGTAACGATAAAAATGGCGATTAGTGTTTCTTCCGCATTTTCTTTAATTGCCGTTCACTGATTTTTTACTAAATATCTGCAAAGTTGGATTAGAATCTGTCACCGGTTGCAGTATGTAACTTTGCAAACCAATCCAACTCGTAAAAATTACAAGTCATTATTTTTTAACTGAACGATCAACATGTTTGTTCGGCACGACTCGATCCCTTTGTTGATCCAAACAGGTATGCATCAACATTGTGAGTCCTAAAGAAATAACTTTTCTCACAAAGTTCAGATGCAATATGTGGCAGAAATCGTTTTAAACAATCAATTTTGAAACAGTTCTTTTTGAAGGGTTGTGTGTGATTGATCGATTTTGAAAACGATTTTGGTACCATTGTTATTATAATTGACAATACCCAGAGACAAAATTCATATCATACAACAGAATTAAGGTAAACAAATTATGAGAAATTAATAAAAATCGTTTAAAAACCGAATTTTAAAATAAACACAAAATGGTTTTCGTTTTCAAATCGTTCCGTTTTTTAAAATCGATATCCACCATACCTGATTATGTATTTTTATATCGATGACTTTAAGCCGAAGCTAATTTCACCATATATGTAAAAGCATAATCTGCATCAATTCAACAGGTTCTCAATGGGTTATTTAATTTGCACATGCTTCTGTTGTTGGCGGATGTGAATATCGGTAAGCTGTTTGTTCTACGAGGTTTTATGCCACCTTAAAAAAATTGTGTCATAGTGTAATTTTAAAGAAAAATCATTGGCAACCTTCGTCAATGCATATTGTTAAAAATAGCGTCACTTGAATTGGTCTGCTAGGCTTTTTTGCAATACTGTGTTATTAGCTACTATAGTCGAACCTAATGGCTTTGATTGTTATTCTATATTGTCAAGTCTTCTTGTATAATTTCTCATCGGACACCAATTGTTACGTTTTTACCTTTTAAGAACTCTTAACTATTCCTGTTGCACAAACGCGAATATAAAATAAACACAGTTGCAATTTTATTTCTTTTTTTATAAAAGGATATGGCAGTTAATACCTACTTATTTATTGGATCAATAGTGTTACTTTCTTTAGAAAGGGATAGTCTAGAGAAGACTGGTTGTAAAGTAGAGGGATAAAGTAACTTCGGTGTTCAACAACTCTGCAATTGCGTGGTATGTTTGAGGACAGTGTTGCTGCACCTCTGGTATTATGTAGACGCATTCTTGAAGCTAGGATGGATTTTTTTGTGTTACTTCGCCGACGATTTAGTGCTATAGAGTGATGCCGGCGAAGAAGGGCGCCGTAATATATACATACTAATATGAATAGGAGCTGGTACATGTCAGAAAAGTTTATGATACTGATTGACTGCGGCTGAGATACGAACCCATCGAATGCGTATTAGTCAAGCACTTGTATACATAAAGGAGATTTACTTGAGCGTTGTAGATAAGTCAAGAACCATTTTTCTTTTTCATTTTCCCTGCTTGTTTTGCAATCGTTTGTTACGATCACAAAATGCTTTTCAATCAGACGCAAACAAAACATTAGCTGGGGCTTTCCAAGACCAAGAACGGAAAAGTAAACTTTTTGTATGCATCTTAATAGATCGTATTAATGAGTAACATTTGAGAGGCAGTCGCATTTCCAGACGTTTGGTTGCTTGCTTTCCAAAGTAAGCTTTTTAAAAGGCTTAAAAGGTGATTATGGATTTCTTATAATTTTCACTTTGTTAGCCTCAATTTAAAATACAGAAGTTGAAGACCACCAGCAAAAGAAGAACTGTCAATAAAAGATACCATATTTTTCTTCGTTTAAATAAAATTAAATAGGAAAGGATTACGTTAGGTTGAGAAGAGGAACTAATCAATCAGTCTGTGCTTTCCATTAAAAGGAAGATTTTAGGCTATAATAACTCGTAAGATGAGTTACGTTATTTGTTACTAAGCAGAAGAACTTGTTATTACTATTTATCACTGAGTACTTAGGGATATAGATTTGATTTGAATACATTGGTGCACAAGAAAATTCTGCAAAAGTTTCCGTCATACAGTTGGACATTTCTCTTCTCTTGATTCCAATTAAAATAAGTTGGTTGAACTGTGGGATGCACGTCTGCTCAAGAGTATTTTTATTGGTAAAAATTTGCTATAACTGCAACACATTAGCCGAATTTTATTTAATCAATCTGATTGCTGCAACCTAAAAGCTGAAATGCTTCCTTTATTTCAGCATCTTTCATTTCAAATTTTTTGATTTTGCCCTTTACGATTTATCCGGTATTTGGCTTCGTTTCTATTCTTTATAACTTAAATTGAAATTTAAATTAGCTAAAGAATAAATTTTCCCGGGAAAAATAAATCAGCTGACTCGAATATTAGAGATGTTTTTATTTTACTTTATACGAATTAACAATACACAGTCGTTGTTGTCGCAAGACTCTTACAGAATACCGCATTGGTGGCGAAGTGATGTTGAAGCTGATACAAAGTAGCGTTGGCTCAAAAACCATGTCAATATCGATGGCGACCACCAGAATAAGGGTGATTAATAATCCATAATCAATTTTTTTAATTACAGAATGTTCTAAAACTTGCGATGTATGAACTTGCGATGAGTGAATTATTCAAAACTTATTAAAATAATATTCTGTTAATGTTTCCAAAAACTTTTCGATAACCAAAATCGTAAAGAGATTTTTTGACATATTCTCTACAAATTTTTAAAGCACTTATGCCACTTGCTTTTATCGCCTTTTCTTAATTTTAAAATGAATGAGTGAAACAGGAAATTTTTGAAGAAAGAGAAGGATATAAAAATATAACAAAATATTTTTGCTTACAATTCTTATAATAATAAGTTTTTCCAAATTTTTACTGGACTTTACTGGATTTTATATCTAGTACATGAAAGTAAGAATTGAGAAAGTAAAGTCACAGTTCAATGAATGAGTATCTGCAAATTTTTACTGGATAAATTTTTGTAGTTTTTACAAGTTTGCCGTTCACGCAATTTTTTGTAAAAAAAGTCTTTTCTGACGGTAATTATTGCGAAATACCAAAGAAATGCTTATGCACTGGATTTACTGCAAAATAATCGGGCGGACCTATTTTTACTTACAATGCTGCCTCTTTTTCTTTAACAACAAAAAAACGCTAAGGTACAAAAAAAGCGCCAAATCGATAATTTCGAGTGTAAAATGAATCAAGTAACATCACTGTAACTTTTTACGCTCAAAGGCAAATTGATAACAGATAGACAAACAGCGAATTTAAAGTGTTCCTGGCTTCTTCGCGAATGTCCAACTTCATATATTCACCGGAAATGGCGAAACATTTTTTATATGGATTATTTTTTTTTATACTGTATTTTATTTTATGGAATCTTTCTATTAAAAGAAACTCACAATAAGTATTAAAATCTTATTTCTAAATTATTATTTACTAGTTATTACCAATGTAGTAACTAATTTTTTGTATTCAAATCTTAAAAATCTATCTTCTATTGTGTAGAGAGAGCCGCCTTGCCAGGCTCAATGTGGCAGTTCTTTTTAGTCTCTGGTGGCCATCAAATTGCAATAAATTGCGTGCTAGAGTGTTGGGATGTGCGACTAGTTTGTTCACGTATTTGGACGTGTACGTTTTAACTTCTTCGTGGATAGTGGGAACTTTAAGATCCCTATGTATGTTTTTATTTCTTATGTACCAGGGGGCACGTACGATATGACGTCAAATCATAGACTGTCTTCTCTGTAACTTCTGGATGTTTGATGCACAGGCAGTACTTCACAGCTGAATACCATATGACCATATTGGCTTTATAACGGATTTGTATAAAAGGTTTTTATATTCCAAAGCCAAAGTTGAATTAGGACTTATTAGCCAATGCAGTTGATTTATTCGAAGCTTTATGGACGTTATTTTTGCCTCAATGTGACGGGACCAAGTTAGGCGCCGATCTAGGTGGATACCTAAATATTTAACGTGCATTTCCGCTGGAACCGTGGTATTAGTTATTGTGATTGCTGGACAATTTTGCTTTCTAAGGGAAAACGTTACATGAGCACATTTTGATGGATTTACCTTCATTATCCACTTATGAATATGGGATTGCAGCTTTTCAGATGCATCCTTTGGATCATTACTGACCCTTATAATTGCAGTGTCGTCTGCAAAGGTTGATGTATATGTATGTGGGCTTGTCGGCATATCCGCTGTATAGATGATGTATAATAGCGGCCCTAGCACACTAGCTTGAGGTACTCCTGCACTGATTTTCCCACATCTTGAGAGCTGGTCCTTTGACCTTGCTTTAAAAGTTCTATCGGACAAATAGCTTTTTATAAGCTTGTTGTATTAAACACATTCGCCACAGCACGCTACACGAACACCGACCACAAATGTCGCTGGCTACCAATGACGCCCTGTAGCCAGCTACTTAATTATTTTGAAAACGGCAGCTACATAGTATTGTTAAAATAATAACAGCTGTTGCAACAATTCATTTATATTTCAGTGATGCCACTATAGGGTTTTTTTGCATGAAACAAGCGCTGTAGAAATATAATAGATGCGATGCATCAAGCTCTTCGAAGTGTGTACGCAAAAGAGGTACTGTGGGTATATTCTAAAAGCAAATGCAATAAGCATTCATTTGATGTGTAATATTCTAGAGTAGTTAATAACTAAAAGAAAGAAAACGTGCTGAGATATAGGGGCGAAGAATTTTCAACTGTTGTACCCTGCTCGCTCAAATGTAGGTGTTGCCGACAAACAATACTGTCAAGTAATTTTTATCGCTGAAACTTGGAGTATGATCAGAGAGGTTTACATAAACGAGTCTTAAGCCAAAAAAAAAAAAAAAAAATACATTATTCCAGACATGTACATAAACTTTGAAATATTTTGAATACATGTATATAAAAATAAAACAAATGAATTTATTTATTTAAAAACTTTTGATGCATGTTTATTGTAACATTTAAATTTTATAATTTCCTCTTTTAGTTTACAATAAAAAATATATCTAAGCACTAATTTGCTTAATATATTTTGATCTATTGTCAACATTAATTTTATTTTGTAGCCAACAAAAATAGAAATTAGTTTAATTTGACAACAACGACAAAAGCAGCATGGACAACAATCTGCAGCCATGTTGCCTTGTTGGCGTCAAAATAATCGTTCTCATATAAACGTGTGTTTTTTAATTTTGACAGATTGTAGTCGGTAGCCTGCTGTCGTGAACGTGTTTAAAGCTTGTGGGTGTTTTCAGGTAGAACCCGAACTATTTTAGTAAGTAGCCCATCATGGCAGACTTTATCAAATGCTTGGGAAATGTCTATATATAAAGGTGAACAGTATTGTTTTCTTTCAAAAGCCGATTTAATAATGGTAACGATTCTATGGACTTGTTCAATCGTAGTATGCCTTGCTCGAAAACCAAACTGATGATCTGGGATAACGTTTTGTTCATTTAGAAAAGGAGTTACACTCGAGACGAATAATTTTTCAAATATCTTTGACAAAACTGACAGTAGGCTAATAGGCCTGTAGGATGTAATCTGGCTTGAGTCCTTTCCAGGTTTCGGGATCATAACAATTTCAGGTATCTTCCAAGAGCATGGGAAGAAGCCGACGCGCAACATGGCATTAAATATGTAAAGTAAAATTCTTACAGCTGAATTAGGTAAGTTTTTTATCATTGATCCTGTTATACGATCAGGTCCAGGTGATTTCTTCATATCCATATTTTTAATTGTCGATTTTAAAGAAGACAACCGAAATTTCATAGGATCATTCACGGTGTCACTAATAATTGGAATAGTGGAATTACTTATATCATGTGGTGCGAAAACCTTTTCTAAGTGCTTTGCGAACGCACTTGAGTTTTTAGACCAAGTACGGTCTTCAAGTCTTAGTGGGGATTCGTAAGCAATAGGACATTGTAAGTGCTTTAAAGCTTTCCACAGACTATAACCCGTGTTTTTCATTGCATCTAAGTTTTTTAAAAAGTTGTCGATAGCGAATTGGTGTTTCTGTCTCAATTTACTACGTACGTTTTTTTTTTGGCATAACTTCATTTGCATATATATGGAATGTGACATTCAATAAGTGCTCAGCTGTGTTGGTTAGTTTGTCTGTTTAGTCTTTCCTGCTCAGAATGTTAATTTTAATCCAAAGAATTTTCTTCATTTTCTATTACAATATAATTTTACTTTTTCCCAAAATCTTAAAAAGACGGCAAAAACCAGCACCATAGGGGCTTGAGTGATGGTTTTTAAAAAATTTTTTTGTATGGTTTTGGCGACTTTTTTTTCCTAAAGTTGTAAGACTTTGAGTTTTAATTGACAGCTATTCAAGCTGCATAGTTTTTAAAAATTCACACAATTAGACATTTCAGTAATTGTTGATATAATAAAGATATATTGCAATCATATACAGTGGGCGAAACGCACTCAAAAACAGAAAAACTTCACCCAATTAATCAAATAACAAAAACTACATTATGTTAATAAAAGGATTTAAGAACCGTTAAAAGTTTGTTTAATATTGTTAAATTGTGGGCTCTTCGACTTTCGAAAAACAAGATTTAAATAACTGATAGACATAACCCCGAAACAAGCTGGTTTATAAATCGGTTGAATGCCCAAGTCAATCACCCTACTTTGAATTTGTGCATGTAAAAATTGTTTAAACAAATTAATCGGCAACTAGAAGTACTATGTTGCATACGAATAACAAAATGCCTGCAAGTATAACTTGCCACTAATCCATTCACTGATTAGTGGCCAATACAGCGCGGCTAAACTGGCTGACTAACAGCCTTGCGTTCACTCCTCTTTTTGTCTGTATCGTGTTAATAGCCCGTGCATCATACGCAGATCGGCAAAAAAATATAAAAAAATTAAATCGTACAACCAATAACCAGTTATAGTGATATAAACAAGAAACTAAATCTAATGAACGAAGATTGGATATTACGTAATACACATAAAACGAGATTAAGCCATTTGCAGAGCAGAGCAGAAGCAGTTGCTTTTTTACTAAAACATGTTAAATTCATTTCCAAAAGAAAATTGCAGTAATAGTGAAAACTGCTGGAAGCTATTGCGTCTCGAAATGTAACAATCATTTTTACTTTGGCTCAACGTATTAACGAACAAGCGCAACTTTTGTTCACTTATGATTGTGTTTGTTTTTTTTTTTTTGTGGTGGAAAGTGAACACCAAGTCTTTGCCGAAAGTTTAAATTTAAAAATGCAATGGGTTATTTCATAGGTGTGTTGTGAGCAGGGTTAGCTTACCACTGGGGTAACCAACAAAATCCACCCGGCTTTTCTTGTATATGTTGCTTTAACCCCAAGACAAATAAATGAAGTAATTTAAAAATTTATAAAAACATACATATGCATGAAAAATCTTTGGGTCATGTTAATTAAGAGTTCAAAATATTTAATTTCCTTAAACAGGAATTTATTAACACATAAACAAAAAATATGTTCTTGTGCATATTTATTGAGAGATGATTTAAATACATATATACATTCATATGTATGTTAATTTAGATCTATATTTATATAAATAAAAGTTTGTCCACTATGCGATTCAAACCCGTTTTTCGGGTTGTGATGATGGCTTAAACGGCATGGCCACACATCAAACTTCCTCATCAAATTCAAACTGACACAACAAAGCAAAATATTACTAATACATACATACATTTAGTAAGTAGTTCTGTATACGTTCGCGAAGGCTACTGCGTAAAAAATCAAAAGATTTAATAGTGTCTGGCAAAAGACCGTCTTACATCTTTGTAAAGTTCAGTTTTTTTTAAAGCTTCAAACGCGTTTACTTATTTGCGTACAACACAGGCGGAAAAACCTGAAGTATTATTGTGTATCTTATGGTACTTCAATGATAAAAATTGCAAAGAAAGCACAATTTTTCTTTATGTGGAATGCATCGCATGCCGCGAACAGTTGCTAATAACTAAATAATGACATTAGAAACAAATGAAAGTTTTTGCAAACTTTAGTCCAATATTTAATTAAAATTCAAAATTTAAAAACTCTGGATTTAACATTAGATCGGCAATTAATGACATGTTACGAGAGTTTAGACTTAGAATGTAAACACGGTGTTTGTTCTATGATTATGTAAATATAAAGCCTAAACTTGGCCAGGTGCACTACCGTGCGCCATCTGCATTCTCAAAAAGTAAACAATATGTCAAACAATTGGAAAAGTAAAATAAAAAGCGACATTAAAAACATTTATGAACGAAGGGGCTTCGTTAAAAAAATACTAATATACGCTTTAATGTTTTCTTTCTGAATAGAAATTTGGGTTATTGCGTTCCCGCGCTTTCGGAAATTGATACCTTTTTTTGAGAACAAATTTTGTTTAGTCTCACTTTAACGAACCTTACCCAAAAAGTATGAAAACACAATCACAGGTATGGAACCATATAGATGCAAATAAATTTAGAAGATCTTAAAACCTGAATACAGTGGCGGTGAAAACAGAAAAATACGCTTATAAGTGACTATTTGTGGAAATTTTTTCATAATTCATCTCATTGAACAAAATAGTTTAGCTTCAGAATCATTGCACTTCTATTTAATTCTGAACCTGTGGTCGCTAATAACACGCCGATGCAAAAATCATGCTAGATGAAAGTTGTGATCAGAGATTTTGGCGAATTTTCGATATTTGAAATCAGTCATGTACATAGGTCTACAAGTTCGCGAGATATGCGCCAAAAACTTTTTTTCTTGGTTTTTTTTTTATATTTTTACTCTTCCGGGGAAACGCTTATAGAAAGGCCCTAAAAGTCGCTTATTCCAAATCTTTATAAACTCCCCTACAGAAATTAAAAACTAATACATAAAACCGAGTTTGGGAATTTACCAAACGAGAGTTCAAAAATTTTAAAGTACAAAAAAATTATAATTTTTAAAAAAATTGAAATTTTAAAGACCCGCAGCTGCACAAAAAAATTGTGAAAAGTTCTAAGTTTGCCGCATTCGAAAAATTACCATAAAATCGGATAACTGGAATAAACGAAATCTAGCTACTACTGCCTGTGTGGTGTATCTATGAAACATCATACACCAATATGAAAATAAAACTTATTTAAAATACTTTCATGAATTTACTCTTTTGGATTAATCGCTAATTAAGCTTATGACACGTTTTGGCAATTCATTCAACTTTAAAAATTCTTTTTGATGTAACCCAATATCTTAAATAAACTAAATCGTTACACTTATTAATTTTTTGTTCAATGCAAAGTGATCGAGCCCATGTAACCTATTTTTGTTAACGCAACAAATATATTTTATAACCGGCAAGTACATTGAACTATTTCATTTTAACATTTTTCGATAATTCTGCATATGTGACAATATGACAAACAAATGTTATTGTAAGTTAGGGAAGTTTCGCAAATTTAAGAAAAAACACAAAAAGCGAACTTCTCATAAGTAGTATATGAAGGAGTATATGAAGAATATGAATAAAGAATCAATTGCGATTGACCAACAAAAAAGAAACAACATTTCTTATTCTACACCTGTGATTGTTTGGATTCGAGGTTTAAGCAATAGTTAAGTTCTGGTTAACGTAGTTGTTTAAACATTGGTGCAAGTCGAAATAGTATCTGACAGTTTATTTTCTATGGTTTCTTAAATCTTTACCTTGAATTAATGCCTCTATTTATATATATTTATATTGCGACTTCTTACATATGTAATGATTACGTATGTAATAATTATAATAAAAAGCCGGAGTTATAGTAATGTTGTCTTTAGCCAAACGATCGATCTAAATTGAAAATTTCTGTAAATTTTATATTTGAAATATTTTCCTACTTGCGTTTTTAAGCCCGTAGTCAAAATAAAACTGCAAGTGCGTATGTGCTACGAAAAGTGTTCTTATGCAGTTCATTATTTATGTATGTATTTATTAGAATACATTTGACAGAAAAGAACGAATGGATGGAGAGAAAGAGGCTTTTAAGAATTACCATTTTGCTCGTCCTACCAGCTGTATTCTTTATTGCTTCAACACACCCATCAAATGCTTCCTGCTTAAGTAGTTCTTTAAGTTTAGCGCTTTTACTTACTTTTGCTTCACTTTTAATTAACTCTTCTACAAAAAAGAGAAAACTTATAAAAAATCGAATAATACCGGGTGTTTTTTATGAGGTAAACATTTTGTAATTAACATTTTTGATATTCATGGTAATGTATTTATTTAAGAGATAATTTGATGGCGCAAATCACATTTCTGGGTTACTAATGCCCTCCGATTGCGGCACGAAAAAGCTCTGACCATAATAGTTTTTGATGACATTTGGACCAATGACTGAACAAGACCATAGATGTAAGGTATGGTTATAATTATTTCTGGACTCTTATGGCTCCAACTATGGCAATTCAATCACTGAATAATATTTTCAAATGAAATTGTAGATCAATTCTAACGAGTCCTTTGGCTAATTCATCAAATGTACAGCGCCAACGATGAGCATGTGGCATCAATTCTTGTGAAAGTTAAACACTACGCTTCATACGCAATCGCCTTTTGGACGTCTTTAGTTTAGCGTAATAATCGTTTAGCATTAAATTATCGTTTAACGCACTGTTACAAAAGCATCGATAACACTAGAAAGTAACTCTACATACAATATTACTAACTAATTTTCCTTGGTGTGAATAGTAATTTATACACTGCACAAGAAATATTTTGTAGCACTGACCGTATCGTTCCTCTTAAATGTTGGTAACAAGTACACACACACACACACACATACACCCCACGGGGCGAACATGTTTCTTTCATTGGCTAACAACATTTAAAGTGAACTTTAAGCAAGCATGAACTTTCTTGTTTCACATCTTATATAAAATGTAGACGCAAACTGCTACAAATATTTGCCCGAAAATAGTTTAAACTAAAATAAACAATGAAAAACTAAATAATTAATCAAGAAACTTATACTCCAGCAAGGCTTCTTCTTCTCTAGATGTCCATTCACACGACTTACCCGCGTTTTATCCTAAATAATGTTTTATTTTATTGAATATATTTAGGTTTCTTCTTGTTTTAATAATATTGGTGTAATATTAACGATCTTTCCGTTTTCCTTTTTTTTTTTTTTAACAAGACTGGCAGCCCTAACTGCCAATAAAGAAACTATTATTGAGAAACATTGCTAAAAACAACCGCCAGACTGTTCAACATATTGCTTTTAAAAATTATTATTATGCGTACAAATCATTTTGTTTGGGGTTAAAATTTTGCAGGAATAAATCCTGAGTTTTAAAGAATCTTTCTTATCACTTTTGTTTCAACAGCTTCCGTTCTATGTCATTTTATCAAAATTAATTTTGAAGAAAAATGTAAACCAAAATGATGAAACAAATTAAAAAAAATGAAAATGGGTCCAAATTTACGCATCGAACGCACTGAACGAAAAAAGCACGTTTTGCACCTCTCTTAACGGCATCGAACACAGGATTGAAAGTTGAAAGGTTGAAAGTAGTAAAAACAGAATAAAAACATGTCACACGCTGCAGTTTTTTTTGCTACAATACTGAGGTTGTAGACGAAAGAGTTAAGAAGAACTTGGTTGTACACGCAACTTGTTTTGAACTACCATTCGTAATTTCAAACAACAACAAATGCAATGTAAACCGACAAAAAATGTAAATACAACACAAATCGTTTTATAACATAGCTGGCGGCAACAACTTTAGCTCTGTAGGTTGGAACAACCCACTATAAATTAATCTTTTTTTCTAGACGTACCAAGTAAAGGATGTCTTCACTAGCAAAATAATGATGCCACCTAGGTCAGATTGGGAAGAAGATCTGCATAATTAGTCTTGTGCTCGTCGATTTGCAGTTGTTGAGGGCTTTAAGAACTCAGGGTACAGAGCAGAGAATCAAGATATGCCAGACAATACCTCTAAAATAGATGGGTTATTTCTAGTAGTTTCAACCGTCAACTGGACCACAGTACATAAGTTGTTTTTTTGATTTCCGCCCTCCCTATTCGAGTATTCCACCAGAACACACACTTGTCGTCTGACTAACTTCGACCTTGTTCAGTTTATGCAGGCTCTTAATTAAGTCTACGTTTAGGTTGATCAATAAAAGTTTTGTATATTGTTCCACCGTTTCGCTGTTCACAATCTTTTCCCAATGAAAACGGTTCAGAATGGAATAAAATCAGTTGTCATCAATTTGTTTTAAGCTTTTTATTTTTGTATCTATGCATGTATATTGTTTAAGCAATGCAGGAAAAACTATATTCCCTTACCGTCGTGCACACCAGAAAGCACTACAGTATGGCAACGAATACAAAATTATACGTTTCACGATGAGTTACGAACAGAACACGACAAAACGATAGCAACCATGCAGCGAGTCCCCAATAGCACATAAATCACTGAAATAAGTGATTAAAATTAAATGCTTCTTCTCATGAAGATCATGAAATATGTAGGCCAAGGCAAATCGATATTCCCTTACAAACCTGCAGTCGGTGACCTGTGAATTATGGATCTCTCACAATTCAAAAATGGAAAGAGAAAACACATGCAGCCACACTCAAGTTTATTTAATTTTAAACTGAAATAAAGTATTTTCATTTACTTTCCCAGCGGACATTTTAAAAACGAGAGCGAAGAAGAAATATTTGTCTTAATTTGAATTCAAAAGTTGACAACGCTGCTGGGTTAGCAAGAAATGCATGACGGTATTAAATGACAAAAATACTTTGGCCGTATTTTCTGCCTTTTTTTGTGAAAACTTGGGTGCGCTAATATTTTATTCATTGCGAATATTGATTGAGTGTCCAAATATTTTTTTCCAGTTCATTTTTAAGGCAATGCCCAGTTGTTACGCTGAAAGATATTGTACTCTGCTACTACTTTAGATTCGGACCTTCTTTAACGCGCTTCTGAAGAGGCTGCTATAGAGGCCTTTGCATTGGTGCCCGTCTACTTTTTCTTTACCGAGTCCACATGTTTGTAGCATATTATTAATTTTAAAATATCCAACAACCATAATCGAACAGATTTGCAAAACTGTTCCCTAGTTCGTAGTGACTTGAATTTTGTATTTCGTTTTAATTTTCTTACTGTCCACATGGGTGTGCAACTTTACATTTTGGTTTGTATTCATGGTGTGCTTCTTCTATGTGCACAGATATTAAAAAGAACACATTCATCATCATAGAAAGCAATATTGAGTCCAATTATAATAGAATCCAAATGGATATATTAATGGATAATATTAATTTGTTTAAAAGAAGAGCTCCTGCGCTCGTCTTTCTTCACTTTTACCTGGCAAAGCTTGTTATAAAGGAGAAAAGAACTCTTACTCATTGTCAAACCAAACAACAAAATAATCAAAGTTCTATTTTTCTCTCTTGATGCACATGAATACGACATGTTTTATTAATTGTTAACGATAAATCTTACAAGCAGGGACTGGAAATAAGAGTTATTTTTCAATTTTTGAAGAAGTAAATCCTACATAAATGAACATCGTAGAAAACTTTTAATTACACCATCATGATTTTTAGGCGAAATGCATCCAACATATTGCATGATTTTTAAATTTTTGATTTTTATTTTAACAATAAAAAATAAGAGTTATTTTTGATTTTTATATTTTTATATCAATAATAAAAATCAATTCAAAACTCTTATTTGTTGATGCCGTATGTATTATAATATGCTGCTTAATAAACATATTACCTATGTCACGAATTTTGAATTGATTTTTATTATTGATATAAAAATCAAAAATAACTTTTATTTTTCATTTAAAAATATAAAAATCAAAAATAACTCTTATTTCTTGATTTTTTTGATAAAAGTCATAAGAGTTACGGTCCCTGCTTACAAGCATCAAAAACGACTTTTTGAGAACGCTGCAAGCGTACAACAATTAAAACAAATGAAAATTATTCAACAATAAATTCTTTAAAAATGCTGATCGCATGGTGCTAAAGATGGTGAAGGCGAAAATCCTAATGTACTCTTCTAAGTAAATGAACACATACGTGTATGTACGTATGTGTGTATATATGCATGAATATATGTATGTATGTGCGCCACATCATGCACATACATAGACATATAGTCGTAGAATGTACCCGTTTAAGATTTCTTTGTAGCAAATTAAAAAAGACTTGGTCTGCTACAAGTCGTATGTAGTTGCCAATTGCCAGTGAATATGGATCCATGTATGTTGGTTGTTTAAATAGTAGACTAGTTCAAGAGCTATTTTGCTGCTGGTTTAACACAAGATGCCCAAACAAAGGAACCGAATGCACAGCTATTAATTTTGATCAGTGATGTATGTATGTGTGTATTTTAAATGCTGTTTACTTACATTCGCCAATATGGTTAAATGGTACATGGCTTGTTTCTCAAAATCCAATGGTCCCAGTAAAAATATAGTACCTTCTGTTGTTTCAGCAGACACAATTTTTTGTCTCATGGCAAAAAGAGGAGAACCCTGAAACGAAGCAGCAAACAATTTTGTTAATTTATGGAAGTAGTGTGAATCAAATAAATATTCCGTGAATAGTTGTGGAAAATAGCGACTTACCCATAGTTCGAGGTAGACGGGTTTCTGGAATAACGGATTTTTACGTGCAATCACATAATCCAATTCAGTGCCACGTTTAGCATCCTGTAGGGAAAAAACAACAACGGAATCTTTATTAGTGAGTGATTTGTACTAAAAATAAATAAATATTTCTATTTTCTTATTTCTCCACGTTTACGATGTGTGTATTTATACATAAGTAAAGTTTGCGAAGTTGAGGAAACGGGATAAATTTGCAGTTGTGGTGTGGTTGTGGCTCGAAGTAACGTGGAGCGGCGACCAATTTACAAGTAGGCTGGGCGACTTTTGTAGTGTAAAGATGTCGTAACAATAAAAAAATTATATTATTTTATAAATTTCATTGTTTAATAATCGGTGGAAGATGTTAAGCGACCAAGGGTGGACAACGTTTAGCAGCATTTGTTAGGATTAAATGCAATTGAATTACATTCGACTTGATGAGAAATAGTTAAATAATAAAAGATTTTGAAACATAACAACGGTGTTAATCTAAATTTGATCTGAAATCCTGGCGGCGTTGAGTTGTTCCCCAACTTAAAAATCCAAACTAACTGGAGCGAGGTTCTTTAGAGGTTGTTTAACTGCGTGTCCTTTTTTAGACAATTTTATTTTACACCGTCCAAAGAACAAAGTACGTAACGAGTAAATACAGGATCATTTGCATATTAATTCATACTTATGTGTACAACAACAAACGAATATATTATTTGTCCAATATTGTAAACGATTTTACGAATATTGAAAGCACGTAGGAGTATCGGCTGGCCGCCAATAAAAAATAATAGAATACCCTAAGCAGACTGGGGAAGTCTGAATTACATTTTGTAATTATTTACATATGTAACTACACAATTTATGTAATTGAAATTGAAGTAAAAATCAATTACAATTAAATGCTTTCTAATTTTTATTTGTAAAAATCCCAATTATAATTTCATGTAATTGTAATTGAACAAAATCCAGCAGTAACTACGTGTAATTTGAAATGGAGTGTGTTATTATATGAGCCCTTGATTTTGATAGTGGTATGAGTCAAAAATTTTAAAAATTTGTCTATCAGCTATTTCATATCAAATCCTAATAAAATAACATAATCTGAAGAGTTTAGCAGTATGCCATGAAAATTAACTCAATGAAATGTGTTTACTTTTTTGGTTGGTAAACAAAATACAGTTACTGTTTTTTTTGATAGTGGTATAAGTCAGTCTGTTCACAAAGTTTGGCAAAATGATTATCAATTTTGTCATGTCTTCAGATAGCGGTTCAGGTATGATCAAGTAATCCTTTTAATGTAAAAACGTACTATTTATAGTTAATTGTAGACATTATACGGCGAAGAAATATAAGTCATGATCCCAAGAAATGGAAACGACTAAGACTAATATCGTCTTCAGATTAATCAGTTCATAATTTAAAAGTGAATTCGGAACCCTTACAAATAGAAGAAACCACCATGAAGTCAAGAAAGAGGACACGAAATCCACGTAATTCTGCAAAAAATATAAGAAAAATGAAGAGAAATAGTGGAGAGGAATATGAAACAAAAGAGTCTAAGCATGTGAGTGGTAAACTTTTTGAAAATAAAGATTGCCTTTGTTCCAAAAAATTCATAAATGGAATCGGATATGAAGACAGGAAAGCTAATTTTGTTTCTTTTTGGAAATTAGCAAGTTTCGAAAAACAGAATTTGGTCCTGTATGGTTTCGTTCGAAAACAATCAATAAAACAAAGATGACCCAGAAATTACGAAGGATATATGAGAAAATGTAGTTTTAAGTTTCGTCTATATGTTCGGAATTCAGAAGTTTCTGTTTGCAAACTTTCTTTTTGGATACTTTCATATCTAACAGAAGATTACTATCTAACAGAAGATTCAGCCGTGTCTTAAATGCTAAAACACCTGGAACGGATGGTAGTGGCAAAATGGCTGGTTCATCTAAAAAAACAGATGAAGAAAAAATTAAAGTGGTACGAGAACATATTCTGAGTTTTCCAGCATGTGAGAGCCATTATACGAGATCACATCACACTTCAGGTCGAAAGTACCTAAGTGCTGACTTAGATATTCGAAAAATGTATGATCTGTATGTAAAAAATGTGATGAAAATAATACATCACGTGTGAAGGAATGGACATACAGATAAAAATTCAATACGGAGTTCAACTTAAATTTTCATACTCCTCGTAAAGACACGTGCCAAAAGTGTGATTCACTTAAACTAAAAATAGAAGCATCCAGTAATGAAGACGAGAAGTTGCATCTTATGGAAATTCATGATTCACATCTTAACAGTGCCAAACAGGCTAGAAAAAGTTTAACAGATGATAACACGAGTGAATATTACGGATGCACGTTTGATCTACAGAAAGCACTTTCTTATCCAAAACTTTCTGCTTCGGTAGCTTATTATAAGCGCAGCATGTATGTATAAAATTAAGGGGTTTCATAACTTCCACAATGAAAATGCTAATATGTATGCATGGGATGAAACACCCGCCTCAAGAGGATAACAGGAAGTTGCGTCCTGCATCTTAAAGCACATTCGGGACATTACCACTCAAAAGCATGTCATAGCTTACAGTGATGCCTGCTCAGGACAAAATCATAACATTAACATAGCTTTAATATGGTTAAAAATTGTTCATTCATCAGATAATAATGTTGAAACAATTGATCAGAAATTTTTGGTATCCGGCCATTCTTTTTTGCCAAATGATCGCGATTTTGGTTTGATAGAAACTAAAATTAAAAAATCTAATTATTTATACATCTCTGAGCATTACTATAATTTAATAGAATCATGGAAAAAGAGAACCCCATTTTTGGTAGTACAAGTGGGTCAGAAAGATTTCATTTCGACAAAACAACTAAAAGAATCAACGAATAATAGAAAAAAAACACCAATGGAGAAGCTGTGTCTTGGCTAAAAATACAATGGATCAGATTTCTAAAAAATGCTCCATATTAGATGTTTTATAAAACATCCTTGGATGACAACTCCGAATTCAAAATATTAGACCTCTCACCTAAAAGAGGAAGACCTAGAATATTCGAAAATATTGATTTGCTTCCATTATACACAACCATTAGACCAATAACAGAAAAAAAATGCAAAGATATGATGGATTTACTGCCCTATATCCCACCAATTTTTCACAAACACTTTATTTCCCTAAATACTAATAAATAATTTACTTGGTTACAATGAAATGAGTTTGAATAGAGTGTTAATTGAAGCAAAGCCGCGAATAACGTTGTAAAAAGACAAATTTTGCAAAAGCTGTTTTTTTGCAGATTACCGTTAAAATTACTCTCTTACATTTGTTCAAACACCAAAACATCAAAATTATGCATTTTATCACCGTCAAAACGCAATTACAATGAGTCAGTCAGTGGAAGAACGTTGTAAGTTATAAACAAAATGCTACGAAAGGAATTTATTTTATTTTTGATAAACTAAAAAAAAAAAAAGAAAGAGATAATCAAACCTTTTAAATACGTTTTTTTTGCTCTCCTGAAAAATTATTATTTTGTCATTTGCAACGTTATTCGCGGCGATTCTTCAATTATTAATAAAAATGATTTCTTGATGGTGTGTGTCATTTAAAAAGTCATGCAGTTAATTTTGAAAGTGGCATAAGTCATTTCAACCTTTCAAAACAATATTTCCTTTGAAAAATGGTTATAAATTTCACAATCATAACAGATACTTATTTGTTGGCACTGCTTTACTATCGAAAAATCAAATACCATAATAAAAAAATATTTTTTAATCCTTTAAAATGCAAAACTCAAAATATCTCCAAACAAGGAAAATGTGACTTATACCACTATCAAAATCAAGGGCTCATATAATCATCAACAAACTATGTATATAATAAACATACAAAAAAACACAATGAAAGTTTCATGATGGAACCTAATTTTGGTAAACGAAATTTGTGCAATTACAAGTAATACTTTGTTGGTTAGTTACAATTACTTGAAGGTTACACTAATTACAATCATAATTTCAATAATAATTATTTGTTATTAATTCCTATTTCGAATTACAGTAAAATGTTATTGTAATTGGCATGCAGTTGTGACACCCGAGATCTGACTATTGAATTACATGATCTTGCGTATTCTAGACCAAAGTATTATTTTATTTTATATTTATTATTTTAATCAAACGTGGTTTTCAATATAGGTGAGTATATCTGGCATATTTTTATTTAGGTCGCAATTACTACCACGTTTTGACTAGCCAGAAATTTGTTCGCACATGGAGAGAGCGTCGTCAAAATAACGATATTAAATTTGCTCGTCGTCTTCTTTGTGAAGAAACATTTTTTGTTTGTCATGGAGAGTGTTTCAATATTCTCAGCATATTTTATGTGCGGGAGCTTACAGACACGCACGCATAAACATATTGTTACGTTTATTACCACAATAAACGTTAATTTGTAGAGTTCGTTTAATTGCAAGAATTAAAATACACAGCCCTTAATGATTTTATCAATACACATCTTTATTCGACAATTACGACTCTTATTTACAATTCTTCAGTACTAAATTACACTGTAAACTTAACACTCTTATGTACACACAGATATTCACTCTATGAAATCTCAAAGTCAACTAACTCTTCTGCGGTGGATGGCGCCTTTATATACAGATCACTGCCGCTTCTTGAAATGTCCCGAACATAGGCGAAATTGCGCATCATTTATTTCATTTGCTGGCTTGTTCGTGTGTGTGTGGATCTTTTGTTTACTTTTTCGTTCTGTAGAATTTGTTTTGTTTCTACTTTGAATTGCGGTTCGGGGAATTTCATTGCATATTTGTACAATAGGTCGTTTCACACATCTTCGATTATTACTTCGTAACAATATGAACTTTTTATTTTGCCTGTGTGTATTTTGTTTGTGTAATGCATAACAGAATTGTGCGAACAATTGTTCGGAGAAATTTCTGTGCGAACAGCAAAATGAATGATGAATAGTAGTGCCCTACTTAAAATTAAAAGTTGAAGATAACAAAATTTTTTCCCTAGAATCAAACATTTTGAAGTTATAAAGACAAGAAAAAATAAGTTAATTAAAATACTTGCATTATTTATGAACTTAATGAAATGAAAATAATGTAATTTCTATAATTTTCATGTTTTTCGTTTGCACTATAACTCCAAAATGGGTTTGGAGTTACGTATAAAATTTTTAGCAAAATTTTTCGTAGATAAAAGTTGTAGAGTCAGACGTTTGTATTTCAGAGCTATTTCTGACGGTCTTTAAAATATTTCTCAATTTTGATCTGTTCATCAAGATGTGAATGTCACTTGAATTGAGTTTAAATTATATATCTGTATCGGACATCGGTTTCGGTTGCGTAATTTTCGGGTCTACTTAAACAAGCACTTAGTTTTTTATGACTTGAATTATTTTTTTTCAAAACCAAAAAACACTTGTTGAAACAACCGTTCGTTTAGAACATTCAGTTTATGTACGCGCCATTTTGTGCGAACATGAATGTTCTGACAGTGTCGTTTAAGTTTGAATTTTTTTTTGCATCAAAGCCAACTTGTTGTTAGCGAAACGAGTGTTTTATTCAGTTGTAAAATAATTTTCTACTCTATGTTTTCTTCATTTGTTGTTTTTACGTAAAAGTTGATTTTAGCTACGTAATCTAATTAACATTGATTGTTTTAAAGTTTTAAATGGAACAGTGTGCACAATTTCCGAAGAAATTGACAAAGGCAACTATTGTTTGTATATTTTGCTGCATGGCGCTTTTTTACTTTTAAGTGGCTCGATTGTTTTTGGTAAAACTCCTATCAGATCATGTACAATAAAGCCGTTGTGCAAAAAAATAACTTTTTGTTAACAAGACTTTTTGTTTCAATACAAATCTGTTCAAGTCTAATGTTGAAAATGATTTACTCTTGTTGTTGCATTTTGTGTTTGCGTATAAAAAGCAACAAGTCAATACATATTAAATTGATGTAATACTTGTTCGTGTTGTGCTTAAAATTCAATTACTGTGAACAAGACGGCTCGATCATACAAGTTGCAGGTCTCTGATCTGTATACATATATAAATGTCATTTAAATAAAATAATTTGTATATTAATTTTTGTGTACAAAACCTTTGTTGATAATGGAATTGCCACATACAGAATTTGGTTCGAGTAAGGAAATATCCCATTTTCCCTCCCTCTGGATATGATGAATTTGCAGAATTTCTTGCAGAAATTTGATCGAAAGTTAAATGAGACTTATAAATTTTGTTTATTTTATTTATTGTACATGTATACAAAATTACATTACTAAACTTAATTTTTAATCACTGAAGTCCGACTTCGGCTTTACCAATTCTATCCTTGGATAATTTATAAATTTGTTTTCAACAAGGTCGTCCACGGAACAGCATGTTGTTCCTAGAATAACCTCCAAGGCCGAATCTAACAAATTAAAATTATTGCTACCAAAACTGTTTTATTACTTAAAAAATTTACTACTTAAAAAACAAATAATCAACTTCTTTAATAACTTTTAGAGAGATTTAGTCTAGGTTATATGTCTACTTGATTAGATAATTTTATAATTTTTGGAAATTCGTTACGCCCCTAAAATCGAAAGTTTTAGTTGTATTATAACATCCAATAAATAAATATTTATGTATCAAAGTTGACAATTTTTCATCACTGCTATTGTTTTCGGACTGAAACCAGTCCGAAACCTAGCACTCAAAACTTCTTTCAACTTAAAAAAAGCCCATAACTGCAAAAACTAAAATACGTCCAATAAAAAGTTCATAAATTCGATGTTAAGATATTGAAACTTATAAAATAAATTTGGTTTAAACCTCATCAGGGGGTTTTTTTTTGTAAAATTTGTTTCACATATAATCACGTCACAAATACGAAATAAGTGGTGTTTTTTTAGAAGTTCCATCTTTCGGTTCATACGGTTGTCAGATGTGGCAACTTTTGCCATTCAACATGAATAGGCTAACGCCAAAAATGTCGCTAATTTCAGATTATTTTATCTCCATATGCTCTTGAGTAATGACGCTCATTTTCGGCTAAATGGGCATGTCCATAAGTAAATTGTTGAATTTTGAATGAGTATAATCCATGAGAAATTCTCTAGACATCGCTGCATCCACATTGGTAGAATAATTGGTCCTTGCTTCTTTAAATATGATACCCGCGAGAACGTTACTGTTAACGGCGAGCGGTACAGGGCCACGATTACCAACTATTTGGGTACAAAATAGCATGGGATATTTACGGATAACATATTTTTCCAACTGGACGAAACAGTGCACCGAGATCGTGTTAGCTAACGTCTTTAGGTTATCGCCTCTAGGGTTACGTGAAGTCATCAGCTTATGCGAACCAACTAGCAAGTTTAAAACAATTGGACGGCAACATTATGGGCACCATATCAGAGATATGGCCTACAATGCTCGACAAAGGGGTCGAAATGTAGATTTTCGGAATACTCTGCATCTTATCCAGTCGCAGCACCCCCATTTCCGAAATTATGTTCAAGCACTAAAGTTATTGCGTAAGCCTTTTGTAATTACGTAGTCTCAGCATTTCAATTACAAGTTGCACACCTTAAAAAACACCCTTTATATATGTATGTAGGTCGCGTTCAAACAGGAAACCCCATAAGTAAGCTTAACTTTAATGCTTAACTTTATTTTTAAATGTTAAAATCAAAGAGCAGGCGTAAAAGCAAACTAAAGAAAGATGGATCCACACATCAGTTTTTTGTGTAACTTGTTTCAACATGTGCCTTTATTAAGTCAATGGGAATATATCATTTAGGAATACTAACTGTGAACGAACAACTTAACTCTGTAGCAGCAAACATGTAATTTGAAGTTTTATATTGAAGAGCAGAAAGATATCAATGACCTTATAACGCCTTCTTCCCTCAGCTTTTTAACTTCTTTCAAAACAAACTTTTTTAATTCTTTTTGTATAATTACGCATTCATAACATCAGCTTTCTTATGCGACAGTCTGTCTAGAAAAGTTAAATACTACCTGTAATTGTAGGTATTTACGAGAGGCACTTGTATGGAGTACACACGTAAGCACGAACACATATAAAACAAGAAATGCTGACAGTTGAACTCGATCATCTCAACGTTAACTTTGCGAATCCAATAATGTGATTTGTATCCATACTGGGGATTACTGCTAACGATTTTTAAGATGTCAACGGAAATATTGTAATAAGTCCGTAAAACACTACAATATAGCTACGAACGAATGGACAATGGAAGGAGGACCCCACCTATTCTTCCTTGGTGCCCTGTTGCGATTTAATTAATTGCGCATTTCCGTCCTCTTTAGTGTTTACAGGTGAACGTACATAACATGAGTTTCGTGCTTTTAAAATTGTTTGCATTTTTATACGCAAATAAGGCGTGCGTATAAACGAGGTGACAGACAGCTGATTAGCTGCCAAAATGTATACATTGTTTGAAACAGTTGAAACTTCCCAAACACTCAAAGTTCTTGCTGTATGAAAACACCTTATTTAAAGGTTTTGCACCAAAGCCTAAAACGCGTTGCCGCGTTAATTCATCTATAATCCTTAGGACATCAATAATGTGGATGAAGGGTACTATATATTTCGTTATATTCCATTCAAAACTGTTGCGCTTAATCCGAATAATATCGTAGAGCGACTAAAAAACAATAACAAGAGTTCACCTGAGGATCTATTTGTTATTTAAAAAAAAAGTCTTCTCTATCTAATTTTTTAGCTCAAATCTTACAATTTATTTGATGGCGAATAAGCTAGGTCTATGCTCATTTTATTGGTTGCTTAAAGGAGGTCATCAAGAAACCTTTACCAGAATTATTAAAATAAAAAACTAGAAATATCTTAAGCTTAAAATTCCTTAAACCAAATGGGAGGTGAAAGCATGACTGAAGAAAAAGAAGAATTGTTAAATAAAGGAAACGGCGTCAGGTCCAAGACCTTGAATTGACTCGAGCCAGGCTAATATTCCACATTTAACTCTCGTAACATTGCATCTGTAGCAAAGAATTTGTGTCAGGAATATATTAAAATCAAAAAAAAAAAATATTCTGAGAGAACTTAATCTACAACGTATAGAAGAGCCCATGAACAAATTATGCGGTTAAACAAATGTAAAAAAATTGCTAGGGGCTTGAACGCCTCAAATATTTGCGAAGGTAGTATTCAAATGGTTTTTAGATTTTCTTTGGTAATTAAAATGAGCGTACATGAATACACATGCGATCTTTTATAAATTTATTACATTAACTTTTATTTGTAATTTGCCTCAGTGCCAATTTTTAAAACGAAATGCTTTCCATTGCGGGCAGCAAAGCACACCGGTTTATCAGTATTATTTTAAAAACTAATTAAACAAACTTATTTTTGCCTAGTTATTGTTACCGGTTATGTCCCCGAAATGAACAGAAATGTCCTCCATAATCTTAAAAAACCGGGATTTTCAAATTGCGTTTGAATTATAAACAAAAAAACACTGTAAACGAAACAAGATGGGTAGGTAACCATATTCTAAGAAATTGATTCCAATATTTATCAATAATTTCTCTGAGTTCGAGAACTGATGCTTACGAATTATGAACTAACACAAACTGTATATCGCACTAGGGCTGATTTTTTCCAATTAAAAATTCATAACCATTTGTGCATTGACTTACCTAGGTAAAAATAAGGGAATATTTTATGATCAAGTTAATATAGATAAGCTAAAGCCACGTTTGAAGAAAAGATAATTTACAAGCCATTGCCGAAAAACCATTACATCCAGAGAATGTCACTCTTTGGTGTGCTGTATGGGCCGGTAGAATCACTGGCCCGCATTTCTTCAAAAATGATGGCGGCCAAAACGTTAGTTGATGTGGAGGAGTGCTGTGCGTTACAGTGCGTATCACAATTCTTTTACTGATAGAAACGTTAAGTGAAGGAAGAATTTCGCTTGTTGAGCCTGATAATTGGCTTCCAAAATCGTGCGATTTAACACCGCTGGATATTTGTGGAGTTATGTAAAGTCTCTGGTTTACGCCGTTAAGCCACGAAAGATTGACGCCTAAGAAGACAACATTCGCTACGTTATCGCTGACATACGGCCTCCATTGCTACAAAAAGTAGACTAACCGAATCGGTATCCTCCGAACCAGCCGAGGTAGCCATAAGCCGGGAATCATATTAAAATATACATAAATGGCAAATTATTGGGTATTAACATCATACTCTCTTAAAATTAAATAAAGAACCTAATCTCCGTGCCACAAAATTTCAAAAATTAGCTCATGTTTTAATATATTGTATTGGGCTTCACAACCAATTCTCTTTTTGCAAATGTTTTTAGACGAGCAGCTGGCTTAAACTACCAGCAAAATGCGTACTACAGCCAGGCTGTTCTAAATCAATCGGATGGTAGTTAGACGAAGCAAGATCTGTATTATTAGGTGGGTAAGGTAAAATTCTTTTATTTTTCTGGTAAAGCATTATGAGAACGAGGAACGTCATGGTGAAAAATTAATGCTTCGTTTGGTAGCATACTCTGAACGCTTTTCGTTGATGGCTCTTTTCAAACGAATTAATTGTTGCCTATACGGCTCAAAACACCTCTCTGAATTAAATACAGAGCATGACATTAGCGTTAAAGATATCATGATTTGCATTTAATTTTGCTGCTTTGCTCTTTGGATTGTCGTAATCCGTCTGTCACAAAAGCCATATTTTTGTAGCGTAGGGAAGTTTTTCTGGCTTCAGTTCATACGGCGCCCATTTTATTTGCTTTTGCATGAATCAATCAGTTCTTCTTGTGATTGAAAAGTATCTTGAACGAGCAATAAATACCTCTAATTTTTTATCTTAAAAATCGGGTATCCTCCAATTCACCGTCTTTGAAACCCTGAAACCAGCCTCTAAGAGTGATCAAGTGTTTTAAGATAGGGCTTTTTGCAGGAACTTTTCTTCATAACCCTGTTGTCATAACCCTCGTTGTGTATTGAATATTGTTCGCAGATTTTTAAATTTCCGATGAGAAAAGTGCCATCGTGTCTTCGTTAACAATATATCACAAAAGGAGCGATCCGGTGTCAGAGAGCAAGAACTAATTATTGTTTGGTTTCTTGTAATTTGTGTAATTCAATAATTTGTCCCCAATATCGGTGCAATTTGTTGGTTCACTGGTGGCAACACTGTGTTATATGCAATAGCTACATTGAAATGACAAACTTGATCAAAATGAATGTTTGGTTCTCAAAGGAAACAATTTCTATATCTTACTACAACAAGTAACAGAGGAACAACAACAAAGCAACGAGTAACAAAAAAAAAAATAATAACGAACAATTGGTTTGAATATGAACAAGATTGTTTACTTACCTCTGGTATCATGATGATGCCCGGCTTGTGGGGGAAGATGAGGTCATGTGGTGTTGTAAAATTAGTGGCCGTTATTGAACACAATTGAGTGGCCATGCCTCCCTTTGTGTCCTTTACCGATACTTGGAAGTCATAATAGCGTCCGGGCTGCAGGCGACGTGATAGTATGACATTCGCCTGACACACCGAGTTGTACTTTGTGCATGGAAGTGATTCAATTTTAACCGTCGATGATGAAGCATCGCCCACAAACTCAAACGTCAATGGATAGTCAAACTCTTCATCAGTAGCGCGCAACCTGTAAATGACAGACCCGACTTGCGCCTCGGCTGGCACTAAAACCAGCCGCATACGTGTAGAAGGATCAAATTTGGGATCCACGCCCAACACTGACGATGGACTGAGAATTCCAATTAGTAGGCTGATTGTCAATATTCGATATGCCGTTGTCCAGATTAAAAAGGCAGTGGAAAGATGTCGTCGTGTCATTGTCATCGTTGACGATGTCGATGTTGTAACACAATATTTTCTTGTTTTTTTACTAAATTCTCTGCTTGAATACAAATTATTTGAAGAGAATGTGTATAACGATAATAATGACGTTGCTGAGTTGATGTGGGAGAGGCAGGGTGTGTATGTTGAAGATAGTGTTGTTGCAGTCATTGTTGGCATAGGAATGGCGGTCAAAGAGGTGTGTTCCATTGCGTATTGTTGCTGTAGTAGTTGTTCTGGTTGTTTCTGTTGTATAAATCGCTGGCGAGTGTATCTTTTTCTTCTTCTTTTGCTGCTGCTTTTTGTGTGGGTATAATTGCTGGAAGCCATTTCTGCTGCAACAAGAAAATACATATTTATTTTTCTATTTTTATTTTATAAATAATAAAATGCAAATGAATTCATTCCTTCGCCTTTTCCACAGGCCACTAAGAATGCAATTTATGCACATATGTATATATGTATTACTGTATGCAACACATGTCCACATGCATGTAGCACATTATTAAATATTCAAGAAATAATCAATGTATGTTTGTTATTCTAAACGTACTTTTTTTGTATACTTCTTTTATTTCAGTCTTTTTAAGCATTTGACTCAACTATCGTTCTGTCTAGCTGTCAGTTCGATTGTCAGGGTGTCGTAGGTACTACCATATATACAGGTGCTACATTCAGCACAAAGAAAAATTAAATAACCAAATAATATAAATAGAAGAGGAATTTAGACAAGATGCCGTATAAAGTAAGCACAAGTAAAAAGCAGTAGTAAACAAATTTGGATTTTACAATTGGATTTTCGGTATGGCACCTACAGCTCAAAGGAAATTGGAAATTCTGTCGATAATCACTTCAAAAGAGAATTCGCCGAAATAGAACACGGAACTTCTCTGAAGTATAACAGTGTCAGCAGTTTTTTGTTTAGCGACCTGGAATCATTCGAAAAAAATATTCTTAAATATGGAATTTTTGTTTTCTTTACCCCAATTAAAAAAGGCGCAATGTTGCATTTTCAAAAATGTATCCTTCAATATCCTTTAAAATTTAAAAAAAATATATATTAAGGACCCTATAATTTTTTTTCTTGTAATTTTTCAGCATATTTAAGTTTACAAAAAAATTTTTTTAATTTCGTTTTGGCTTTCACAAAAGTCCAATTGCACCGATAACTATCTGCCTTGATAGAAATCTTTTATAAGCTTATAGGCTGACTAAGGTCTTCGTATACATGTATTTCCTTTCCTACCACACGTACATACATATTTGTATCCTTCTCATGTTCATGAATTCGAATTTGTGACGGACTTTTAATTTATATTCTTCGATCTCATTATAAGAGGAAGCAGCTCGCAGAAAATAACGTGTAAAAACCAAAATGTTCCTAACCAAATTAATGTTGTTACTGCAGATTAGTGAACACTTCTGAAAAGAAGTGCACACACGTCAGACAACATGAGTTGTCATCGGATGTAGTAACGACGACAGTGACGTTATTGTTAATATTAAATACGTTTCTTCTTCAACATATACAACGTTTCTGTGGAATCTATTTGCTCATAAAAATATGGATTCGAAGGATTCCTAACTCACCATTTTTACAGCGAATTGCTTTATAGGCAGAAATGTAGGTTGACTTTCAGTGGGCAGATGACAAAACTATAATTATCTGATAACACTGCTTTAGCAAACGCGCTAGCGTTCACTTGAGAATAATTGGATAACTGAGACAAAAATATCAAACCAAAAATAATTATTATTGCTGCAATCCAGTTAATGCAAAGATATTTTAACTGGTCTGCCTGGTCGATGAAAACTTTGGAGCCGTTAACATAAGTGGCAACGCCTTACGCTTTATTTGCAAATAGTTATACGACTCAGAATTTGTTTTCGTCAGTTAGTAATTTGCAAATTAAAAATCATCTCAGCCTGTATGTGGCAAGTTTGTCTATTTGCAATATTTTTATTTGAAAAACAGATGAAAGTAGATGAAAGATAGCAGGTAACTTAGTTGTTGATTGTAAAAATCAAAATGAAATTAGAATTACATCCCTGAAAAAAACTGTCAAAACCTTTCTCTTGTCTAAATAGAAAGCGACATAAAGTTTTCTTGAGCCTGATTGTGGAGAATTATTTGATAGCCAACTTTGTATGAGCTTTCTTCCCCTACTTTCTGTTTACAAAAGCACTTGATATATTTGTATATTTATATAAGGGACATACTCTCTGTTTACGATGAGCAGATTTAAGCAATAAAGTGAACTTTGATTTACGTTTTCAAATTGTATCTCAATTTTAATATTTGTCCTTACATGCGTGTTTTCTCCGGCACAACACTGCTACACTGAGCCGACCGCCAAAATTTTGAATATTAATTTTCCGACTGCAAAGTAATGCACTGGGTAAGTCAAATTCGATACCCTTCTAACATTTTAGTGGCCGATTGCGATGACTATTTCTGAGGGCAATGTGCTTAGCTTTCTAAGCTGTCCAGTTTGAATTTTGACGTTTTTGATGACCCTTTATATTGCCTTTTGCATACGTACATAAGTATATATATTTTTTAATTCTTACGTATAAATTTGTATCCCTTATTTTTTTAATCTTATTTACATGTTTGAAAAAACTGTCTGCAGAAGTAATGCTATTTAAATTTAAAGTCTGTCATCGATTTTTTATAGTAAACAAGAGGTGTGTTCATTTACTAAAAATTTGTACAAATTTGTAACAATTGTTACTTGAAAGCGTTCATTATCCCAAAAAATTTACAACGAGAGAGCGTAAAAAATTCTTGCAAGTTTTTACAAGTAAAATTTTTACTTGCAATAATTATTCAAACAGCTGTTTTGCGTTTGTGTTTACAAAACAATATTTTTAAATTAAGTTGAAAATAAAAATATTTTGGAAAATTTAAGAAATTGTAAGTAAATGTAAACTTTTAAAACGATGAAAAGTATTAAAAAGATACATTTATTTTTGTGTAACTTAGGAACAACAGAAGCAACATAAGATGTCTAAACCTGTGATTTTAACTGCCTCTGAAATATTTTTGTTTTTTTTTTTCTTTAATTTTCACAGACCAGCTCTTATTTTTAGTGTTGTAAATATTATGAGTACGTAGCTACTCGGTAATTTACACTAAGCAGCCAAATAATTCAATTAGCTCAAATATATATTTGCAAATAAATTTAAATTAACACATAATTTATTAAATTACTTTTCTACTGCTTTTGATATTTTATTTTGTATAAAGCTTTTTATTACAATAAAAATGAAAATTGCTTAAATTTGTTTCCTTTAAAAAATATATTTAACCCGTTTTTCGCCGGCAATTTATTACTATTATAGTTTGGAAACGATTGCAAAGGCGGAACATTAATGTTAGACAATAACGAACAAAAATTCTCCTTTTCAACTCACATTTGTTTGCGCTTTAATGTAGTTTCTTATTAGTGTTTATTTACATAAATAGTTCTTCATAAAATCACATTATAAAATACTTAATATTACATAATTATTATAATAAAAACGCAATAAGGTGTTAAAATAATATCTATTAACGCATGCTTATTCTAACACGCATTAAAAACCCCATTTTATGAAAATCGCTTGGAAAATATTTCACAAAGTTGGAAATAAACATTTCTGCGACCTTATTCCAGGCCGGTGGGCTCACAAACCCCTGTCCTAATTTGCAACCTATGGGATGGCATAGGTGCTATTCCGGTGGTGCATATGCGGTCGCATAGGGGCGCTGGTATGGTCGCTAAATGTCACACCCGTGGTTGGACCACCGTGAGATTGAGCCAATGTTAGCAGGTGCTCACGTAAATCTAATCATAATCTGTCACGACAATGCTGAATATAAATGACCATAATCACATCACAAGCATGGTTTACATTTTGAAGTGATTACGATTATTTCGTGATATATTTTTTTAATAAAAAGGTTTTTTCGGCAGTTGAGCAACATTCTTAGAAGGCTTTATTTTAAATTTACTATATTGTAGTGGTACGTGGTACATGGAGAATAGTCATAATTTCGTTCTGGAAACTTTGAATGTGTTAGGCTACTATTATAAAATATATCGGGTTTCAAGTTGATAAAAGTGAAAAACCATGCAAGCGCTTAAAGATTTTTCATTTAGGAATGTCAGCACGTAAGTAAAACATACTGATGTATATTAACTTTTAATAAGAAGCTTGTAAATTGATATGGTCCATTATACATGTTTTCGTCTTCTTGTTGTGTAAGAAGAATGTTTATTCAGTTTCTGGTGGGTCTGTGTTTAACAACTCTTATGGCAACAGTAAACTTTGACACAGAACATTATGGAACCAAAATTAAAACATGTGCGCAAGAAAAATGGACAATCGTCCAACAACAATTTTTATGTTTGACATTTGCTAAACTTTGTGCAACTGACAAACTGCTGAAATTTTGAGCGTTTCTTCATGATTCTAGTTTGGGTTATATTCACTTGGGTGTTTTTTTTTCACACAGCCATGTTTCACAGAGGCGCTACAAAATAACTCCGAATGATATAAGACTCATTCCGGAGAGTGATCAACTTTGGCACACTGTAGGGCCTCCTATCTAGCTATTTTTAGTTTCTATTAGTCTGCATGTTATTTATGTACATACATTTATAATTTGAACCAACACATAAGTGCAAATTCACAAAATATATATTTTTATTGTATTCCGTGAATTGATAAAGAGCTGTCAATTTTTTACCTTTGGAACTTGCAAAATGCTCAAAAATTCTTAAATGATAGTCTTTCTCGTAGGGAAATGAAATTTTTGTTTGCAAAGTTTTTATTATTGGCAGCTTTTGGTAAAAGGGGATGTGTTCCTTAAAATTTAATTATTGTGTTTGACTGCGAACTAGAAAATAGAAAAAAAAAACCAATTATAAACTCATTACCTCGAACCACTCGTTAAAATCAAAGTAGAATCACAATGCGATCCCACCTCATATTCACTATGGGCTAAAAGCCAATAGACCTACCTCTTCATATCACATTCAGGATTATAAAATCAAAATCAAACAGGAGTCAGGATTCAATGATAAATAGTTGAAAAAATAGGAAAACTTGTAATTAATAATATAATAAATTGAATTCATATAAATAACGAAAAATAACATTATTATTTAATTAAACGCCAAGGTTGTTTAGAAAGAGATGATGGTGTCGTATCCAGGAAGTAATTTAGTTCCCATAGGTTCGTAAATTATATTGACTAAATTCTGGTCATATATAGAATCCCCAAACAATTCTCGAGCTTTGAATTTACTATTACTTTTATTTTCTCCTTGAAGTATATTGATTTATTCTTCTATAAATCAACAAAAATTATCGCTATTCACAGATGAGTTAGTTATTATTTTTTACTTAATACGTCCTGCCTTATTCACAGCTGCTGTATCTGATATGGAAAAGTCTGATTTTGATTTTTAAACTCTTGAATTTGATATGAAAAGGTCCGAATTTGACATCAGAAACCACCTTTAATTTCATTTCGATATACTCTGGATTAAGAAACAAAGTAGAGTTTATATTTTTGTATCAATACGAAGCATTCATATCTGTATGTAACAACCTCCACGATAATTATACTTAAACATTTCTTCGAAGAGATAATTTTTGATTTATGGTACTCGTATCTGGTTTAATGTAAATTTTTATCGAATATTTTTTTTTTATTTTATTATTATTTAGGGCAGTCAGACGGGCATACAAGGAGAATTAACTGTCAACCAAGATTTATTGAGGTTTATCCTCAATGGCTACCAATAAATATTGTTAGATTCTTTTTAAAGACAATCAAAGATACCGTCTACCTACAAAATGAACGAAGGCTGTTGCAATCAGATAGCTTTCGTTTCACATTTTTGAGGTTAAGCTAACTTCATTTTGTGTTCATGTTCTCCAATCAAATTACTAGCTATTCTTTTATACTTTTTATATTATATTTGGATTGTTTTTCATTTGTAGCGAAATTGACCTTTGCGTTTAATAGTGACTGAGTCTTCAGTAAAGCTTTTTAATCTGTATGTTTTTTACCTCTTGTTTTGTCGGTAAGCGGCATTCGTGTGAATTTCATACATTGGCAACAAAATGATCAACTTGCAATAAAATTATAAAACACAAGATTTTTGCCTTTAAGGTCAATGTAACGCGAGTACCAAAATTAATTATAAAGGAAAAATAACAACAACAACGAAAATATCTAAAACATAAAACTCAAAGGCATTCCATTAAGAGAAAGAGCGGTCTGAGAGAGGGAGAGAGAGAGAGTAATTTTATTTCTGTACTTTGATTATATTTAATATCAGTATGTACGTACGTATGTACATGCAGTGCTAGTATTTAGTTTAAAGAAAGATTGTTTGGATAACTGAATGTAACGCGATATTTATGAACAGTCTACATTTAAATCTGTTTAATTTCACACACAAAAGTTTGCCAATTACTACCCAACGTCTACCTCAAACATCTAGATCAATTTAATTAAAGCAATGCCATTTGTCGAGTTTTTACTTTTTTAAATCTTTTTGTGATGCTACAAAATTTAAAATCATTTTCTAAAAAAAAAGGTTTTTTTAATTAATGCATGGGTTTTTTTCATTTCTTTTAAGTAGTTTAACATTTTCGGTTTATTAAGAAAAAAGCTCTGTGCATACTGTCTCCAATGCAAAGCTTTAATATTTCTTCACTACCTTATTACTCCAACAGTGTTAAACTAATGTTACTCCCTCCCTATTACGTGCAACCACGCATTCATTCTTTTCAAAGTAACACTAGGCTTTGACCAGCCGAAAATTTGCTGGCACATAGAGAGATTGTTAGCAGAGTAACGAGAAGAAATTTGTTCCCGGTCTTCTGTGTGGAGAATACTTGTAGACTTTCCGGTTCAGTTTGAGCATAATTTTTTGTTTGTCATCCAGATTGTTTTCTTGTTCTCCGCATAGTTTATGTACCGATGTTTACAGACTAGAGGACACACATATACTTTTATTGGGTATTGTGTGTTGTGCGGACAACTAAATTAGTTGAACTATTTACACAACGGAACTATGTAAGTGAGAATCTCGTGGCTCTGAGCAGTTTCAGCTCCGTAGTTCAGTGCTCATGTTTCACTTGTTTTGTTTTGCTTTTCAGTATACTTTTTCACATTTTTTATTAATGTAGGGGGATATCGGGGATATCGAAGCACACATCTTAATTTTTATGTCTCTTTTCGACACCCTTCGGTCATTGAATTAATTCCAGGCAACCGAATTGCAATTCCCCAGAATTTCGGCTTAAGCAACCAACAAAATGCGCATATAGACTAGTTTATCGACCCCAACAAATAAATTTCATTTTTATAATAAAATAAGTTGGAATAAAATTAGCTAAACAATTTTTTTTAAATAGAGTGAAAGTTACTATACTCCGCAATTTGAGCTAGAATATAATTTGTAATTGTACCGTAAAATTTAGGGCTATTATTGTAACTTGCCTTTAAGGTTTTTGGTAGTAAAAGCTAAAGTGAAGCAACCTGAAAGGCATAAACCCTGCGTTTAAAGTTAGACGTAAGTAGATGTTCCCACACTTTAGCTAAAGTTTTCTCTAACTACTAAAAGAAATTTAAAAACACATGCACACATGTGTATTTCTATGGTTATTTAAATTGCAAGTTTTCTTTAATCATATGCCGCCGAGTGTAGTATCGTTCATCTGCACGTTTAAATTCTTATGCAAATTATTTATTTGTTTGTAAGATTTTAGTGTGCGGCACACAGCCAAACACACACACACACATCCATAAATACATATTTCTCGTAGTTATTGCTGTACAATTATTTAATAGTTTTGCTAACAATCGCAAAGTCATTTACTATTAATTGAAATCTATTTAATATGCTGAGTATTATGGCGCCATTTGAGATTATCCTTATTTGTAAATACGATATAAAAGTATTTATTTTACTCGTATTTATCGCAGAAAAAACCAACAAATACCTAGCGGCATGCTGGCGGACTGGTTATGGCTGTGCAATCTGTTCATATCGTTTTGTGTATATTTTTCATTAATTTAATTGATACATATGTTTTTATCTTCAAGCATGTTTTTCAATAATAATTTCAGTTAATTTTTATATGAATAAATTTCAACGTTTCTACGATCGTACTTATGGTTCTTTTCAAATATTCTATTCAGTTCTAATCCTATTTAGTTATGTGATTTCATAGTATTGTGTTCCAGAGCTTGCGTGTTTTTGAATAAATACTAAAGAGGTATTAAAAAAATCCAAATATTCAATCCAATGATCGGGTTACAATAAATAATTGTTTCAATAAAATAAACTATTCAATCCACGTACTTCTGAAAATCGGTTTTTGTGAAATTGAATTTAAATCATAAAATACGTAAGTGACTGCCGATTTTAAATCAATTGCTCACTTTTTTGTGGGCTTTATAAAAAAATGCTTCAATTGGTTCTTTACTACGAGCATTTTTTCCGTAAAATTTGGTATTTCATACAAACTAAAAGTAAAAATTTACATTTGTGAAACTGTTTTTTATTTTTCTGAATTTCTATGTGGTTTTATTTAGCAGCTGATTCATTAGGGGGTTCCAAAATAAATTAAACGAAATGTAATGGTAAAGAAAAACATAAATGATTTACACATATAACAAAAGCAATTATTTAAGTAAAAGTAAAATTATTTTCCCTAAGCCATCTTGGCCACAATCAATATTTTTATAGTTTTTCTTCATCAAATGTGCCACTGTCATGATTTAAATTCAAAGTTTTGTACACCCCGTGGTTGACGTACTACAGCCTGAAAGACCGTGTCGTGGTGAGGAAGTCAGAAGTACATACGGGCTGTTGCCGTCAAGATTTAAAAATAAATAAATCAAGAAGAATCCTGCTTCCATACAGAGAATTTTCATATAGTAAATTAATTGATTGGCTTAATTGATTGGCTTAATTTTCCGCCTGAACCGAAAAAAATAGACAAATCAGATACGGGTACGGCAGACTTTTACTCAAGACACTTCGACGATAATTAATAATAGAGACCGACCGCACAAAGGTTGTATAGTACTTCTAAGCATTACATTGCATTGTAGCTCCGACATTCAAACAAATATTTTCATATTTAAAATATTTTTCTCCACCAATGTTATTGCTTATGGATTTCCAAGTAGAAAATAAACAAAACAAAAGGTTATAGTGAAGTGAATCAATTGAGACTCCTAGCAAGCATGCCGCGTGCAATAGAATATGGAAATTTTAAAAAACAAAATAGTTTTGTATTGAATAAAGAAAATTATTATCATTATTATACCTCCCAACAAAGGTGGAAATATGTCATTCCGTTCGTAATTTCTGCTACAGTCATTTCCGGCCTTTATAGGTAGGAACTTTATAGGTAGCAAAGTGCATTTAACTATGTCCGTCCGTACGATAATGGAATTGATTTTCTGATAGCGCAAAACAACTAAGGAACCTGTGCATTGGACTATTTGATAAGCAGGTTCGGATTCGAATTGAAATTATCACTATCAGTCTACCACTTTTAGGCAAAAACCAAATTTTATTGGTATTTTCACTCTCAGTATGAAACGATTATTTGCAAGCCTGCAATGTTCAGAGACCTTATCATATTTGCTATCACGTCCCCCTATAGAAATTGTCCACCCAAGAGCTCCAAATAACTTCCGGAGCTAAATGTTGAAAATAATTAAACATTTACTAAAACAATCTTAACGAGCAAAAGATCAAATTCCTCAAAAAACCGAAATTGTACCAAAAAGACAACACAAACAATGTCGAAATTTACCGAAAGACATTATTTTACAAAAAGTGTATAAAACGTATACTAAAATTCGATTGTAATTTCACCACACTTCGAAAATTCAACCAAGAAACAATAAATTATAATTACAACACAACCCGAAATTTAATCGAAAGATATGAAACCTAAATTCCACAAAAAATCTGAAAAATGTAAAAATCGAGAAAAAAAAAAATTAAGATACCGAAAAAGAACTGTAAGTTACCAGGCACGTAAATTCTACAGAATAAAACACGGAATTTCCAAAAAAATTTGGAATTTGATCACAAAACTGAAATTTTACAAAGCAATCAAATTCTGTTATTATTTAAAATTCACTAAAGTTCGAGAACTTCCCAAAAAAAACATTTTCCACTTTGGGCCACTTCCTTTTAAGTGCTTATTTCAGCGCTTCGTATGCTTTTTGAGATTCACTGAATGCTTACCATCGGTTTATCGTGTTGGTCGCAACTCATTGTCTTGCTGGGCATTCTGAGATGCACGACTATAAACGAATGTGTATTAGTTTTGTTCTGCATTGCTAAAAAATATTCGCACACATATAAGCAATTTTTCATATTCTGCCACACAGCACTGCTTCTTTTAAAGCAAAATGTATGAGATTACTATGAAGTGTGTATGTGAGCCATAAAAATTATTTATTGCTTCAAAAATTTCGATTATTTTTTGCTGGATGTAAGATAAGACGAGTAAAACCGGGGCCCAAAATCAAAGACCGGAAACAATCTTCTGCACAGGTAAAAGTTGTAGTACTTCTACATTTCTAGTGATTTACACTGGGGTGAAGCGTGTATAGGATTCGGCAAAGCGATATAGAGCTCTCTTACTTGTAGTTTTGATGAGAATTTATTGAGAGAGAAAAGACGTTTAATGGTCGAAAAATCTGTGATCCTAATTAAAATTATGTTTTCATATTACAATTTTTCTACTTAAATTATATATTTAAATATATTTTATTATTTTTTTGAGTTTTTTTTCACCAACGAACGTAAAATCTATAAGCGCATATTCATGTAGAAAAAGTGAATGGTTTTTAACTCAATAAGGGCATTCACGATGGTATTTGTATAAATTAAGATTGTTCATATTTGCTGTGCATATTGCGCCAGATCGCCAGGTCGCCTTTTGTGTAGTGTATATGATGCAAACTGGAATTGTTGTTGTTTGCATACATTGGCATCGTTTGCACAGTTTGTAATGTCCGTCGTGAGTACCCTTAATAAAAACATTTAAATAATGTGTAGCATAGATGAGTAAAACAAAATTCATATATCATATCGGGGAGCACTACATGGTTCTACTTCAGTTTTGTTTAACTTCAATTCGGCTACATTGGCGTTTCACGTAGTTTTGTCTTCATTTGTAACATATTTCGTCGTGGTAGTATTTGTTTTTTTAACAGTTATGCAGTATTTGAAATGAGGGGCGATAGCTTGTAAGCAATTCCTGTTATGCTAAAACACGTGATATTATTGCTTTTTCCAAACGATTGTGTAAAGAATTTTATGATCGATATATTACAAAACAAATGTACCTTTCGATTGTTAAGCCCGTTTTTTATAAGTACGTTTGTATGGGTGAATACACGATACATATCCATTTTAGATTTTTCTTTAAATAAAATATTAAACGTAAAATTATTCTGTTCTGTAAAATTGTAAACCTGCTGCTGATGAGATTTCTTTCCCAGTACTGTTGTATTATTATTTTTTTAATTTTACTGAATTTTCCATCTCTGACGCAAAAATTTGTTGTCCGTAGAATATAGTATTTTATTTAATGGCATAATTTCCTACACAACTCGCTTAAGTCATTGTGGTTAGCGAATGCAATCTTGTTCTTCTTGTCCATGTTGATGTTATTGATAATGGAGCGGTCAGAAAATCAGCAACAAAACATAAAGCAGAAACAGGGTTAAAATCATTACAAATATAACTTGATTGTTCCAAGCGACCTGCTCTGCATGGAATACGAGTGCGAATGGTTTCTTATTCGCAGCTGCATTTAGACCCAAACTTAGTAAATTAATCAAAGCAAAAATCGAAACCTAAAATTGGTATTTCACACTATATTGGCTGGCATTTTTGTTTAAAAGCCAATATTATAAGTTTTCGAAACACTGTGAAAAATAAATATCGTGTAGCAAAATTAAAACATGTTTTTGCCAATTGCTTAAATAAAGTTGATTTTAGTTTGGCAAAATAACATAATAAAAATTATGTTCATTCGATTTAAAATGTTCACTTCATTTACTTCAATGTTATAAAAGCTTTTATGTGGATGTATGAGTTAGTTTGAGAAAATTTTAATTTGAAGCAAAGATTAAATCTTTTTTTATACAAAACAAAATCCAAATATTTAACGGAACTATTGAAAAGAAAAATACAAAAAACTTTTATTTAATAAAACGAGTCAGCAGCATTTCAGAGCTTGCGATAGATAGTATGTGCGTCCTTGAAGTGTGACTACTTACAACGAAAAACGAATGTTCAAGTTTCTAAAATTAGAAACAACATACGAGTACAAATGTTTATAAATTTGATTAAAAAAAGTTTTAGGTCAAATTGAAATGTATTGAAAAAAAAGCAAATGGACTAGTAATTAAGTTTTTTGTCAAATTTCTCTCAGTCTTTATATTTGGATAAGATCCAACCCAAATGGGCTCGAAAATTGTAAACTCTTTATCAAAAGAGGTTTTATTAACTTGAATTTATGAAGTGTTTTCTTTAATAGAAATATTGGTTATATAAAAGTATAATGAGGTCTAGTTCGATTTTAAGCCGGTAGATGGCGGTAAACTTTAAGCAATATTACAAAGCTGGCGGACGCTAGGTGCCAGCTAAACGTTTATAGCCAATCAACTATTTGCACGTTCGGTCTTATACATTCTTAAGAGTACAAGACCACTAGTGTAGATGACACAGATTACTAGAACCAGCAGAAAGACTTCAGTAAACATTATGCTGATCTTGCAACACATTTAAGAAATGAAGATTTGAAATTTTTTATGAAACTTCTTTATTTAAACAGGTCTATAGATGTACACACAGAGTTTAAGCTTTAATTTGACAAGAATTACATAAATATAATTTTTTACTTCAAAACTATCCTAACAGAGGTATCAATTACATATGTAAGTATGTTAGAACTCAAACTAGCTCCTCAGAATGCTACCTACTGCAGATGCAGACCTAAAAAATCGAATATAATGCCTCTGAATTCACAAAAGAATAAATAAAAGAGAATTTACTAAAAAAAAAATGCAAAAACCTTGAATATGGAAGAATTGAACCTTTTAAAAATATCTCGTATAGAACCAAAAGATCTCGTATAAGAAGAAGATGTCGTATAGAAACAAAAAGAGTTTTTGTGCTATTTTTCTTTGCATACTGTGTCGCAGACAGTTACTTCTATACAGAGTACGTGTTCTTTCATTTTCATGGTTCTTAGTTTGCTTTTAGTTTTTTTTTCATCGTCCACGAAAGAAATTTCCTTTTGCATTTTGTTGCTTCACCGCACACGAATGAATGTTTCTTGCTTTTTCTATTTTCGTGAATGTTCGTGTTATCTTACAACTTTTTTTGATTCTGATTTTTTCACCGCAAATTAATGAACATGCACATTTTTTTTTATTTTACGAAATGATCACTAAATAACAACAAAATGTTCATTTGTTCCTGGCAGATATACTTTAATCTGCCATACTGACTTGTTACTAGTAAAAATTAAGAGAACCAAATTATTTCAATGCACATTTTACATACGCATTGCCAAGAACATAAACATAAAATGAATGAAATTTTTTTTTCTTTCGTGAACATTGCGTAAAGTGAAAACAAATCACACACGTTCATTCATTTACGGGGAAAAAACCCCGAAGCAAAACAAAATTCCTTTCATGACAACTGCGTTGTGAGCAGTAAGAAAACACAAACATTCACGAAAACGAAAAAAAAAACATTAATTCGTGAGCGGTGAAATAAACAAAAGCGGATTGAAATTTCTTTCTTGAGCTATGAAAACAATCAAAGCATAGCTTAATTTAATTTGTGCTGTACAAATACGTACCCTGCCCTGCTTAATGGAACTGTGTGAAGATAAATTTTAAAATTTATAACCCTAGACAGAAACCATATTAACAAAACTCTGTTAGCGTACTAACGTAACTAAGTTAGACATAAAGTTGGTGCATGCTTTTAAAATGAAATAGAAGTCACAATTTTAGACATAACAGACCAGACAAAAATATGATAGCCTGTCGAGGTCCCACTATTTCTAAAAGTAAAGTCATAATAAAAAAAATTGTTTATACACAAAACTAATTTCCAATATGATATGTGTGCTTTACTAAAAAACAAGGCAACGTAGGAGGAAAAAAATAATAGGGTTCGTAAACAAGGTGCTCCTTTGTTATTATCCAAAATCATTACCTTAAACAGCGCGACTTTTTTGTAATATTCCAAATTTAAAATTTAATTGAATTGAAGTGAAGAAAAAGAGTTGAAGAATATTTCAAATTCAATGCATAAGAAACTTCTCATATGGCCACAGTTGCCATACTTAATGATTTTACACTCAAAAATACCTTCTGGATACTGTTGCCCTGTACTCTCAATCGAACACAAGAGTTGAACGCAAAGTTAAATATTGAGCATTTACTTCTAGAGTTAAGATTTGTTAGTCCGTATGATAGTGAAGAGACAGTAAATAATAATAAATGATAGAAAAGGCATCCCTTCCCAGGACGCTTTTCTCTTTCAGCTGTCCTTCCCACAATTTATGTCAACTCAAGTTTTTTGTCGCTGTTATTGTGCAAATGAAATGAAAGTAATTTTCGCTTCGAGCTACCTTTATTTAATTGCATGCTGTGTGACAACAATATAGTTGAACAACAGACTATCGAAGAATTACTCAAAAGCTAAGAAAAGTGCAACAAATTAAGAAATATGTAAATTTATTAACATACTTGAGTATGGAAACATGCGAACTCATACCTACATAATTTGAAAGTAAAATGTATATATTTGTCTGTCCGTCTGTCTGTCTCCTTGTATGCCTAACGATTGTCTATTTAATGCAGCACCAACACAAAGATACTTAAAGTTTGAATTATTTTCTTTCCTCCTTAACTGGATCCATCGGCAAATCCGGAATACTCGTTTTAAAAAGAGGGTAAGCGGAAAAAAGGGTAGATGTACAGACATACAAAAGTGCTCAAATACAATTTGTAGCTTGCGACGTGTGACTTGTATTGGCTGTTGCTTATAGGTTTTCTTTGCAGATACAATTTTATTTTTGTATTTGCGGTTTCGTGAATTTGGAAGGCTTGGTCGCATGACTTTCGTGTTTCATGCATATTGTTAGAGACCAACAACAACAACATTTGGCCAAATGACAGACTGGATTGGTTGGTCTATGCCACCTCTTTCCCCATTTTCAGCCGTTCTTTTATCTGTTGTTTTCTATGAAAAGTCTGTCGGTGTGTGTGTTCATCTACAGCAATATCCGTGCAAAATGTTTATTTCCAAAAAAAACCCATTAAATTATAGACACTTAATAAACGAAATAAGTTCTTTAAAATAGTTTGTTAAATACAAGGAAATTTGCTACACAAACTTCGACAGAGTAATACGGAATACTTACGAACAAAAACAAAGTTGTTTCAAATATTTGCCAAAATGGAAATTTCAATCAACAAATTGAAGTAAGTGTAGTTGTACGCCTAAGTACACGATTAGAAAAAGCCGGGTTGAGGTAACCATAATCTTAGAGATCAGATTATTATTGTACCCAAATCATATTATTATTGTAGATAGTAATAGTATGGGACCTGTTAGAATGGTAGAAGAGCAAAAAATGTATGTTACTAATTGACAGCGGCTAAGGTATGAACACAGGCGAATGCTTAATATTGAACGCGGATCCAGGAGTGTGAAAAAGGGAAAATTTTCCCCTCCAAAACCATAAAAGTTAAAAAAGAGAGTGCGGAGTATGGAAAGCGTCACGAACTACTTCGCGAAGAAGTAGTTGTAATGGAGTCGCATGCAATGCACCGAAACTACAATACAATAACATTCAAATTCAAACCACAGGACGCCAACGGTCTGTTAGCGGAGAATAAACGATTGAAAAAGCATAGACTTCTCGGCTGGCCAAAATCGATCATTACCCATTCCTAAACGATATCTAGCACTTCTCTTTCCACTTCAATTTGACTAAAGACTTACTTCTAAAAGCCTTTAAAATTTAGTTAGTTCAAGAACGGTTATACTAAAAGTATTATTCCCAAAGAAAGTAGAGGCGGCCCAATATCAGTCTGCTTTACTATTTTCTGAGAGGATACCTGAAAAGTAGGATATAAGAGAACAAACTGCCGAATCTGACGCAGTTGAACAACGATACCACTTCAAAATAATTTTAAATTTAAGTGTCTGTAAATAAAACCTAAGCAGCCTATTTGATTATTTATATTTTTCATTTATATTTTTCATTTTTTGGGCATCGTGTATTTTGCTTTTAAAATTTTCATATGCTTTTCAAAACTTGTACATGAGTCAACTCATTTAAAATTAGGACGAACACATACAAATGAATGCAGAATCGAAATTTAATACACAGTCACTTCAATATCGAACACGCATCACTGAACTCTGCCAAAGGAATTTAAATTAAGAGGGAAAATAAGGCAAATACCAGCTGCAAATCTGCGATATATCTGGAACCTACCTATTCTACGTAAACCGATAAATATATCGCTGCTCACATCAATTTAATAACGAATAAAAAACAAATTGAAATAAAAGCGGACAAAACATGTCATCGAGTGAATATGGGTCAGCCAGTCAATACGAGTATTTGATAAAACAAAAGTCTTACAACGGGAACACACACCTTTGTTTTGTAGGTCGTTCATTTACTCGTTCACGCATTCACTGTCAGCAATTCCAACTTTTCACCAAATATGGTTTCCATTGTTTGTAATTGATGGCAAGGAATATAATTTATACCTATAAAATGCAATCCACAACAACCCACAGACACAAATACATACACGTATATTGAGAAATACGATCTATTGATCTTTTTTCAGTCATGCGTATGATTGGAATATGTATCTGTATCTGAAAAAGTTAGAGGTAAAGAAAATGAAATTGCGGAAAAACTAGAAAACAAAACATTCAAAAACCCAAGTTAATATTAAACGAAGCCAGATATCGCAAGATACCAATAGGGAAAACAAAATAGAAACACCAACAATCAGTATCTGTGTTTCTTGGGTAAGCTTGTGTATGTATGCATGCATGTGCGTTTGTGTTTGTTGCCAGGAGCTGTAAGATTGCAACATTATACAACATTTTGCTGTTTAACAGCTGCACGTTTACTTACGTAGAGCACAAATGTATTTATATGCCACAAATCTATTTATTGCAACTACAATAAACAACGACAAACAACAGATGCAAAAAAAACGTTACTTGCAGCTGAAACTAAGCAAAATGAAACCCAAAGCTCCATAACAATGCGCACATACACTTTTCCATATTTGATTTAGAAAATGTGCATTTTGTTGTAGAGCGTTACAACGTGATGCCAATAAAAATATCTGCTCGTACTAATGTGTGTTTACCGATTGTTTTATGTGTGTGTGTGTGTGTGTATTGTTGTTTTTGTTGTTGTAATTTTTCCTTTTTTTTCATGTTTAATCTGGAAAGTTGGTTGTTCCTTAATTTGTATGATTTTTTATGTGACGCACTAAATGTGAATCCCCCGAGGATAAACATTGTAAGTTCATACACATATTCAGCTGACCATATTTGCGTCAATACTACCAGAGAGTTTAAGCAGACTCAAAAATAAGTTATTTCAAAGCAACACACTCACACAATTTGTTACTTGGTAAGAAAAATGTATATTTGTAAATACATTTCGTTACATCATTTGCGGCAGCTTAGAAACACCATATTGACAATTTCTGAAGAAGACGCCTTAACGCACATGGCATATGCGAATGAGTTAAGCACTCACGTGGAAGCGTTTAAAACGAAATGTAGGAAATATGAACATTTAACTTAGCTATATAAAAAGTGCGAAACAGACGTTTGTTTCACAAATTTGGGACAATTACGAGAGTACCAAGCTGTTCTCCAGCCAAATACCTACGTATGTAAATGTATAGATCCACTTGATAGAGAGTTTAGGTAATGTGTAATCTGAAAATGTTCCGTTTAATATGTAGGAACGTAAAAGTTCAGCTAGTTCTGTTGAGCTTTTTTGAAAATGTTTTCTAAAATCGTAAAAAATTCGTTAAAGTAAAACAAAAATGATTTAAACTAGGACAATTTTTTATTTTTGGCTTAAAGCACAAATAAGTTAATACAAGTTTTAAGTTTACCAAACATTGTTAAGGAAACATATGCAAAAGAGTACTTTAACTACTGTTTGCTTTAGTGAATTTTTACTGGCAACACCATCACAATTTAAAGCTTATGATGCACACAAATGTCCCAATTTATGCTGATAATCAAATCTATAAAAAACTTTTTACTGCCTTTAAATAAAATAAATCCGCACAAAAACATAAATATGAAAATAGGGCCAAGTTCCTATTCAAAAAGTTCGGCCGTTAAAAGTACTGAGATCAGAATGAGGACCAAGTTCTTTATAAGTACAATACCATCCCATTTCTAGGCAACTTGCTAGTCTGGTAACGATTTTCCTATAATACATTCCCATATTAGAAAGTTACAAAAAATGTTGTCCTCATATAAAACCAAAGTTACTCCTAATAATTGATGTTGTGAAAATATTAACGTTGTGATTGTTCTTTACAATGTGCAGCTTCTTACCGATATCTCCCTCTTAGACATTCAAGTGATGTTCTTTGAACATATTCACTGCTGTGCTGTTGGAAACAAACTGTCATACTTATCAGACAGGATTGTCTTTCGGATAAAAACTTTCGGAATAATCAATGAAATTTGTCTTTTATTTCGAATCAAATATTATTCGATTAATTGTTGTCGCCCAAAAAACATTCAAACAAAAAAAATTTGCATAATTTATGTGCAATTCAAATATCAATTATTAAGTAGAGTAGTTAGATTTTACCGCACCCATATCAAACAATGTTGTTGTAAATCATTAAGTATTTTATGAATTTGTTTTCAAAGAATTCAATTCATATATCTAATTTGTTTCTTTCTGCTACAAGAGAACATATTTTAAAAACATTTAAAATTTTTTTATTTACAAAATCAATCTTGTACGAGATTTTGCAACAAATTTGATAAAAAAAAACTATAATAAGGAGCATTCTTAATATATTAGTACATACATATTAACGTGTTTTTAGTTTAAATATTGTTGTTTTTTCTTTTGTTTTGTAGCTACAACAATTTAATAGCGACACAATAATACTCGTGTTGGTTATAAAGCCAACTTTCACATACATACCTGAATGACTGACAATCTGGGAACTTTAACTATTTAACTAACTTTGTATGACTGACGTACTGACGGACTGTTTGAGTCTGCATTAATGAAAACAACGAGAATAATAAACTGGGATTGTTAGCTAACAGCAAAACATTCACATTTTGGTGGCATAAAATTATTAACGCCCACACCCCAATCGAAAGTTGACAACTGCAGCTTTAAAACAACCAAAAAAAAAAAAAGAAGAATAGATGTAAAGTGTGCGGTGGTCGCCGTTTACTGTTCAGCTTAATTTTTATTTTTAGCACTTTGTTGGCAGTTTGGTAAATCTCATTATTCTATGGCGATCTAAAAAAATGTTACAGAGCCCAACCCACCACTAGCCGACATGGCCAGTCTGTTAAGGAGTCGCTTTTATTATTATAATATCTGTATGGCTGTGTGTGTCAACACACACATTCGAACGCATAATTCGAAACGCAAAATAGTGTCTTAAGACATTAAAAATGCATGCGAACTCGTAATAAAGTCTTGGTATTTCTGTTGAATCAACGCTGTCAAGACACTAGTTCAGGAGAGAAAAGGAATTTGCGTGGGACACACACAATTGTATTCAATCTGCTTTCAAAACACACCTTTTAGGTTTTCTTTCGCAAGAGTCAATTTTTTTTATTTAGAGTCTGTGTTTTAAGGTTTCATTATTGAGAAGTTTGTTTTGATAAAGTTTTTCCTGCTGGCACATTTCTTAAACGCAAATGAATTGGAATTAATTAAAGGAGTTTTGTAATCGGTTTCAAACATGTTTTTACACATGTAAAATTATTAAATCCGGCAAAAACTAAAGATTACTGGCATCATGCATGAACCCGAAGGTCTAAAAAATAAGGGCTTATGGCTTTCCCACACTTAGCCCATATCGAATGGATTTTTTACGCAATGCAATTAGTTTTTTAGGTTGGGGTATGCAGACGATCAGTTTTTGACTTTGATCAGTTTTTGACTTTGAGAAATTATTTGATGATTGTAGTCGATTTGATTCAACTAATTTTCTGTAGTTTTTTTTTAGAATTGAATGTGTGCAGGGTTGGGTAATTGATTTTAAACATTTCGATAAGATTATAGCGACCTTGTAGTTCTATGGTGGAATTGAAATTTTTTATTCTTTTTAAATGTTGGACTTTATGTGAATTTTTGTTCTTCTCAATATATTTCTGCTAGAATTGTTAACACTGACTAAAAGGAAAAAGTGCCATGAATAGAAAGAACTATTATTTGAACATAAAAATAGAAAAATAAAAATTAGAAAGCCTTCTGTTTGTTTAATTTGTTTTTTTTTATCGATAGCGATATGTTGAAAACGGCAATCTATTTCTTCATCAAAAAACAAATAAAGTTAATAGGGATTTTTTTAAGAGTTAAAAAATAATATCAGCTAAAGGCACCTCTTAAGTAAAATGTTAATTTAGTTTTTAGTCTACTAAATAAAGAAAAATTAATAAATTATTATAAAATTTTTTTTCTTTTTATACAAAAATAAGAAAGCAATTATTTTAATCGCGTGATGTTATTATTTGTTTGTATCAATGACGTGTCAAAGTATCCACACGTTGGTTAAAATACTAATTGTCTTAAAATATTTCAATTTGTCAACTGTTTACCTAAAAACTTAGTAGTAGGACGGCAGCGACAAAAGGCTGAATGTTGTAAAAGGTGGGTGTAATATTTTTTTAAGAAGTATGATTTTTTTTTAACAGTTTTTAATATTTTCGATGGGTTCCTTTTCTGTTTATCGTATATGACATGAAATATTCACACCGTTTTAATAAAACATATTAATATTTTTAAGTTTTATTTACTTCTCTAAGATTTTATTTCAATATTCCTAAAGTTTGAATATTTGAGGATCTACCTCATCGGATAGATTGGTGAAAATATGTGATATCGTTTGCTAAACAGATGGCAAGTTAAAAAAAGTTGTAACTTTCTAAAATACACCTACGTCAACCATTTGAAGTCCCTTGAATCAGAGATTACTAATGATTACTGTTCTTGAAACCAAACCAGATTTTTTTTGGGCAGAAGTTAGCTTAATAACTTTATTTTCTAAGATATATTTGTATTGTTCAGATGACAAAAAAGGGAAAAGGGCGCACAACGCAAGGGAAAGTTAAAGAAAATTAAATTTGAATATCCAAAAAGTCGCAGGTCTTGAAAGATTCTGTGAATTACAAGTTTAATCGGACTTCTGACAAACCGGACTTGATTACAAACGCCATCGACGCGTCGCACAGCGCTTTGTTCCATAGAAAAAAAAGAAACAAATTATGTCTTTTATTGTAATAAAAGTTTGATAGATAATAAAATAAATTAAACCAATTTCAAAGAACTTTTTAGGTTTATCACTGCTTGGCGCCACCAGAGGGCGCCAAAGTCAGAGAATTTTAAATAAAAATGACCAAATAACTTATGCTTTAAGTGTTACCAGAAAATAACTGTAAAATTTTCTTTGTTTTGATTAGAAGATTGAAATATTGCGTAGTGATTAATAGTTTGGTATAGTTGCAATTAAATATGGAAAGAGTTTTAAGTTATTGCGGCAGTGGTAATTGTTTTTTTTTCTCTGAAAAACGCTTACTATTCAAGTAAATTCAAAAAATTTTGTTTATGTATATTCATTTTTGTTTGTGTTACTCATTTTGTACAGGCGTTGGAAGTATCTAAAAATATTTTAAACTTATGAATTTAAATAATTTTCATTTTCTCAATTTAGTTTCGGTCTTTGTCATTGCTCCACTGAACAAAAGAAAAGTTTACAATTTTTATTTAATTAAGTTTTTGAAGTTTTTGAAATTTAAAAAAAGTCCAAACTTTGCAAAAATGACTCAATAGTTTATTTTTTCTTATGAATATGGCTTGCAAAAATATTTCAATCACCTGCTTAAGAGGCGTAGACGGTAGCGCACATAGTGTGTGATTGTCCAGCACTGGCTAGCATAAGACTTAGGACCACGGGCTAGCATAAGACTTAGGACTACAGCCATGGTGGACCTAAGACTTAGACAAATTCAATTAACAAGAGAGACCGTGATAAGGTAGAAGGTCGACATTCCCCAGTCGAAAGTCTAAAATCACTACAGTAGATAGTAAGTGGTGGCACGGGACTTGAATGAGAGCAAGGTCATCGTAAATTACAAATCGGTTGCCAAAAATCAATTCGTGGAAAGAATGGGATCGAAAAGGGGCATATAAACTTTGCGGTCTGTTTCGATATCCCCCTATATTAAAAAAATAACCTTTAATTGCTTTAAAAATCGCACGTAATTTAATTACAGTCTAAAATATTTAAGAATTTGTTTGAATAAAAAATAAGAAAAATCTTGTCTTCTGGTTTTTCTTGTTTTTGTACTTCAATAATGCATTCTATTGATTAGCAAAAAAAAAAAAATCTGATCGGAACTAAAAAAATAATCAAATTAAAAAAATGCATAACTCTTAACGAATTATGATAGAGAATATTAATTAAAAAAATTAAAAAAATTAAAAAAAAATTTATTAATTGCGCGTGAACATGCGTCAGTAAAAATATTCTCATCATAAGATTGCATGGCCGTGAGTCAAACAGACACGAGCACTTCTGTATTGACAGATTTTTATAAATATACCAAAAAATTGATGGAATTCGAATAATTTTTGTAAAAGTTATTGCATTTTTCTATAAAGAACACTTGACAGGACTAAGAATATTTTTTTCCTCGTGGTAAACACCAACTCACAAAGTGCGAGCATAATGCCATAACAAGTGTAAGTTTCCCCAATTTTATTTTTAAAATAAAGCAAATATCCGGAACTTTTCTTAAATTAGGTAAACAAAAATATCGCAAAACTCTGCGTCAACTCCTTCTTTTCGTTGTTTCAATAGAGTGACATTTGCATTAGTCAACTGCCTACCATAAACCTACCGTCAGTAGCATGGTGATCACCAACTCTGCCGCTTTACTTGACCCACATATGTTACACACATCAGCGAACGCTTGGCGGCTTTATAACAAAAACAAGACAAGTTTTTATAATTATTCTTTTTGTTCCAGTTATAATGTCACAATTCATTTAATTGCTTTTTACCTATTTCGATGACATGTTTCTGGTAATATGCGAGTATTTCTTATCTTTTAACTTTAAACTCTTTCATGTTTTTTAAAACGGATCATTTTCATTCGTGGCCGAAGCATTAAACGGACAGTGATGTGGAAAAATAAAAATGAAACAAATTTACATCGTACATATTTATTTTTTAAGAAGTTGTTTATTTTTTTTTTAGTTTTTATTGTATTTTTGTTGTTGTATTCTTAACACGGACGAACTTAATTCTCTGTATGTACTCGTATGTAATTAAAACTAACTTAACACAAGTATGAACATCATTTTAATTTATGACAACTAAAACCATACGATACGATACGTCCAGCTGAAATCACATGGTTACAAGAGAAATGTCATAAACTTAATGAGTTTTATTTTCGTAATTGAAATAAACTTTAAAACAATTTTTAGCTGGTCGAGATATGACTGCAAGTAATTTAATAGTTGCTTAATGTCAAACTGAAACCTTTGGAAATTTAATGGTGTTTTGAGGAAACGTATTCTCGTCACTAGTTCAATATATGGCACGTACCTGCTCCAAGGGCCGGTTACTATAAAAATTAATGGAGAATAACTTCTACTCTTAAATTAGAATTAATGGTTTCGCAGTTCGTACATACGTAAATATCAAAAGCATTTACCTGTTCGTATTGCAGTCGGTTGTAATCGGTACATACGCAGGAAAAAATTAAATTAGCAAAATGTAGTTCTGTCATGGACTTAAGTGATGGTGAACTGGTTTGACTACGGTGAACATGCTTGACAATAAGACTAAGAAATGGTCAAAATATAATATTGTAATTATTTTAATATAAAAATGTACAAATTTCACTTTCATATTTGTTAGTAATAGTAACAAAATGTTACTTCTTCTAAAATAGTAATTTTAAGTATATGTTTATACGAGAGCAGTTTGATAATTCCATGTCTTTTTGTATTCTATTACTATTACTAGACGACTGTTGAATTTTGAGCTCGTTGCGTCTATTAGTCTTCTTTTGACTGACATTGAAAGAAGACAACCGCGTGAATTTCAATGAAAAGAGAAAAAATATAAATTTTGTTTATAATTATTTACGAAAAAGATATCACCGAAACCAAAGAACGGCTTGATAAATACTATGTGGATGTTGCATGATCAATTTCAATGGTAAAACAGTGGTTTACACCCCCAAAAAAAGACGTATAAAATCTATAGAATGATATTTTGCCATCGGAAAATTGAAGTGCGTGAGGTGGTTGAGGCTGTATGTAGCTCAATTGAGCGGGTAGATATTGCATGAGCGATGTTCAGGTGCAATCTGAATGAGTTTTTACACCATTTTAAAACTGTGAATGAAACATGAATCCATTACCACACACCAGAGAGCAAAGAACCATCAAAACAGTGGGTTTCTTTGGGTGTACGTTCACCAAAGAAGGTGATAGCCACAGTTTTTTGTGATGCACGCGGTGTCATTCACATCGATTGCCTCGATTATTGGTTGTTGGCACATTCAACATTGATTTGAAAAAAAATCGACCTTATTTATTGAATAAAAAAAAGTAGTATCCGATCAAGATAATGATCGTGTATCGTCACTATGACAAAAATCCAGCCTATTCTCCAGACCCTTGCGACTATTATCAGGCTGCTCTCGTATCTTTATTATGAATACAACAGGTCGCAAATTGTACTGGACGGCCCTAGAGGGGGGCAAAGGGATTTGTGTACCTTATTTTGACGTTCATCAATCCTGACTACATAGGCATTTTCAATTAAATTTTGTAATAATTTAAACGATACTTTTGAGACAAATAAAATACGCGATCTTCATTCTGTTTAAAATTCTATACGATTAGAGTTGCGTTTGGGTGGTGTCGCATCTGTTTTGTAGAATATTAAAATTAATGAGACTATCTAGTGCCAGGACTCCCTTAAACACTGTTATTCAAATCGAACATAACCCACAATTGCAGAGTTCTGAAAAATGAATTCTTTCCATCCATCCCGTTCAAAAGATGACAAATGTGAACTAAATTGATTTCGCTGAAATTAAACTAACGGAGATATGGGTTGAATCAGAATAGAATAGGAAACTAACACAGGACCCTTCTATGCTGAATATATAGTTGTATTTAACTAGACGCGAAAACTTGCAACAACATCACCTCGATAATATACTCGAAAAAGAGATAAAAAATCATATTGTTTTTAATGTAGCTATCTCTTTTCTATAATCGTGTAGGTAAAAAGTGAATCCCCTGATTACACGCGTCCGCACTTCGCCATTGCTGAGTGTTCTGTTTATATTTTGTACTATTTATATTGGTCAAGTGTTAAGGAATTGATTAATTGCAGAGAAATTACGGAAATATTTTGTTTTTAATCAAAGGTTAAAGCTAACCGAAATGTAATTAATATGTGGAGCATAAGCGAAGCTACATATTCGACTATTGTCACTACCACGATTGTTACTGCATTCCGTTACGGCTTCGCTGCGGAAATTAAAATTTTCATCACTTTTTTTAATGGAATTTCGAGAGTATGTATGGGGTTGGTGCCATCTTGCAAGATAGCACCCGATAAAATATAGAAAAGTCGTATGTCTAGTACTACATGAAACTCAACAAATGTATGTGTTCTAGTCGTATTCTTTTCTGCAATATTTGTTTAAAATTCTTAGCTGTTTGTTGTAAAAAACTATTGAAGAGAATACAAAAACAAATTTGTTTTACTTTTCTACTAATTCCTATAATTGTTAGCCACTGTTATTAATGTATGGTGGGATATCGAAGCAGACCACTGGGTGCCTTTTCGACCACCATTTCGCTCCTCAAATTGATTTCAGGGAACCGATCCGTTATCACAACCACCATAATTTCAATTGAGTCTCGTGCTAGCCCCCATGGCATTCACATCTAACAAGTGTCTGCCCGTGGTCTTAAGCCTTATGCTAGCCAGTGCTGGACATTCACACACAATGTTCGCTACCGTCTCAGCCTCTTCCAGGCATAGTCTGCAAGTATCATCTTCTACGACTTTCATCTTAGCCAGATGGTACTTGAAGTTTCCATGTCCTGTCACTAACGCAGTGATCCAGCTTAAAGTAGTCCTATTATACCCGAGCACCTTGCTGGCCTTCCTGCCGAGGGACTCTTTGAGCACCATTCTAGCCTGTCTACATGTGGTATTCTCCCTCCACCTATTCAGGTGTAATGAGTTTACCCATTGAAGAACTTTTGCTCGCACTAGGCCATTCCCCAGGGCAACCCTGGGTTCTGGTCCACAGAAATCCACATCAGATCCCCTTTTTGCTAGTTCGTCTGCTGCTTCATTCCCAGCTGTGCCTATGTGTCCCTTAACCCACATCAACGTTACCTCATTCAACGAGGCACATCTGTTTAGTTTCAGAACACATTCCAGCACCAGTTTGGAATACACGGTCACTTGACTCATGCGTTTTATAACTGACTGATTGTCAAGTGCAATGAGAACCCTTTTCCCATGCACTCGGCTTTCAAGCAAGTGATCCAACGCATGCAGCAACCCAAGCAGTTCTGCCTGGTAAACTGGTACGTACCTCCCCAGACACAGACTACAGGACAAGTTCATCTCAACTGAGAATACACCTGCTCCTGCCCTGCCACTCATAAGAGAACCATCAGTAAAAATGCTGATGTCGTTCTCCATACACTCATTGTGTATAATGCCTTCCGCAATTAGTGTCCGATGCAGCCTCTCGACTACCTTTCTTCTACTCATGCGTACCATCGGCATCTGAGCAGCCCTAACCTCGTTCCCAACGAGGTCCAGGATACTCGTATGCCCGATGTTCGGCCCAAAGCTATGCCAAACCGCATCGCTCCTCATTCACAAAGCTAACAATGCGGCCGTTGACCTAATGAATAAGTCTAATGGCAGCAATCCCAAAATTGCATTCCAGCTGCTTTGAATGGTGCAAAAGATAGTATTGTCCTTTCAGCCTCATCTCGTCTTCTCTCACTAGCCCTCCTATTTACAGGAGTCCATGAGTCACTCGAACTAAAGCTTCCAGGAAAAGGAACCCCCAAAATGCGATTGCAATGTCTCCTCCACTGTCTCAGTCATGTGACCATCGCTATTGCGAATTAGTCCCATCCTAGAGACAGGGTTTTTAGATATTATCTTCTGTATTATACATACTTCAGATGTATCTCTCATATTAGAGCAGAATTCCCTCCACGTACTTCGTGTCCGAAGACGTATTGTTCTCTTCAGCTCTCTCTTCTTCTCCTTATACGCATCCCATGAGATCGAGTCTCTCTCCCTCATGTATCGGTCAAAGGCCTTTCTTGTTGTAGAATTTTGGAACGAATTTCCGTCATCCCTTGTCAAGTTTGGAGGCAAACCGGTTTCTGCTATGTGCCATCTTCAGTGTCATTTTTCGTTCTGAGAAGTTTGCATCAGTTCGTTAGTGTTTTATTGTGCGTCAGGTATCTATTTGTCATGTGAGCTCTGTAAAGTGTGAGCATCTGTAAGGTGTGAGCAGGCAGCAGGTAACGCTTGTAAGTCGGGTGTTTTGTACGAATTGGTAGATGTAAGTGATGATTGTTTTATGGCTTTGTATTGCATCAGAATTTGTGTTTTCGAATGACAGGTAGATGTTATAAGTAATTTTTTTTCCTCCTTTGTTTTTAATTCTTTATAGTGTTTTTTGTTGGGGTTGAAAGAAGTCAGTGATTATTGGATTATGAATTCGTTTATTATTTTTGTAATGTGTTTTTATTGTTTTTGGAGTGTCTTGTCCGTTATTTTTGTTGTGTGTCTTGTAGATTCATTTTAGAGGTTCGAATATAACGTCTGAATCGGAGTTTGTTTGTTCGTTTATGATGCGTCCGTCAAATGTCTTATGTTTATATATTTCCATGTTTTCTAGGATGTTTAGTCGTCGTCCTTTTTGCTGTGTGTGTAGTAGTTGTACCGTTTTCCTAATATGCGCTGGATTACATTTGTTGTTGAACATGTGGTTCGCGAAGTTAGATTCTGGTGTCGAGCCGGGATTACGATCTTCTTGTTATAGTCTCTTATATGTTCACGAAATCTTGTTTTTATTTTGCGGCTTGCTTGTCCTATGTAGCTGTGTTGACAGGTGCACGTCAGTTTGTAATCCCCCTGTTTATCTAGCTGGTCGTCTTTATTTGTGTTGGTTTGTAATATTTGTCCTAGGTTGTTTCTTGTTTTGAATGCTATATTTATGTTGTACTTCTTGAGAAAGTTGGCTATTTTTTATGTTGATTTTCCGGTGTAAGTTAAAGTTGTCCATGTTTTTCTTTCGTTCTCGCTGTTGTGTACTCTGAATTTTTGAAATTCTTTCTTGATCTTGTCTACCGTGTCTTTATTGTAACCGTTGTTTGTTGCTATGGTATATATCGTATTTAATTCTTTGTTGTAGGCTTCTTTTGTTAGTGGTGTTCGTTCTAGTCTAGTTATTAGTTGTCGGATCGCCGCGTGCTTGTGTTGCTGTGGGTGGTTGGAAGTATTATGTATTATTGTGTATGTGGCCGTAGGTTTTCTGTATATTTTATATTCGGGTTTGTTGGTATTTTTGTTTATCTTTATTGTCAGGTTCAGATAATTTATTTTGTTATCTTCTTCCGCTTCCATTGTGAATTTAATGTTTTTGTGTTGTTTGTTGAGGTGTTCTAGTATTTCAACCTCGTTATTTCCCGGAATTGCACATATTATGTCATCTACGTATCGGGCGTAGAACGTTACTTCGAGACGAATCATTTGTTCCATGTATTGGCTTTCCAGATGTTGCATAAATACTTCCATGAGTATTGCCGAGGTTGGGTTTCCCATTCCAAGTCCGTTTGTTTGTCTATATATGGCGTTGTTGAATTGGAAGTAGTTTTGTTGTAGTGTAGTTTTTAAGGTGTTTGTGAGTTGTGAAGCAAGGTCTTTGTCTTTCGTATTTCTCAGTATTGTTTCGTGAACTATGTTTGTAGTTTCTGCTATGGGTATCGATGGATATAGATCGTTAATATCGAATGATATTAATTTCGTGTTTTCTGTAATCTCTACGGCGTTTAGTTTTTCAATTAGTTCTGTCGTGTTAGTTACTGTGTACGTGTTTGGTAGTTCTAAAGTATTCTTCAACACTACTTTTAAATGTTTGGAGAGTTTGTAGCTTTCTTGTTTCCTTTTTCATGGATTCAATTTCTCCGTTCCACCAAGGTGTCGGATCTTTTTCATCCACAACTGTCAAGGGACAAGCATGCTCGAAAGCTAGCTTAACCGTGGAGTTCAATTGTTCCACCGTCCGCTCGATTTCACCCGTGTTGCGAGGTGCTCTGTATGGAGCACCTCCTATATGTACCGACAGATACTCTTCATAACTGGTATGATCAGTATTCTTCGGTATTCTTATACGTTTGTGGACTTTCCTCCGCCTACTGCCATACAGTATATCGAACTGGATTGCCCTGTGGTCAGACATGGTTAATCTGTGCACGACCTTCCAGCCCTTAACCCTCTCTAGCATATTGACTGAGCACAGAGTGATATCGATCACCTCTGCCCTTCGTGAATCCACGAAGGTGGGTTCTACCCCTCTGTTAAGTACCAGCGAATCGCGTCTTTCTACAAATTCCAACAATTGTTGTACTCTGTAGTTATCATCTGTGCTGCCCCAAACCGTATTATGCGAGTTGGCACCACAGCCCATGATCAGCGCCATACCTCTTTGCCTGCAGAAACTCACCAGGTTCTCCACCTCCAGTGACGGATGTGTACCTGTCGTCTCATAGGGAAGGTAAGCCGACGCAATGAGATATGATCCCGAACCACTGCCAATCATTACTACTGTACTGTTCGTACGCCATGTCGCACCAGGATGCATCAGCTTAATTTACCATCAGTCTGTGAGTGGTACAGATTGGCGGTCTGTTGAGACAGCCACTGTTACTATACGAGACGATATATTTCTGTTGACTGAAAATTTTACAAATTGAAATAAAAAAATGTTTTTCGCATCTTTGGTACTTTTTGAAATTCAAAAGTTGATAATGCAAACTGCGAGGGATAAATTTTTTCTCTGAAAGATATAAAGTTTTCTGTTTTGCAAAAACAAGATTAATATAAATTAATTGAGTTTCTCTTCAGGTTTTTTTTAATTCTTTTAAATTTGAACAAATCGATTTGTTTTAGTTGTCATGATAATATCTGCTCCTTAAAGTTTTCTCACAATCTGTTAAATGCTTTTTGTTTATTTTATAATTTATGTTAAGTTCATGAATGTTGATTTTTGTCGAAACTCAATTAAATTGGTTTAATTTTAAACTTGTATCGTTTTTTTTCCATTTTATTAATTCAATCTTGGACGGGGTTTATAATGAGTTAATTTATGCAACTGCAATGATTTGCAGAAAATATTTAGTTATATTGAACGGAATAAAACTCAATACCGATCTGTGCAAGGATAAATTCGTTATAAAGTACTTCCTCTATGGACAATGTGCATTGGACATGTTTCAAATATTTTTTCTGAAAATAGAAGACTTGGTTGAAAACTTCTACCTCGGTTAGAGCTGACCGCTTCTGTGAGAAGGCAATTTAAATTAGATGCCATTGTGTGTGGTTTGCTATATTCAGCTCTGACGAAGTAATAAAATTTTTCTTTTCTGTTCATGAAGAAAGCTAATGCTTATTTAATGCAATTCAATTTAAATTATTGATATATTTTTATATTTGAAGCTTTCTCAATTTCGTATTTTAAATCGTTTAATTTAGAACACTTTAGTTTTCGGCAACATGTTTTTGACGATATTTTAATTGTTTACGATTTTTGAAAGCTTCGATTTTTTTTTGTAAGAGGTACTTTTGAATTGGCAAATCACAATGGAGCTATTTACTCGTTTTCAGCTTAAGTCGACTTAAGCACATATATCCACAAATTTGATTCTGGGTTTATATCAAATATGTTATTAGTTCCTATTTTTTCGATCAAATTTTATTAAACGAATATGCCAGCATGTTATTTTGCTTACGTAAATTATGTAGCTAGCAAAGTTAAGCTTTAAATGAAGTCAATGGCCACCTCTTGAATTGTCAGAAAGAAAGTACAATGATAAGATTTTAATTATATAATACTTTCTTCAAAATTCGAAAATTTCGAACTGTATCGTGCCATCTTTTTAGTAACTCATGTCGTCCACAGTAATATGACACGTGGGTTCTCTGAATTCTCTTCCATGCATGGTCATTCGACTGCCGTTAAACTTTGTAAGTATGGAGGAATCGCACTTCTTGTTCAAAACGTCGAATCGACCATTCTAGACTTTTAGTAACATTCTAACGTATCGCTTAGATATTGTATTTTTCATTCATCTTCAGAGTCGACAAAAATTAAATCAGTATTTCAAACATATTTGTCAAAATTGACAACGTGTGATTTTTATTGTGTTACGAAAAATATAACCCCAAACTGCCAGCTGTCAAGGTTTTTTTTTTATATTTTTTTGCACAAATGGTGGCAAATTGAAATATTGCGGGGTGTTAAGGAGACGGGGATTGAAGCCGTGTCCATGACGGTTGGCAACAATGGTTGCATTTTTTTACTTATTACACTATGTTGTAAGTGTAGATACAACTGGACAGAAAATTGTATAAGAAAAATAACTATAAATACTAAGAATAAGACCAAAAGAAAAATGATAAAAATAGCTCTAACTTGGGGCATTAAAAACAGGCGATTCAATTTAAATGACCCAGCAACCAAAAAGTTAACAAATGCATCATCATCCATGTGTGTGCGGTTAAATGCAACAAAACTTAATACCAGCAAACAGTTGGCCTGGTCGACGTGTCAAGCCAAGCCAAATGGGGCCAACACATTTCTGTTTATTGCCCGTGTATTAGTACATATCTGTGTGTTGGATGTCGTTATGGATGAAACAAGACCGTCACAAATGGATTTTTCAGGCTTCATTACGTGTAACTCAATGATGACAATAGCAATAATGATCATTGAAATGATGGCTGGTTGAAAAAGTCTTGACTACTTATTGTAGGTTTATAAATTATTTTTATGTATGTGGCAAGATGACTTGCCTTACTGTTACGTACGTGGCTTTAAGATGTTGAATTTTGTATAAGGTTTTTCAAGGTGAAATCCATTTTCTCTCTCTTTATGTTTCATTTTAAAATAATTGACAGCATTAACGTTCTCAGCATATATTATATACACTAATACACAAATATACGCGAAAGAAAATCACGAGTGCTTTCAGTGGGCCAAGCCGTTGTATTTCGAAATAGAAAATATTCACAAATATTAATAAGAAACCAAAAATGAAACATGAGTTTCAACTGGAAACACGGCCATGCAACATTAAATGGAACATAAGTGTCTATGTTTCCTTCCATAATGTTCCTTCCTTCTTTCAATCAATAACAATCGAATTGCATTAATTACGAAGAGCATCTCCCATTTATTAATGTCTTTTCATATAACAGTTTTGTGTCCGATTTTGTTTTATTTTTTTTTCTATCGTAATCGTTGCATCGTTATCGTTGCATATGAAGTATATTTTTGCCCAGGTTAATTTTGTCGATTTTTCAGTCATTCCCACCTTCTAGTTTGTTTATTTTATTACTGCTGGTCTCTGCTAATTTTTCACAGCAAATACCACAAATGTACAAAACGCATATAAAAAATTATGAACCAAATTGTGCGTGGGATACTCAACAAACGATAATAATAGACATTATAACCGACAACTGCCTGTTATTGCACATTACTACTCCGTGTCACATACATATGTATGAGTATACAAAAGTACTTACTTAAAAGCCAGGTACATATGTATACCTGTGTATTTACACGATTTCCCAAGTATGCGTACATGCACATGTTTGTGTGCTTCTTGACTGTATAATAGTCAGTGTTGCCATATATGTACTTTTTGAGAACCTTGTTCTAGAAGAAAAATTAAAAAAAAGTGTTCTCAAAGTAAAAAAAATATGTATATATACTTTCTCCTTTGTATTATGGAAAATTTTTCATATTTTATTGACTGTTAATTGAAGGTTTTGTAATATAATTTATTTCCTCAGGATGCTACACAAAGGCGTAGCGAAATATCAAGTATAAATAATAAAATTGTGCTCCACAAAATTGTATATAAGTCCTTAAGCTTGTGAATTAATTAATTAAATTAATTATATATATGATTTTGTAAATATAAACCAAAAAAAGTAAAACAATTTGTACATATAAAAATTTTTTTAGAAAACACTGATCAAATTTTTCAACAAACAGCTGCAAAATCAAATAAATCTAGACATTTGGAAACGCATGGCATGGCTTGGCTAAATTGACCAACTATAAATGCACAAGAAAGCATAACAACATCATGTCGCCCAATAGAAACTGCATCAATCTTTTGCACACATACACACGTAGGCTTACATACATCCGTATGAGTAACATATAATGAGATATTTGAACGATGGGCCTCTGTTCGCTTCTAGGTAAATATAACTACAACTATGACTTTGAGATTTTTTTGTTTATTCCATTGTACTCTCTTGCCTTTAACAAAACTCAATACTTTTAAAATCACATTTCAATACGTCCAACTTTTAAGTGCCATGACCCTTATGCGAGTTCATAAGAATTGCAATTCTTATATTGTTTTACTTCTGTGAATTTTTCATTAGGGGAACGATATTTTTAATACAAACTTTAATAAAAAAAAACACCAAAGTATTTCTTTCAAAAAAGGACAACATTCGTTTACGAACTTTTTTAATACGAAAGCAAAAAATTTTTGGTTTGTTTTTATATTTATATTTTGTGTTTGTTTTTTTTATTTACGTTTTAGCATAAAGTTCACTCGTATTAAGAAACAAAACAAAAAAAAAAACAAATTGTGCGTCTGATATGATAAAATCTGTTTTTTAATTTTTACAAATGCGCTGCAAATAACTGCATATTGCGGCCCCAAGAAAACAGAGAATTTAATTAATACGGAAAAAACGGTTTGTTCCATTATATTTCAGTATCGACCCACGCTTATTGGAAATCCCTTTTCTTGACGTGTATGTACACATCTCATTACTACACGCAAAACGCAAACATAATTTAGGCATTGTTACGACAACCATATTATATTCTATGCAGTAGTTTATTGTTGTGGCAAACATATAATGGTCATTTAAACACATTTTATACAATACCTTAGTTGTGATAGACAAGTTATTGTTTACATTTAATCATTAAACAATTTCAATCTATACGAGTTGCAACATGGCTGAGTTGAACAATACTATTTTTGCTAAAACTCTAACTACAAATTAAATATTTTAACCGTGAAAAATAATATAATAACTCTAACCATAAAGTGTTGTTATTTGCGTTTAATCGCTTGTAACATAATTTTTTTTTATTTACAACCACATAATGCAATAACATGCAAAATTAATCGACTTAATTATTTTAGAAAACATCTTGATCCAGAATTTGTCTGATACTTAGAAAATTTAAAAACGTAACAGATTTTTGACCACATCTAATGATTGTGTGCACAGATGTCTTACCACAAACCTTCTCCCGGTTGTTGTCACATTTACACGGCATTTTGCGAATTTTTCTCGTCAAACCCATTTTCAGGATTCACATTTCATGAGATTACATAGAAATTGTTCTACCATCTTTGAGCGTAATTGAAGCCGCTGTTAAAAGCTAGTTCCCCATAATTCCTACAATAAAAATTTGTTAAAGAAAACCACATAATATAAGTTTGCTAGTTTTAACATTTTTTTCTACATGTTTTTTTTACATTTAAATATGTTTTTAATTATCAAGTAATTCTAATTCTTTAGGCATGAGTTCGTTTTTCTTTCTATTCAGAAAGAGAATTATTTATTTAATATGGATAACCTTTGAAAACAGTAAAAGTTTTTTAATTTTATTAGACATCTAGCTGAATGGAATGCATTTTCTATGTCGCTATACACGGTCGCTTCACGATTACATAAAAGGGACAATAAATCTTATTGTTGCCAATTTAGCTACGTCATTCATTTTATGGTGGTAATTTCAAATGTTCATTGTCGTGTCATGAAAATATTTGCAGCTGTCAAATGCTAAATGAGTAAGCTAAATTTCATATGTGTGAACACCAAGTTTTAGAACTAAATTACAATTTTATTGCATCAATTCTGTTAATTTTGCAAAGTCTTTTGAAGTTTTTTTAAGCACTCAAACACTTGTAAGTAGAGGAGCAATAAGCAACAGCCATCTACTGAACTCAATCTAAGTGTCATTGGAAATGGCCTGTATAATTTGTATATTTTGTTTGTTATATAACTTTTTTGGATGAGTCGCTCGCTTCTATTACGTAAACATGCCAATAATTCGACAACACATGGTTATTAAAATATGTATGTATGTATATTACATATTCAATGTAGCAATGACAGATGAGAAGCAAAGCTGGCTACTTTTTAAAAAATAATGCTAATTTTCAGCGCGATCTCAGATTTTAACTAAACGCTTATGAATGTTTGAATCCATTTTTTTGAAGGTTTATAAAGTCATTGCTGATAGCAAATTGCAATTGCTGTTTACAAATTTACTTTTCTAAATCTAAACTGAAAGTGAATTAAAATAAATATCGCAAATATTAGACATTATATGGGATAGTAACGGTTGCTTTAGTCCAAATTATTTGTGCATAATCATTTATTGTTTGTACATGTTAACATTTTTTTTTCACTGAAATATATTTTTTGTGCTATATTTTTCATTTTTAAATTCTATCCCACTACTTCATCATCGCAATTAACATAATTAATTGCATAATTAGTAGGCATTAATTGCCTGAGTGCTACTCTCTTTCGTTAAATCAAATATGGTTATTTTTATTTTACACTTGTTTACATGTAAAACGGGTGACGGACGAATTCCTAACAAATCGAAGTTTTGTGTATATAAAAAGCCAACGCACGCACTAATGCAAAACTGACACACTCACTGTTTAAACATGGGAATATTTTCCATTACAGATACCTTTCTTAATTAAAATGAAATGCAGATTTTATGTTAAGAATTAACAGCCTTCTGTCCACTTTTTCCACACCTGTGCAACACTCAAATTTGACTGAGAATTTGAAAGTAAATTGTTAAAAATATAAATGGATTGCAAATGGGTTTTACTGAGTTACACACGACTTTATTTAGTAAAAGTCACAAACGTTTTATGGAAATTTATATTTTTGTTGTGTTTACCTAAAAGTTTTGATTGTTAATAAAAAAAGAAACTTAAAATTATGCTTTGTGGAAAAAAAAACATTCACATAAACACATTCACTCACTCAGTCAATTCCACGGAAAAAATGACAACTTAAAATTGCTCAAGTAGGTGGCTGTTGTTAATTTTTATATATTTTTTTTAATTTTTACACACTGTCTTTATCCGTCGCCCGTTACCACCAAGTGTTTTAGCTTCTAAGTAGTAACTCTACTTTTTACAGCTTTATAGTCTTAACATTTTTGTGCAAAGTACATTTGAAGTGGGTCAGACAAGGCCGTTCAGAGTTTTCAATTTGTTTACGTTTTTTTGTCATTGCCTTTGTTTGCCTTTTTGGTCAACAAACATACACACATGCATACATACATGCATACATATGTCCATGCTATACAAATAAATATTTCTTTACCTGAGCGTAAATATTAATAAATTGTTGCTGCAAAGCCGTTAATGACATCGTTGTAGTTGCTGTATCCAACATAAATTGATTAAATCCTGGCGAGGAGAACATACGACAGATCTTTTATGTTTCAAACCACAATTTGGTATTCGCAAAAATGGTTGGTTTAGTTGTTGCAATTAACGGGTTTGAAAGCTCAACAATGAGGTCGACTTTTATTTTGTGAATAATTTACGGCTCATAAAAAACATTATCCGCCATTTTTACTGTATATTTTTTGTCTACGTATACATACATACATTAATGCACATCCATACATATGTACAGCAAATTGTAAGCTGCATGTCGATCGTCAAAGAATGCTTAATTTTAATTAAATAACAAGCAAATAGAATATAATAAATATATTTTTTTGCGTCATAATTAACTAAAAAATCATATTTCAAGTTGTGCATGAATGATATGAGTTTTTTTTAAGTACAAAACTGTATAAAAAATGATCAATGATAAATATTGTATTTATATTTGTTATTAGGATTGCGAGGCCTATCCTTTGTTACTACGCTCAGTAATTAAAATCATAATAAAATAATAATTAAAAAGGCAAACAATAGAAATAAAAGTCCTGTCTATAAAAAAATCAAAGTACTTTTGCAAAGAATAAAGCGTAGAATTAAATGCTACTCGTATTTAGAACTTATAAGGCCGTTTTTTGGAAAAGTATTATGCAAATGTGATTGTATCAACATGTTCATGCAATGGTATTTGAGACCAGGTTTATATTTTATTATAAATAAATAAAAATTTCCACAAATTTGATATGAGATCACAGTGATGAGTCTCTACCAATTTTATTTGGCGCTTATGAAAACCAGATTTTAGTAAAAACGCATGCAGTTGGATATTTGAGTAAATCGCGACATACAAAAGAAATCTCGAAAATAACTAAATGTTAACAGAAAATATATTTTATATAGAATTTTCGATAGCAATAATAATAACTACTAGCTATATGTGTGTGTAATAATATTGTTTACTTGTAGATTTGTTGTTTAAGAGTCGTAAATTTCTTGAAACCGGTTTTCGAGGTTTTTATTTAGAATCCGGTTCGAATATCTGGATCTTAAGACCTCACCTCTCCACATTAGTAAAATAATATATAATTCAAATTTGTATATATTTTAGTCTCAGTTTTAAACCACCATGTAGTACACACATACATACATATTTAAAAAATATTTATTAAAAATAATGATATAAATTTTAAGACTATTTTTGCTAAGTTTGAATTTTATAGTTTCGCAATTTTCTTGCTATTGTTGATCTTACCGAAAAAAAACGTTCACTTATTGTTAAAGTTGGGTCAATTTTGAATAGTGCTGCGTATAACTAATTTAATTTAAAAAAAACTGTGTCTAAATAATTAAAGTCTTCATTTAGGATTTTAATGATTTTTTTCTTGTTTCACTAATATTTGTTGTAATAATAAACATGATAATAAATTTTGGGAAATAGTATCACATAGAGTTATAAAAGTTTTTAGTAAAAAATTAAATATTCCATTTGCATCCAAAAGTATTACTTTCTTTTAAAGCAATTTCCAATAGCAGTATTTAATGCGAATGTCATTGATTATAACGAGTTCCAATGATATTTTACACCTTGTTTAAGAAGCAATTGATCGAATGCATGCTATCCTCTTTACGTCCCCACCGGGGGCATATATCATCTTGGTGAAACCTGCCACCTTGATGGATTGCCACTGGGGGAAAACAGGGGCACTATCTCCTGGGGCTCGCCTGGAACCTGAAACTGGAAGAAGGTATGACTTCTATGTGCGATCAGTAGCGAGAAAAGTTAACTGGTACCACGGAAACCAGTAGCCCCTGGAACTGCGGTTCCAGACTGGTTGTTGGTAAGGCTCCTTCGGGGGTGCACGTGGTGGCTGTGGTTTATACCCAAATCGGGGAGGTTCACTGCAGGGCCGATGTGGCGTTGCATTGCAACGCAAGCTGTCAATGTCATTCGTTGACGGCAGGAGATTAGATAGCTCCGAACCCCTCAGCAAGGGGTGTGACCGGGGGCCTGGTAGCCTTTGTCCTAATTTGCTACCTATGGGATGTGCATATTCCTTCCAAATTTCTCTATCAAACCACCCTGTCGGAAAACCAAATCAATAGTCACACATTTTAACCAATGAGCTTTGTACTTTTCAATCATTTTTTTTTCAATATTCACCCAGGTTCTGAATTTCGCTGCGAAATGAAAGTGGAATCGATTTTAATTTCACAAAAGAGATTTCACTGTGTTCTGCAAATCGTATGCAACTGTTTTTTCGCTGCGATTTTGATTTTATTTTTTTTTTTTTAACAAGTAATTGAAACAAAAAGAAATAAAACAAATGTTCTAGTATTGTGAAAGATTTTTATTCACAATCATAATTGACGGTTCGTTGAAAAATAAGTTTAAAATGAACCAGTCTGCGGTTGTTATTTCTATTCATTTATTGGAAAAAGAAAAACAACGAATGGAAAGGACGCAGAGAAAAAGGCTTCGCAACTGGTCCAATCCTTTGGAACTACCAGAGCAATCGTAAGTGAATATAACGATTTTATTAAAAATTTTCTTAAAAAAGAAAAAAGATTTATAGCATATTTTAGGTTAAAAAAAGAAGCCTTTTCTATGCTGTTAAATGAAATATCATCAAAAGTGAAGGAGACCAGCATTCCAATAATTTTACAACTGACTACAGCACTTCGTTATTTTTGGCAAATGATTGGCAAAGATTCCAATCTTGCCATGGGAAGAAGTACTGTGTCAAAAGTTTTGAAAAACGTTTCTAATGTATTAGAAGAAGTTATATGCCCTGAATGGATATGCTTTCAAAAAAGGTTTTTTTATAATGTATTTTATTTTATTGAATCCTTCTATTAAAAGAAATTCACAATAAGTATTCAAATCTTATTTCTAAATTATTATTTACTAGTTATTACCAATGTAGTAACTAATTTTTTGTATTCAAATCTTAAAAATCTATCTTCTATTTGTAGAGAGAGCCGCCTTGCCAGGCTCAATGTGCCAGTTGTTTTTAGTCTCTGGTGGCCATCAAATTGCAATAAATTGCGTGCTAGAGTGTTGGGATGTGCGACTAGTTTGTTCACGCATTTGGAGTGTATGTTTTAACTTCTTCGTGGATAGTGGGAACTTTGAGATCCCTATGTATGTTTTCATTTCTTGTATACCAGGGGGCGCATACGATATGACGTAAAGTGAAGAAGAAATTTCAAAGTCAAAAAGATATTTTTACAATAAGTTTTAAATACCGGGAATAATTGGATGTGTGGACGGTACCCATATAAAACTTAAGACACCATCAAACAATTCTAGTTTATTCTGGAATAGAAAAAGTTATCCCAGCATAAACCCTATGATTGTTAGTATTCAATTTAAAGTTTTTTTATTATAAATACATCCACTTATTATTAATTCTTTTAATAATTCTGTTTCCTAGGTTTGTGATTATAAAATGAATATCATAGCAGTGAATGCATGTCGTCCTGGGCAGTGTCATGATTCATTCATATGGAAATTAAGCTATGAGAGACAAAACCTAATGCGAAACTACGAAAATGGAGATAAAAGATCATGGCTTTTGGGGGATGCAGGATATGCTCTGGAACCCTTTTTATTAACACCGTATAGAAATCCTGAACCTAGACCTATAGAACATAAATTTAACAAACAACATGCATCTGCCAGAAATATAATTGAAAGGGTTATTGGTGTTTTGAAAAGTCGGTTCAAATGTCTTTTATACACTTTAACATATGAACCAAATAAAGCGACGTTCAAATAACTATTTGCTATACACTGCACAAAATTTTTAGGTTTTATAATGTGGAAACATTTGATGGTAATGAAGTTTCAAATGAGGAGATGGAAGACAGTTTCATAGATGCTGACCCAGATACGGAATTAAGATTGTTAAATGAAGCAATTAGGATGAGGAATTAAATAGCAAGGAGTCGGCAGTAATAACATTGATCTATTAATACATATTTTTAAATTATTTGTAGCTTTATAAAGAGTAAATAAATTAAATAAGTAAATAACTAAATTAAAGAGAAACATTTATTCTTAGGTAATAGTTTCTTTCTATTTCAAAATCTATTTCTTTTAATTTAATTTCATATTTTTCCTTTAATTTGTTTTCAACTTCAAAGTTGTGGCGTTTCATTTCCTTAATTTTCTCTTTATGGTATAGTTTTTGGCCCTCATTTTTTTCTTTTAGTAAATTTGTTACATCACCCAAAGTTTTACGCATTTTATACAATTCTTTTGAAGTCTCTTTTAGGTTATTTAAAATGCTATTTGACTTTTTATTAAAATTTTCCAAAGCCTTGACAATTTTTTCGCTGGTATCTGTTTGGCTAGAAATAAAAGATGGCAAAATCTGTTGTATTAGTTCTGGTCTACATCTTTTTTAGCAGGATTTTCATTTGCCTCCGGCTCTTGGGCTTCAATATTTCGCACTGTTACTTTTTCGTCATTGGTTTCATCCAGATAGACCTGTTCAAGAAAAGCATTTGATGTTGAAGCTGCCGTAGATATTCCAAACGATCTAGGAGCTGAGATACCTTCAACTGCAGTATAAATGCCACAGAGTTTTGCAATTGTATCTTCTTTGGAAGTTACATGTAGCATGTTGTTTGGTCCTCCACTAGTAGCTGTTACTTCTAACTTGTTATGCGCCAACTTTTTACGAATGGTACCTTTCCAATCATTCCAAGTCTTTTTTCAACCAAAAGTATCTTTTCGTGGTGGCCCCTTACTGTTTAGTTCATCAGATAATTCCTTCCATAATTCTTCTGAGACAACTTTATCACCTTTGTAAAATCCTTTCGCTAACCCTGGATGTTTTTCCATAAAGTCCACGAAAATTTCTTCTTGTTCTGCATTTTTGTATTTTCCCCTTTAATATAAATGTACACACACACATATATGTATATATATACATATAAATATAATTTTATGATAAATAAGAAAATAATTTAATTCATACATTTCGTTTTTTATCTTTTTTAATTTATTTGCCACAAGTAATTTAATATATTTTCTTAAAAAGTGTTTATTTCGCACTGCGAACGGCTAACTGTTTAAAATACGGTGGCAACATTTGTTTGCAGAACGTTACAATTATGTGTAAAAACGACAGAAACAATTTTTATTTATAAGAACATAAAATTGCCGAAAATTACACTTTTGGCGATTTTTAGAAATCAAGTGATTTGCAGAACCTGTAGTGCGATTCAGTAACTTCTAACGATTTGTCGACAATTTTTGTTGTTTGCATTAACGTTTGTGTGATTCACTAACTACTCGTAAACGACAGTAGACATCGTTAATTTTTTGTTTATTTAAATTGATATCAAGTGGCATCACTGTCAAAAAAATATCAAATAAACGAAAAGCACAAAGAAGAATGGAAAAAAACAAAGACTTTTTGGAAAAAATTGTTTGTGCGTTTAGCACTTTTTGCAAAAGCTTAGTAAAAAACATTTGAGGCTTTTTTGGAAGAAAAGTTTAAGAAAAGTTACTGAATAGCAACATCGTTAATTTTGTTGTTAAAATTTTTTATCTATGTTATTGTCGTTAAAAAAGGATAGTGAATAGCACTGCTGGGCGATTGTCAAGCAATTAAACTCATTTTGATGTATTCAATGCTCGAAAAAGTTCATATTTATCTGCAAATTTACTGGTTGCAGATTTTTCCTATTTTGTCAATCACAGTGCATTGTTTCCTATTAAAATAACTGTTGCGTACGGAATTTAAACTTGGTAGCGAAAAACTGCTTAAATATGTTATGCCTATATATTCGAAAATGCCAAATACTTTGGCACTGAAAACTCGGTTTATCCAATAACCCTTAACCGCCACTTATTAATAACCAGTCGAAAAACCCGGGAAAATAAAATCTAGTTTTTGATTCGGTTTTGACAACTCTATTCGAAAAACAATATTGAAAGAAATACATCTGCAACACCAAGAAATTTACGATTTCTGCCCGTTTTCATCTGACATTACAGGTCGATGTGATGCTTATTTATCCGGAGAACAACAGTTTGTTTAATTCTAAAATTGTATCCTTGATTTTTGCACTATGGGTTGCATAAATATTGATAGCAAATTCTATATTTTTCTTTTGAAGTGCTGTGTTATTTTATATTTATTTGTAACTTAAAGTTACTTATTGTAAATGGTTTGATAGTAGACAATACTTGAAATTCAATAGCTATGTATGTTAATTACAATATTATGTGGTAAGACGTGCCTATAATTCATATAGATTTAGGATGCATATTACTTTTCTGAAACTGATTTTACAAATTACGTACTTATACATGCATACATACTGATGTACTTATATTCTACAAAAACTCTCCAATAATAAATATGCCTGCAGAGTTTAGTGTACTAAAGTAATAGGTAATGCTCAACTGTTTTGTTTTCTCTCTCTCTTTCACTGTCTCTACAATGTACAGTCTATATATCTTTGTTTATGAAAAGAGCGCCTTACAATTTTTTTACTAAGAAAAATGATTTTAATAATTTTTGGATTTAAGACCAGCATTTGTGGAATTGATAATATACTTTGCAGCGGACTAAGCCATCATACTGTGTAGCATATATTTTCCTTTTGGGGCATGAGCATAGCATATTACATACATATGTTGCAAGAAATGAATATTTCTATGTGGAGACTGTAAAATAAATAACATAATCATACCTTTTTTAATACCAATCAAACTTAATCCAATATGAACGTTGAATGATTGTTGAAGATTTTATTATAAATTGAAATGACTGCGTTTTGGGTTGTTTATTTTTTTAATGGTTTAGTTTTGCATTTTTTTTTTAAATTTGATAATTTGAATAGCAAGATGACACTGATTTCATTTCAGACTTGAGGTAAATATTTTTTATTAATTAGTAGATTTGTTGTTTGTATTTCTTTTCCTTCTTTCGTGCTGCTTTTAATATTATTGTTGACGAGAAATTATGTAGCATATCAAATAACCAACACGTAATTAAATTTTTTTTTGCTTATATTTGATATTTTTTCTCTTTTCATTTAATTCAGATTTTATTTGTTTTATGTTTTATTTATTTTTTTTAATTTTTTGCTCATGTAGCAAATGGTTTGGTTTCACTTTACGAAACAACAACTGTTCATGATTTTAAGCCAATTTCATGAAAATACACAAACTAGAGCACGTTCATCATACGTTTTGGTTTTCTATACATACATTTGACAGTTTATCTCAATTTTGCTATTTCTCAAAATTTAAATTGATTTGTTTTCCAAATTTCAGCTTAAATAAAATATTTATCATTGAACTAACAAAAGCAGAGAAATCAAATTCACTTGATTTCACGGATGATTGCAAGATTTAGATTTAGATATTTAAAACACTAATTATTTTTATAATAATTACTTTTGTAATACTTATTTTTTTATTATTATTGTATAAATATGTAGATACATACATACATATTCCACAATTTATTGTTATTTTTATCTTTTATAATCGCAGATACTTTGTTATATTTATTTAAATGGCACTTGAAAAAGATTTGTATTCGATTCTTTATATTTAATTGCGATTTTTTTATACTCGTATTTAGGTTTTTGTTGTTTTCATCTCAATTCACTCTCACTTAACAACAAATATGTGATTTTTCTCAAGGAAATCCATTAATAAGAACTGATATCCGATCTTTCCACCGGTGCCGTGAAAAGGTTGTAACGATACTGCCAACCAATCGACCAGAAAAAAGTGTTTGTCTACACAACATATCATAACAAAACGGCGCTCTTTCTCAAATCAAGCCGAACAATTTACACCGATACCTCGTTTAACATACAATATAATTATTAATATTGAGAAATATATAACGCCAACGAATTTGGGATATTTCTTATCAAATCCCTTTACGGTTGGTTTATATTTTTTTGTATTGATTGAAATTTCCTTTAAAATAGTTGAAAACGAAGTAGATAGTGACTTTTATGGTAACGAAATTCCGATCCAAACTGTAGCAAATATTAAACCAATTCAAGGAAATAATTTATTAGGTGACCTAAATGTTGGTGAACAATGCCGATGTGCATTTTGCAACTCAATGCGTGAGTTTTTCTCATTTTGCACTATTGCAAATGAAATACGCTCATCGAATAAAATTGAAGCAACAAATATCAGAGATTTTGACTCCTTTCGCAGCTACCCAAAAATTATATACATGTACATACACATGTCGAATATAATTACCGAGTCTATATGATGCACATCCCTTTTAGCCCCTATCAAGGGTATAGGAGCATTCTTTCTAAAACTTACCTTTTTTCAAAAAGTTGAATCTGATATAGAAGAAAACGAGCGAGAAAACAAAATTTGTTTAACAATCTGATTTCAAATAGATTTTATTAATCAATAATAGTTCACCCACACATCATCCGTGGGGAAACTTATTTTATATTTTTCTGTAATCAGAAAAAAAACTAAAAAGCAACGCTATATTGAGGATGAAGTGTAAGCAGTCATCTAATAGATGATGTTTAATGTCGCAAAGAGAGTTTCAAGCAAACGAAAAACTGGTTTAGGCATTAAGTAAGAGTTTGAAGAGAAGGTTTGACCAGGTTTAGTTAATTGGTTGCATCATACTAAATTACAAAGTACTCGTACCAACGCAACGAGGACAGCAATTAGTTTGAACGGTTGGAAGTGATTGTTATTTTTAAAACTCGTTTACTTTCGAGTCTCGAAAAGGCTTTTTTGTAAATGAACAAGTAGGTATAACATAAATAACAACAACGGCGACAACACCCGAACTAACAATAATAACAACTTGAATGCATACAAACCAGCCAGCAACGATTTGCCATTCTATTGCTAGTAATTCTAGAAAGTCAATGTCCTCTCTTTGAATTTAAAGAATTCTTTTAAAGTCTTTTTATACGGCAGCCTCATGCTGGAAATATCCACCATAGTTTTTTGTAACGCTATTGCTATTGCTGGTCGTAGCTCGTTCCTGTTGTTCGTAGATCTTTATTTTTAATTTTAATTATTTTTTCTGCTGTACAAAAACATTTATTCGATTCTATTCGAGTATTCTTCGCTTTTGTTTTAAATCTTGTTTGGAAAATGAAACGTTGTTGTAATTGTCTCATTTTGTTTATGGCTTATATTAGTTCCGACACTTAGATACTTCTTTTGAATATTCATTACACAGAGTTGTCTATTTTTATCTCCTATTCAAACTGGTTAAGAAATACAAAGACGGACGGACCACCTGGGTAGCTCTAGGTATGCTGAAAGTAAATCTGTTAATTGCAAACTGAGAATCATTTGCTTTATACACCAAAACATCTTCTGACTGCTGACTGACATTAGTGGTCTGTTAAAGTGAATACACTTTACACTAAATATTGTATTAAATACTTCGCATTGAACATATTTAATACCCAACATCACATCATCATCTATAAGTTAGTTGTCTTCACTAGTGCGGAGATACAAATAAACCGAGTAAACGTCTATGATATGATCTAGAGATCATGTACATCCTTAGACCCAGTCATATTTACATCAGCATTTAAACGAAGTCGTTATCAGATTTACCAAATCCAGAATATTTGTAATAAACTACAAATTTGTTTTATACGAAATACTTGCAAAAACATTTAAACACATACTAACTTACTTTAATACCTTGGAAGCAGTCAAAGTTGTGGTGGAGTTCAAGCCAAGGTAAACGATGAAAAAGCAACTGTTTACAAAAAGAAGGCAACAGGTTGTTGCATTTATATTTTGGCGTTGTAAACATAAAACAAACTTCGTTACCACTCACTTCCAATAACGTTTCCATCATATTTAAAATTCCTAACTTTGTCTATATTCTTCTTACCTTGAAGGAAAACCTTTATCCCCATCTATATATTTGCACGCCAGCCATAGCAACGTTCAAAAAAACCATAAAAAAATAACGATGATCTTCCATTTCTTTTATTCATTATACGTTTATGTTCGCTAGACCAGACCAAGATCAGATACGTGCATAAAGGCCAAAACGAATTCCTTTTTTTTTTATTTGCATAACTACTTTGGCAAGAAAACAATGAATTCATTAAAAGTAATTAAATTTACAGCATCATTAAATACGTATGTATGTACATAAATAATGTAACAGGGAATAATACGGACAAAATACATGCATAAACGTGTAAACAATGTGTAATTTATTAGTCCCAATTCAAGTACATCATAAAGTTTTAGGTCCTTTTGTGGATCTAAAAATTGTACATATAAAATTAAAACTCTTGCTCTAATAAAACTATAAAATTTGTCTTAACTCTGGAAAAGCCCTTGAGCTCATTGTTCTCTGTTTTTTGACAAGAAAAAAAGGCTCTAGTCATACGTAACATAACAAGTATTCATTTAGTACTTTGGTAGACCTTGAAAATTTTACTTTAACGCGAAAAGTATTATACGTACTTACTTTTGGTTCTTTTTCCGTTTTAAGGGTTCTATGGATTTTATGATATGAATTCACCAATAACCCATTTTACACGAACGCACACAAGTCAGGACTCGAATCGGCACGTAGGTGAACGTGCGATTCTGCACGTAAAAATACCTTTTTCGGATTATGACATACGTACGTCCTAAAATTCGATATTAGAACGTCCGTAATCGTAACACTGATTTTAACATTATCGCGAACTCCCATTTGTTTGCAAAATTAGTTCGAACACATCCAAAACTGCTCAGATTCCATAAAATTTCAACTTTTAAAACGTATGCTGTGCTCGACAGGGCCAGTGGTTTATTTTGGTCGATCAGCTGCCTCCGTATTACTTTTTCAACTTCATCGCTGTCACTTGAACTTAGGTAGAAAAATAGAACTTGAAACTTTCTATTCCACAACTATTGTAAACTGTAGTGTGAATTCCAAAAAGTTACGATGTATTTGCAATCTCAGTTTAACGATTCAATTAAATTTTTTTCGTACGATTCGTAGATACGTTCACAGATGAGACGATTCAAGGCGTGCATACGAAAATACGAAAGTCAGCAGACAAACCTGGGGGTTTTAATTAAATTTTAAATTGGCTAAAAATGAAATTTCATATTTATAATTGTAATTAAATAAATTCCAATTACAATAAACTTTGCTGAAAAGAATCACCTTGAAACTAGACTACGTTTTGATTATTAAATTACAAAAAATATTAATTTCATATAATAACCAACTTTAATTACATAAAATGTAATAGAATATTGTCGAATTTGTAATGTGTAATTGAGATAATCCTAGTCAAAAGTAATTGCAAACGCAATAACAATTACTTGCAACTAAGTTCAGTTCTTTATTGCAGTCACAATTACTTGTTACTAATATTCCAAATAACATGTAACTGTAATTAAAATGTTATGGAAATTTTCCTGGTTTAACGGTAGAGCAGGTAGTTAAGTGTCAACCGAATTAAAATATTTAAAATAGCATCGAAAGGCTCTTTTTTTAATTGCAGGAACTGAGATTCTCTCATCGGTTTCCGGAAATCAAGCGACGATGTAGATCATTTCGGAATTGTTCTAATTTTTATTTATATTGATCCAACATTTCCTTTCTGTATTATTCCTCAATATTATTTCTTGGTAATGTAATCGTATATGCATAACTTCAGGTTCGTCATCTGTAGAAATATTAACTATGGCGGGTTCTTAAATTTCTCTTTTACTTCGGCAAGAGCGGTTCCTAAATCCGTGCTAGACATAATTTCATAAAGGGAAACATGATCTGACAATTCTTAATTTATTATCAATTCTTTAAACACACGCGACAATGAAGTAAAAGTATAAACTGCGAATAAATTTGAAATCTTTTCCACAATTGGCACAATTTACGCCACGCGAACTGTGCTCCATTTAGTTACAAATTTTCAGAAGTTAAAGTTATTTTATTTACAGGGTTGCCAACTCTCACTTAATACATACATTGTTTCGCACGAAACTATAAAATCTCAAGGTGACATAAACTCGGCAATCCTTACAAAGTGATATAAAGAGCTAAATAAAAGTGCTAAAGCTGCAATACGAGTATAGCGCAAAATTGTTTGTTGTTATAAATGAAGTTAAGCCATCGATTTAAAAATTTGATCTAGAATATTTACAACCTCCATCATTTTTCTTAAGTCTTCTTCACCAAATAAGATCATGTGTCGGGCAATGTTTTTAGCCATTACAAAACATGCCGCAACTGATCATCTATCCTTGCTTTTGCTAAAATGGAACATAAAATGTTCTTTTGCAATATTGATTTTTCTGATTTTTTTCTCTATCGACCACCTGAACTTTTAGAAGCCCCTGTTGGCTAATAACAATGTTCGTTCATACATACGCTGAGAGTTGTGTAAGAAATTTAATAACTTGTTTAAAAACTTCACGAATTTTTACATAGCTTTAAATTAAAAATGAACCAGGGCTTTAACTATTCACATTACTGCACACCTCATATGTACAAAGCTGACAATATGAGCAGTACTGTATTCCTTCTCGTCATATACTGAGTTATTCATTTTAAAAATATGATTACAAGCTTTGTGCCGAATATAGTCCAGGCATATTTCAGAACAGTTGCACATATTCGTACTGATAAAAAGATATTGTCCTCATTATGTTCATCGCCACGCTTTCCATAGCATGTTAAACATGTTGTCCTTGAGAAGGTTTCAATATTTTGAAATACATACTCATCGAAAATTGGATTAATTTGGATTTAAAGATACTGAGACGCCTATTTAATTACATATTTACAAATAATTTAATGTTATACATACAACAATTTCAAATTACATTCTGAAATAATTTACTCGTACCGATCATAGCGGCGAACCGAATGTTTAGAATTTAGAACACGGAGTCCACAAGTTGTTCGAAATTCAACAAATAGATCCATATGAGAAAGGTTTCATATATATTTTATTCAATTTAAATCACCTGCGTTTGTGAATGATCGACCAACAAGCGGCAAGTTTCTATTCAGCATTTGTTGTTTTCTTGTTATTATAAATTATTTATCGTTAACTCTTAGGATCATACAGATTCACACCTTTGACTACCTTTCTTATGTGTGTTGAAAACCAATAAAACTTTTTAAATTGAATCGCGAATATTGTTCTATAAGTCTGTATTTTATTTCATATACAAAATATTTTACACAATTTGCTGCCAACTTCTCTGTCTAACGCTTTCAAAACTGAATTTTCCTACATCTTAACATTGCCGTCGCCTTACTTTATCATGCCTCATATCTACAAGTTACATATATTGGTATAAAAAATACTTGATAGCTATCCAACCCCGACGTCTTTATAGTTCTTCGTCTCAGAATGCACTGAAAGAAATTTGTATTTAAATCCCTCCTCAAACCTATCACTGGAAGAAACTTTTCGAAACAAAGGTATACTCGTATTTTAGTGAAAACTATTCGAATTTCGTATCCTAGAATGGACAGAATTATTTTTTTTTTATTTACGAATACCAAATGAGTGGAAACAACATGTTTTCTATTCTTTGTAAGTGCAAGTGCCTGTCCTGTATTTTTTTGCTTCTACTCGTGGCACCATACGGTCTCATTCTGATTTCCAGAATAAATTTATGGAAGAAAGGAAATTCATACTCTTGCGGTTCATTAAGCAACTTCTTTAGTGTAAATAAAATCGCAAACAACAACAATATCCCCTTCTTTAAATCCCACATGCGAGACTAGAGACTGGATGCTTTCGTCCATACGTGTGACATTAAGAGGCAAATTATCTCAGTGACAATGCCTTGCCGCTGACTTAAGATGTTATTCCTTAAAAGCTCTGATTTAAAAAAGTTCAAAAAATCCTCTTCCCAGCCATTCTATTTTGACTGCTTGCTGCACACTATAGGCATCCAACTAACACACATTCATATCCATGAACGCAAGATTGTGTGTGTGTGTGTGTTACATTGAAAGATACATAAATTACCAAGTATTGACATTAAAGATATTGAAAAGGTGAGTTTAATATGCAATTAGTGTCCAGTTACATCAGCATAAATGAACAATTTTTACATTAGATAAATTAAATTCATTTAATAAGAAAGAGTTGGCGTGCATGCAGGCAGTACAAAAACTTTTCAACGGTTTGACTCATGTGAAAAGGAAAATAATAATGAAGTTTTCCAGAGACATATTCGCACGCCGTTCTGTTAAAAGATGCGAAGTGCTGTATGTGTGTGTGTGTGTTATACGATTTAGGGCTGGCTGCGTAATGAAATTTACAGAAATTATTGCGAAAAGTCATACATATGTAAATTATTTAAAGATTTGCAATTAAAAATATATCAAATACCAAAGTTACAATTATTAAGGCGCGTTCGAACAACAAAAAACACTAAAAATACTAAAGCTTAGTCAATTTGATACCGAGCTGAAACTGTTTTATTTTGTAATAATGAAGCAATTTCTAAAGCAAAATTAAACCTCTTTGTTTTATGGTTCGCTCCTTTTTATACTCTCAAAGAACACAAATCGTGAACGCCGTAAATAATATGGACGAATTACCTTTATTCATGCAATATACTGAGTTTTGGCGATCTTAACATTTTAGTTCGAGTTCGTTCTCACATGGGAGTTCTTATAAATATATAGTAACAGTTCATTCAAGAAGTCCGTAGAATAAGTAAGAAAAAAAAAAACAAAACTCTATTTCATTATTCAACATTCCTTTTTCTCGGCAAAATATGCCTCAGGTTAAGCGATTACCTCATAATTGGACTTATATTTCTTTCCAGCAAGCGGGCGGATAATGTTTATCAAGCCATTGTTTAGTTTCCACTGTATTTTTTTCTTTTTTCATCAAAACGCAATGTTTTATCAAAACTCCAAATTCTTTTTTTTTTAATTTTTTTTTTCAATAACAAAAGCTAATTCACGAATCAATAGTTAGATTGATGTCAAATTTATACATGTTTCGTTTGAAGGTTATTACTAAATAAAAATCAAATCGACAAAATTCTAGTAACGCCATCTATGTGTCATCATATGAGATTCAGTGAATATAATTATTTGCCTTGTTAACAAAAATGAGATTAATATAATTAAGAATATTATTATTTATTATTATTAATGTAAGGGGGGATATCGAAGCAGACCACTTACTTTCTGGATCCCTTTTCGACACTTTTCCTCATCACGGAGTCTTTTGTAATTGCTAGCATTTGTCTAAGGCTTAGTTCCCATATGGCATTCAAATCTAACAAGTGTCTGCCCGTGGTCTTAAGCCTTATGCTAGCCAGTGCTGGACATTCACACACAATGTGCGCTACCGTCTCAGCCTCTTCCAGGCATAGTCTGCAAGTATCATCTTATACGCATTTTATCTTAGCCAGATGGTACTTGAAGTTTCCATGTCCTGTCACTAACGCACTGATCCAGCTTAAAGTAGCCCTATTATACCCGAACACCTTGCTGGCCTCCCTGCCGAGGGACTCTTTGAGTACCATTCTAGAATATTAGTCGAATATTGATTAAATTTGCTACTAATATCAAACCTTGTTCAGCTAAGTTTTATGAAGAGCAAATTTCCTCTACCAGGCTCGATCCTCCTTACCGTGTATTTGCGTATCGTTTGTATTTATTACTTTACGATAGTGTAAACTCATTGTTGGAATGTTTTACAGCAAAATATGGAAATCGTTCTCAATTTTATTAAAAATATTCATATTTCAAATGTTGAATTAAATTTCATGTCATCAATCTGCGAAAATAAGTCTACAAGGTGACAGCGTTACGGCAACTGATTATTTTTTGGTCTGGTATTATCTATTTATATATACCGAACGTCAAAACCTATTTTTGTTAACATTTTTTATTGTGTATTTTTTGCTGATTCGTGTAACAAGAAGAAATGTTTAAATTGAGTTTTATTTTCTTAAATCATCAACAAATTTGGCAATTACCAATTTTGTGATAAAAAAAAAAGTCCTATTTCGAATTTTTATTGCGCAGTTAGTGTTTATGCGCTGAAAGTGGATTTTTATTAAATGGACTTTTATTAAATGTTTTATATTTCTGACTTTTTATACCCTTCACACAATTGAAAAGGGTATATATAGATTTGTAATTTCTACAATATTCATCTCCGACCCAACATAGTATATACATATATTCTGAATCCCTATAGGCAGGGAAGTTCAATTACCGATGCTCGTCTCTCCGACGGCATTAGGCAATCTAGGATCTTGAAACTTGGATCACTTGAGCAGTGAGATGTCCGAATTTTTCCCCCAGAAATGGGTCAATATTGTATTTTTACTCTTGCAAAATTTTATCAAAAATAATACAAGAAATAAAATTAATAAATTGTTAAGTAATTTTAATTTTTAGGCATGAGTTCGTTTTTTCTTTCTATTCAGAAAGAGAATTATTTATTTAATATGGACAACCTTTTTGAAAACAGTAAAAGTTTTAATTTTATTAGACATCTAGCTGAATGGAATGCATTTTCTATGCCGCTACACACGTTATCAACATTCCTCGTGTCTCATCTACAAATTGTGTGTCTAAACAACTTTTATTTATACCAACATTTAAGACAAATGGAATACGAGTACGAGCTATTTCTCAATTTTTGAATTTTTCATATTATAGTATTTTTTCATGGTTGAGAATGAAGTTTTACAACACTCTAACTTTTTCGGCACAGAGAATGCATTCCATTTAGCTAGATGTCTAATGAAATTAAAACTTTGACTGTTTTCAAAAAAAGGTTGTCCATATTGAAATAAATAATTCTCTTTCTGAATAGAAAGAAAAAACTAAAAAAATTAAAATTACTTAACAATTGATAATATTTGCAGTTCGAAAAAAAAACAATAAAATTAATAAATTTTGAAACCTTAACTTCACAAACCCAGAGTCTGAAATTGCTTAAATTACCAAAATAAATAGATTTTCCAAATAAGCAACGTTTAAAGAAAGCCGAAATCGCACCAAAAAAGTACACATGCTTTTAAATTTGACAAAATTTGATGTTCTCCAAAACTTCGAAAGTTCACCACAAAATCGAAAAACCGGAGTAAATACAATAACAATAAAAAAACAGAATTTCTCTAAGATATTACAGTTTTGCCAAAACTTTGCGTCAAAAATCAGTACTTTGTAAAAATGTCGCAATTTTAAGAAAATCGATGTTACAAAAGGTCCAAAAACCTAATTTTATCAAACAAGAAAAACCATTAAAATAAGATTCGGTACAGCGGAATATTGGTCCCTTTCTTGTTTATTTTATGTTTTCCTTTTTGTGCCTTCTTATTTTATTTTCGTTATTTGCTTTTGACAAATGTTCTCCACTTTTACACAAACAAAAACTTCTGTTTTTTTGTATTTGTTGCCCTTATGCATTCAGCTTGTAGACTCGTTACACCATGAAGCAGAACAAATGAATTTTAAAATTTAATTAAAATTAAAAACTTCAATTATCAGTTTATTAATAATAATAATAAATAAATGTTGACGTAATTTTTCAAACTGAAATTACAATGAACTGAATATTGTTAATTTGACGAAGAAAGACTATTCTTAACTCATATGATAGTTGTGATGGAATAGAGGAAAAGTAAAATTCTTAGACACCAGCAGAATGGAAAACATTTATGTGCCGCTACACACTTCCCCAACATTACAATCAATGTTTTTCTACTAAGTTAGTGTGTCTATTGTAAACGTCATCTACATACTCTGCATGAGATATGCACATGAAGTTATTAAGAATGATGGCAATACAAGATTACGCCTTGCGCATGAATTCACTTTAGATGACGCAGTTGGTCCCTTATAATAATAATAAATTCGTGCATTTCGGGGGAGATAGCAACCCTACAATTAGAATCACTGTGACTGCTAGACTTTGTAAGCCAAGAGAAACACAGTTCACGTGACGTAAATTGTGCTACATGCGCAGAAATTTTCAATTTTATGCGCGGGATGACGTACTCTTGTATTATCATTCTTGTGTATTTTTGTCGATAATCAAAATAAGATTTCTTTTATTCAATTATGTTAATTTTTAAATATATATCTGCTATAAAAAATACACTTAGAAAACATCCCCCAATTCGGTATTTTTTAGTGCAAACAGGGATAACCTCTTAATAGACTTAAGTGAAATAGTTTTGTGAACTAAATTTCGCAGGCAATTCTCGGCTAATTGGTTTTGATAACTTATATACGAAAAATCAGAGATACTTTTACAGCTGTCACATTTGTTAAAAATTAAAAATATTTTATAACAGCTTTTGTCCGCGGCCTCGTTCCCGCAGGAACCCTACCTAAAGAAATACCTAACGGTTGAAACTACATAATTATTTTTTATTATGGGGGGCTTGCTCTTTTTTTTAGATTTATCAACTAATTGTTCGAACCTAACAGGTTTTAAGTACAATTTTTTTCTTTAAATATTTTTATTTCACTATTTATTTTATTCACTATTGATATTTCGCTACGCCTTTGCGTAGCATCACCAGGTAATAAAATATTTTATAAAAACAACAAACAAGTTATAATATGCATATGAAAAGTGTTTTTACTTTATATTTAGAGTACCTCTCTATGAAACATAATTTCACCAATTTCCAATGATTCAACAGCCATTGTGATAAAAGACAAAACTATTTAAAAAATGTATTCAATGTTTTGGAAAAAGTATCCAATTGCAATAAATTATATTTTCGTCTAAGTACTGTACGAGCCCTAGGCTTTGATGGGTCAATGAGTGAGTGAAATAAGTACTATAGCTCTAATTTTGCGGAATTGCTCTTGAGTGCTAAACACTTTTGCATTGTGTAATAAACGGTTTAAAGAACAATTGCATATCAGAAAAGGAAATCAATCCTGTTAAGAGGACGTGCAAGGACCACTTCAATTAAATCGCAATGTTGTTTTAGTGCCTTCCCGTACGCTCTGCTGCAAGACAATGAATACAAAATTATACAAAAAAAAACTCTTAAAATGGGACATCGCAAACAAATATCATGTCGTGCATAAGCAGGTTTTACCTGCCAGCAAATTCCTTATAAATAGCTTTGTAAGGGAATATCGAGTTGGCATGACATTCGTTTGATATGATAATTGTTGACGATGTCCCACTTTAAAATTGTTTTTTCCTTTCCGTACGGTAATGCTGTCTGTTATGCACGACGGTAAGGGAATATGGGTTTTATCTATACAGCTAAAAATGTAAAGTAAGATCTTAATGTTTTAAAGCTTTAATTTTTTTCATAGATTACCATTCTAGAGGATGGTACAACTTAAAAAACAATTCGGTCTTAAATCAAAATTTAAAAATCGACGCGAACGTTTTTGTAAAAAATTTAATTTTTAGAAATGTTTCCAAAAATTTTCGAGGCATTTTAACTTTTAGGAAAACTTCTTAAAAATATGGCTTCTTAGCCGAAAAAATGCTTGCATCGCATTTCCTACGGCTTCAGCGTAGTATTCCAAAACTATAGGCCGAAAACGAAAAACTAAAGGCAAAAAAAGAGAATGGGTTTTAAATCGAAATTTCTTTAATAGTATAAAACTTGAACGATAACACTGCGAACATGTTATGCGACCACCTCAAATCCTTGCGAATATACATACTAGCATTTGTTTTTTTGCAACATAACTCTTGTTGCAATGAATGAAAATTAAAAATATATTGAAAACTTTGTATACTTGTACAACAGCTTAAATTTTATTATTGCAATGTTCAATGCAATTTAGGTGTGGAGCAATTCGCAATTGCAAAAAAAGTGTTTGTCTCTCACCCGAACGTGTTCATTTGCATTTGAGGTGGAAGGAACTAAGTTTTCTTAATCCACAAGCAAATCACTTCTCACATTTGACATCCAACATAAATCGAACTGAATTGAAAACTAAAGAGAAAGTGATCTACATAACAAGGGAAAGGGGAAAGGACAAGGGAAAGCGGAAAGGACAATAAGAACTTCCTTTGGGTCATGCTCATAATGGAGGATAAAATAAATAAATGTTAGCTCATGTGTAGCTTTCGGACTTCTGCTATTTGAAGCATAAGGATTCAAAACGAAAATAATTGACGCAAAGAGTTGCATTAAGTAAATGGCATGTATGTATGTGTGTACACATATATGCATAATTGAAACTCCCTCAAAAACCAGCCCACGTTACTGGCACACGTGTGCATTGCATTCATACAAACGTACCAGACATATAGCTAAACTGGCAACCAGTTACCATAGAAAGATAATTAGGTATATACAATACATATGTATGCACATATGTATCAGGGCAACAAATACTTCAAAGTACATTGCAATGAAAAACAAAAAAGATAGTTATTGAATTTTATGTCACAATTGAAGTTGATTTTTGCAACAGGGCCTTAAATTTTTTTGCGAAATTTTGATTTTATTTTTAATGTATTTCCTACTTTTGTGAAATTTATTCTTTTATGATTTTTTCGGTTTAATTTTGTTTTTTAGTGAAATTCTTTGGATTTTAAATTTTTAGAATTTCTGATCTATGGAAAAATTTTAATTTTTTTGAAATCAAAAATTTTAGTAAATTTTGAGTTTTTCGATTAAATTTAGATCTTTTTACGAATTTTTGGTTTTATTCTCATTTTGTGGTGAAATAATTTGATAACATCTCGAACACCGGTAAAACTTCAATATTTTTTCTGATAAATTAATTTTTTTTATGGAATTTGGGCTTTATGGGGAAATTTCAGTATTTTTGTTGAAATTATAGTTTTTGGTGAAATGTCAAAGTTGTGAAAAAAGCTAAAGTAACCTTCAGTAAGATGATTTTAACTTCGAACAAACAATCATTACATTAACTTTCTTACCAAAATAGAAGTATCAATAATATATTGACCTTCCTTCGCTGAAGAGAATAATAATCAGGCGAACTGGTGAGTATGGAGGAATTAACTGGTACGATGTCATCTTTTTTAAAACTTTCTAGTTTAACAATCTGATTGGTAGAACAGAAGTTGTTAAAGTAATAATTATTAATAATTTTTGGAGATGAGATTTAAACACTTATTGTAATTTTCTTTTAACAAAAATTCAGTAAAATAAAATTAAAGTTGAAAAACGACGAAATAGAATTTTGACGCTAAGACTCTCTCTATCTCTCCTTCTCACTTAGTTAAATAAAAGGTTTGTTTCAGAAGATATGTGGAAAGTTCGGATACATGAGTTTAAAAACGGATTTATTTCAGAGATCGTAACGGTTAGAAGTTTTATAAAAAACAACTTTTTGATAATTACTTTTCAAGTTTTACTTTTCGCTTGGGAAATGTACGGACTCTGGAAATAATATTGATCTTCACTCAGAAAAAATCAGCTTTAGGTCAGAAAATTATCACTCTACTGTGAAAAATTAAATAAAACGAGGCAAAAGTATTTTTTTTCAAGGAAAAAATATTCATTAAAGTTATTTTTTCTAGTGAAGTGGAAACAAATAATCAATCTTGTAACTTTCTCTTTCATTATGACATTTTTGATTGAAATTTGAATAATAATGACTTTTTGCGGTCCCTGATGTATTATCTGAAATGATCAGAGTTATCCAAAATCGCCAGAACCCGAAAATAAAATTTTTAGCCCAAAAATGTCATTTCAGTTTGTGATTTTATTCGTTTATAATTCATATAATATTACAATCGAAACATCTGCATCACTGGCAAAAACAACAAATAAAATAATCAATTTTCTGTATCTAAAATAGAAGAAATAAATTGTTAAAAATGAACATTTTTGTAACGAACACTTTGTATTAATTTTTTTATATATATTTTGATTTTCAATTGTTATTTATGTAAAATAATACCTTCACTTACCAAATACTTATATTCCGGAACGTTATTGAGCAAGTTCCTCGCACTTATTTCGTTAGTATTTTTGCCCGTCTTCGCATCTTGCTCTCATAGTGACTCCCAGTGTTATAACTTTCAAGACATAAGATAATAAAAATACTTTGTAAAGTGGCCTCCCTCCCGCCGCTCCTACTTAATTATCGTATTATCATCTAAAGATTAAAGCTTGTACTAGGGGTAACTCTGTGTACTTTGGTATCCGTCAATTTTTGGCTTCACCACGCTTACTGATAACTAAAAACTCTCATTTTAGTTTTCCACTTTTACAACAAGATTATATCTCTATATCATTTACATTGCGTGCATTCAGTTCTTGCTACTTTTCTAGGTCGTGGGACTTAATACCTCCCGATTTCTTCCATTGGGGCCATTTGTTGTGGAGAGTTTAAGAGCCTAGACCAAACACACTCGCAGAACTCGAAATTGAGATACGACGTGACATAACCAGCATCGAACCTGCGCTTTGTAGAAATGTCAGCGAATATCATGACAAGCGCCTTTCGTCACGTGACATGAGCCGGGGCGGCAATTTGACCGATGAACTCTTCCATACATAATTTCAGCATATTGAAACGAACGGGCTTTTGCAAAAATTATAAAATTTCTTATTATTCAATATTTGTTGTTCGCGTTACTAATTTTTATTAGATATTTCTAATGAATCTTAATCATAATAATTATTTATTAATTGAATAGATTTCACCCGCGGCTTCGCTCGCCCCCCCATTTCCCCTTTGAGACCGGTTTTTAAAAAAAATATACTGTCTATGGTCATTTTAAATACGGGTCTATCTAAGTTTTAAATTTCATCAAGATCACTTGGGTAGTTTCGTAGGCAGAAATTGTCCTCTACTCCCCTCTTGATCATAGTTTTTGAAAAAATATACATCCTATGTGTCCTTCTAGACAAAGACCTATATATGTTTTCATTAAATTCAAAATCAAATATTACTAAGGAAGTACGGATAAGGATAACAACTTGTGCATTTAATCGTCTTCTTTCATCTTTAGCAACAGTGTATTTTGTTTACTACTTCCTTTCATATCTCTGGAGTTTTATTGGCCGTAATTTCTACACGGAGCGTTACTCTTTTTGCTAGTGCCATTTTCACAAGTCACGGGAAAAGTGTGTCTAAACCAATTAACCCAAACATCCCGCTAAAGCTGACTACATATTATTTAATTCTGCAAATTTACATTTTACAGTTTATGAGTTTTTTTAAATTCATATAAATTTTTTGTGCCTGATATGGAGTTCGACATTCCTTACTGAGCCGGAATCAATTTTCCTTGAACTTGTGTTATCTCTTTTTTTAACTTTTCATTAGTTTGAGATAATATTTCTTCAACAGTTGGCATATCTCTTTACCAGAGCTGTCAACGAATTGTTCATATTTGTATTTTAATTCGGATTGAATTAGAAAAACGTAAATTCAATACTTCTGCTCCAAATATGATGTATGCAAGCATTCGTAATGAATTACAAGTTGTTAAAAATATTAATTTTACCAAGAAAATTATTATCATCAAGGATTTTAATTAATTTCTTCATTCAATTTTCTAGAAACTTTTTAAAGTAGACTTTAATTAGAAAATTAAAGCTATATCAAGTAAACCGTTTAAACAAGCTTCTTACCGATCACTAACGATTAGCTGCGATATTTCCCTTGCTTGCCTCCAGAAGGACTATTTGTGAAGACACTTTGTTTACTAAGAATTTACATTAAAAAAAATAGTGGTTGTAACACTGGCGTTGAAAAAAATAAAAATAAACTCTAGGTTCTAGTATTTTTTTCTTTATTTAAATTGCAATCTATCTAATCGTAAAGATAATAAATAAGCAAATGTTATGAATATAAATGACGTCTCAGTTGTAAAATCTTAAAACTAGAAAATATGAATGGCAAAAACAAAAATTTATTTTTATAAACATTAAGAAAATTATAATCAATAACATAAAGTTTAAGCAACAATTAAATGAATAACATACAAATTAAAAATGCTATATAGTTTATAAAATTCTACATTCTGATACTACTACTTCCTGAATGGAAAGTCTAAAATATTATTACAACTCGCCTTTAATAGTCACGTTAGAAAAATACACCTTTAGCTAAAGTGATGAATAAGGTGACCTTTAACGATTTGTTATTACAACTTCCTTGTGAAATAAAATTAATCTTTTTGAAAATATGGCATTGCAAGAGTGAAAACCGACTTTTGACGAATGAAATTGATTTTTAAGAATACACAGTGGCAACGGCTTACTTTCACTTGTTTTCTGGTAACAAACCATTGTGATATACCAGTATTTCTTTTCAAAAATATTTTGTAAAAAAAGATTCGTGACATGTGGCAATGCCAAAAAGGCCTATAAAAGTTTGCCATTTCACCATGAAGAGACTAATTAATCATTAAATTTTATTATCAAAATTCGTGCTGTGTGAGAAATGTGTTTCGTAAATTCTTGACTTCAACCACGAAGCACATTTTTGTCTTAATGGGTACGTCAACAAACAGAACTGCCGAGGTGTGACGAGCAGACAATGCATCCTGAATGATGCACTTTTTGGTGCGGTTTGTGGGCCGGCGGCTATACTTCTTCAATAACGATGAAACTTTATATTCAATTGGACAAAGTACCGTTAGTTGATTACCGACTTTTTAGCTCAAAACGAAAGAATTGGACTTGGATAACATGTGGTGAGTTTAGTGAGCAATTAACCTCCCGTTTAGAAGCAGTCCTTTGGCCGCCAAGATAATGCTATTTGACCCCACTGTGAATACGTGAAGGCTCTAGTGTACAGGGACATGCCAGCCACGATTACAGCCCTCGAAGACAACATTGCAGCTGACATTTGTGAGATACGGGCGGAAATGCTGGAAAAAGTATGCAAAAATTGGAGCTCAAGTCAAGAAATCCAAAATGTTCCGAAGAGGCAAAGTACTAACTGATTCTTGATTTGATACTCCGACAGGGAGTCTTCAGTGTCATTTGAATTGTTGTTTTTCAAAGTCAAAATTAAAACAAAAGTAATGTTTCTCAAAATAAAAGCCAAAAGTGGTACAAACTAGTAAGAAGTTGTACAAGTTGAACAATGGTAACGGCAGGGATTAATGTACCGATATTAGATTTTCCTTCTTCAAGAAAATTACAAGAAGTTTTCAAATCTTAACCCTAGTTGTTATATTTATTAATTACTACCAATGTACGAGTAGTAACTAAATTGTTGTGTTCAATTCTTACTCTTGCAAGTGCAGTTTTATCTGCGAAGGTTAACGTATATGTGTTTGCGTGTGTGTTTGTTGGCATATCTGCTGTGTAAATTATATAGAGCACCGGGCCTAATATAATACCTTGAGGGACACCCGCCAACACTCTTCGAATTAAGGAATATTGATTATTTGATCTTACTTTAAATTTGTCTATCTGTCATCTATCTTTTAAGTAATTTCTGAGTATTTTCAGGAAGAAGTCTCGGGATCGTGCGAAACTTTATCAAATGCCTGGGAATTCTCTATGAATAAAGCCGAACAATATTGTTTGTTCTCAAATGCCGATCTAAGAATTGTAACAGTTCTATGACTTGCTCGATAGTACCATGCTTTGCACGAAATCCATTCCGCTCGTTAAGGCATGTAGTTATACTCCTATACAAATAGTTTCGGTAAAATTGGAAGTACGCTAATTGGTCTATCTGACGTAATTTAACTAGCATCTTTTTCTGTTTTTGGGTTGTGTCTTTCCGCAGAGAGGAAGTAGGTAAATTCCTTACCATAGATCCAGTAATGCGATCAGGTCCTGGCGATGTTTTCACATCAATATTTTTAATTGCCAATTTGAGTGCAGGGAACCGAAAGTCACAGGGTCATTGACGGTATTACTGATAATTGGAAGGCTGGTATAAATATTTGCGTAATTTTTGAGTCATTGGTTTTGCTGTGCCACTGGTAATAGTTCGCTTAGTTGGAGTTGCGAGTCTGGCTGCAGAATCCACGGCGGATTGAATATCTGTTGAATTTCCAAAAGTAATGTTCTGAGAGGTATGGGAGCTTACATAGATTTTATATTTCAACCAGTTTGTGTTTTTGTTGGGATAGAAGGGATTGTGTCTTTCTAGATTAACATAATTTTTGTTCGCAGTTAAAACTGTCGGTGAATAGTCAGATGATAAATCATAAGAAGAACTTACTGAAATTTTATTACGTTGGATATTTTTTTCACAGCAAACTCAATCAGGGGTGGAGTCTTGTAAAAGTCTAAAGGCCAATATGTTGGCTTTCCACCAGATATGACGTCTAGTTTGTTTACGATAACCGCGTTATATAGTTACCTTGCTCTAGGAATTAATGTAGAAATGAATCCGGTAAACTGATTTTGTTCAATTTTATGTCTAGAAGGAAAATATACGGATGATATAGTTACTTCAATATCTGTAATAGATAAAGAAGTAGCCTGTAGGAAATCTTCCTTGAATTCTGGCATTACAAAGTGCCTTGCGTTTTTACGCACAATAATGGCAGTGCCACCACATGTCTTACCACTCGGTTGTTTGGTGTCATAGGTAAAAAATTCACGAACTCTAAAGCAATTTTTTATAGTAAAGTGGGGTTGGGATACCAGCAATACATTAATATCGTATATTAGCAGGATGTGTTCTTATTCTGGTTTGTGCTGGGAGAGCCCATTTGCATTCCAGTAGCATGTTATTAGTTGAGTCAAATTTATTTACGGTTTAGTAGGATTTGCAGAATCATGTTTGATTCCGCATTATTTCTGGGAACATATTCTTCATATTAACCATGAAATTATTCATGGTTTGAATTAAATTTTCTATTGCACTCGAATTATTAGTAGTAAGTACCTGGGGACCTTCTCTTAAAACATGGGCATATGAATATTTTTGGGCATTGGGTATATTTAATATCACAATATGACCTAGTACCACTTTTCAGCGTACGAAACATTCATTTTGTAGGAAAGGAAATACGCAGAAAACATGTGATCTAATTTTCTCCAGAAAGCAAAAAGTTGGTACCGTATTTTATCAAATATTGTCGCATATTTGTTTTGTCTGATATGAACGGAAAATAAATTGTAACAATATGCGGTCATAAGGGAATCGTTGAGAAATAAATCTTGCAATTTTTTTAAATCAGTGCCGATGAAAATCGATGCGTTTTGTGCTGCCTACAATCACTTAAGCCTTAAAATCAACACTAAATTGTACCAGAGGTGCATAGTTGTGCCTTAAATCCCCAACTTTGTGGGGTGGTGCAAAAGCTGTCTGTGCTGTACAACCGTTATTGTCGCCACTTATCATCGTTAATGGATCTAATCTATATGCAAATTTGGTAAAGTTTCTTTTAATTATTTTATTTTGTATTTCCACTTTTTGTGATCTGTAAAATGGTTTTAATTCTTTGATGTGTTAGTACTTCTTTTTTACTGTATGTTTTTGTACTCGTATTTTGTTTCCACAACTAAAGTGTCTCTGGGATTTTGGCAAATTATTGGACACAAGACAAAAACTTTTGAATAGTGTTGCCATTCACGCTATAAGTTTATTATGCCGTCTGTCATTTCTACAATATTTATTCCCCACCTCGAAAAGTATAAAGTATGCATATGTTTTGGATCCTTACAGGCGGAGGAGTCTATTTAACGATGTCCGTCTGTCGGAAAGTTGAATACAGATTCCTGAACACCCCAGCTAACCTACGTTTGCCGAATTTCCGCTATTTGAAATCAGTAATTTCGGATTACAAATTCTAGAGGTATCGGTAAAACCCCTTTTACATAAAAATGTCACGACAAAATTCAAGTTTTAAAATTGCAATAACACGAAAAACATTTAAATTTTACCAAAATTATATATTTCACCAACAAGTTATAGAAATCAAATTTCACCGAAAATCGAAAATTCACAAAAATTCTTAAATTAAAAAAAAAATTATCATTTAATAAGAAAAGTAACAACATTTAACTAAAAAACTAAATTTAAAAAAACTACCAAGTCATAATAAGCCAAAATGTAACCGAAAGAAAACAAATACTTTGAAAAGTCGAAACTTTAACAACATACTTTCGATATTTCACTAAAATCATTTGAAAATTTGACTGTAATCAAGAGCAGAAAATGTAGCAAAAAATCCCGAATAAAAACACAACCTCTGGACAATTCACCTTAAAAACAGAAATTCGTGAACACAATTTCTCAAAATCCTAAATTTTACAATTACGATACTTAAAATTTTAATTAACATTCAAATTTCGCCAAAAACCACAGAAAAATAAATCTAGTCTCAACAATTTTAGTCGTTCTTATTTGAGTGAAGAGTGTATAAGATACGGTACAACCGACTGTACGACTATTACTTTTTTTAGTTCTTTTAGTTGTTATATTGGAGCCCAAGATTTAGATCCTAAAAACATGAGCATGAATTCAAGCTTCAGGCAAATGGTTTTTACTCGAACTACGAGTACAAGAAAAGACACAAATAATGCCGCAACGTAACTTTACATTTTTTTATATCTTTTTAAAGTTTTAGTTGTTTACTATTCTACTGCATTCCCAAGCATGTACAAACAGGATGATGCACAATGGGTATTTGGAATAAAAAATTCCTTCAAATTAAACTAAGAAGTTGAATCCATTAAGTGAAACTCAAATGAATGCATCTTTTGAAACTTGATTGCTCGTCAAGTCGCAACCCAGTGGTCGAACGCTTAAATGCGAATATATTTAAATTCCTGCGATCGTATGTACACGTAAATTAATGAACACTTTAAGGCTAACAAACGTTTGTTTTGAATTATTTAGTGAATGGCTACGCCACAAACAATAAAAGCAAAAAGTGAATTTATCCCGGCTGTCATATTGTTTAAAACTTGAACTAGAGAAACAAAATTAATAATTTTGAACTAGACTTGTTATTGTAAGGAATGAAAATGCTATTCGAAAAATGAACTCTTTTAATTTTCTTCAATTGTATTTACGATACAAAAGTTATGAACAAACATGGCGGATCTAAAGCAGACAGACATGCAAATTGGAACGAGAAAGATATAACGAAGATAGATAACGTTAGTCTCTGGAAGAAGGTTCTTTTTAAAACAACTAAAAAAATCACTTTGATAATTCTTCGATAACAATTGTTTTTGAACACAGTTTTACTGGTTTTATACCGGCCTTTTGACTTCTTTTTGAATACGGCCACTAAAGTTTTGCAAAGAAATATTGACCAAAGCTTATCAATATACAGCCATAGTCATATAGTAAACATATTTACAGAAATTCACAAATTTAAGTGCGCTTCGAAATAAAACAAAATTTTGAAATCTTCCCAATTGCAATCTTTAAAGTATATCCGCAAAAACATAAATATGAAAATAGGGCCAAGTTCTTATTCCAAAACTTCGGTCGTTAAAATTTCTGAGATCCAAATGAGGACCAAGCCCTTGATATGTAGAATGCCACCCCATTTCTAGGCAACGAGTTAGTAAAAAAAACAAATTATAAATAAATGTCGTCGTTATTGACTCTAATCCCAAGAGACACCTGTACTACCTCAGCTTTCAAAATTATTTATACGATTTTATTTTCTATCAAAAATATATTTTTACACAACTTTAAAACTTCCCTCAGCGTCTATGACAGCTTGGAACCTAACTAGAATAAATGCAATCAAGTTACGTACAAACTCTATTTCTGGGCTGTTCTATACATACATACACTTGTATTTCAATTGTTTCCTCTCGGTTTCGGTCCTTTTTGAAGGCGCTCGGCCTTTTTATAAATAACCAAACATTCATCTATTATGTTAAAGTCGGGACTATATTTAAACGGAACTCTATTTAAAAGCGTTGTTGGTAACCATGATTTGTGGCAGGGAGCATTATCATACTGGAAAATCCAATTTTTGTTAGAAAACCTCCCTGAGTCAAGGTACCCTGACTGGTTTAGAGTGTCTTTTATTAAAAGAAGATCTGAGCCGCTACGAAACCAGTGAGAGGTTTTACTGTTTTATGTTTCGATCCTGTGGATACGTATAATGCGTATAAGTTTTTCCAAACGACCTTAAAATTTAACAAAAGGTCTCATCCGTACGTAATATTTGTACCAAAACTCCACGACTGCGCACTCCATACTCTTTTTGCAATTTCAATAACGACATGTCCATTTTAAATTTCGTCTCGACTGGAATTTTTTCACCATTTTATCACTTCTGTAGTGACTCCATTTGCTGATATTTGCAAACCAACGGACAATATTTTCAAAGATTGGAGCATTTTCAACAACGTTTAAGGAATGTGTAAATATAGATTTTAGAAACGAATATCCGTTATCCCTTGTCAAGTTTGGTTTGGAGACAACCCGGTTTCGGCTATCTGAGAATAAAAAGGACATTGAAGATGGGACATAGCCGAAACCGGTTTGTCACCAAACCAAACTTGACATTCGTTCCAAAAATCTACATCAAATCACGCTGTCGGAATATCAAATCAAGAAACAATGTGTAAATACTCATGAAATAGAAGCAATTTGCGTAAATAGTTTCGAAAGCTGTGGTCTAGACTATTTTTGGGTTTCAACTAACAACCACCAAATTTATTTATAAAAAATCAATATAAAGATTGCAATAGAGAAGTTTTTTTGTTGCTGCTTAATTCATAAAGTATAAAAGTTTTGTTTTATTCCGAAGCATAGTTTGTTTAAATTTTTGTGACTTTGACTGAATTTAAGTCAAGTGATGAGAAATTGTGTTATCAGCTAAAGTAAAAATATTCAAAAAGGCAATTCCACCTACTAACAGGGCTAAATGGAGTCCATCATTTCTACAATACTAAGCAAATGGAGCGGCAATTCTTCCGTAAAAAAGTGTAAAGTTCATTAAATCAATGAATACAACTTGCACGTAGCTTGTGTCGGCACATTATCTGACCCCAAATACTTCTTGTGTCTTTATTTGTAAAACAATTCTGCATTCTGATACCGTAATTTTATTTAGTTAAAATGCAATTGTTGGTCCATTGTGTAATGACCGGCTGGTGGCTGTGAGAGGAGGAGGACAATTTAGACGTGTTCAGGAGGGGCACAACAGAAACGTTGTTAGCAATGTTGCCACGACTATAACAGCAACAGCAACAAGGCCAACACATAGTAACGCAAAAGCTTTAACAAGAATCGACCACAACTAACTATGATCGACTGTGAGTTTTTCTTTGTCTTTTTCTTCTATTTTAAGTTTATTATTTTGTATACAATTTTTTCCTGTCCGTTTATTGCTTTTTGCTATTGCTGTAGCTTGGTAATGGTTTGTGAATTTTTTTCCCACTCGGTTCTTCAGTCGACTAACGGCCGACTAGCTAAGCAAAGCTAAGACTGTTTGTAAGGAGACACACCTTTACATAAACAAAGAGAAATAAAAAAAAACTGCATACAGCAGCATAAACGGAACAAATAAAAACAAGGTACATTGTAGTTTTTTTTTAAACTTTTTGTTGTTGTTTCTGGTTTATTATTTATTTGTTTTTTGTTTTTTCCATGTAACACCATAAATATGCCGGTACTTTATATCAAAAAAAGTAAAATATACCGATCTTTGCGATATTTAGCATTCACACACACAAACCCACACACACACATGCCTATATGCATATGTATATAGAGGTAATACTAATGACCCATACACAACTATAAACTTCTCCAAATTAAATGCAGCCAAAAAGCAAACATTTTAGTACCAAAAAGTGTTTTAAAGGAAAAGATATTTTTGTGTTTCGCAATTCATACTAATTGCAAGGAGAAAACCTAAATTGATCGTAGATGGATTTTCATGATGATGGAGTTATTCCGTTTGTAGGCTTAAGTACATACATATATACTGCCACACATACATACATACCGTACAGACTTGTGAAACGGTCCGGATTTTATTTCGAGCATGTGCAGACATGTACAGACAAACTTTCATATGAATATTTTAAAAAGTTGTTCATCCTTTATGGAATTCTCTTTTGGCGTTTTGGCTCTGCTGCATTCTGCACTGCATGTGTGAAGAGGCACATTAACCTTCCAGCACTGGTCGATTATGTACGCATTATGTGAAAGATGCTTTGGCATTAAACGTTTATTATTGTAAAAACATATAGTACTTCGTCAAACTACATACATATGTAGTGGCAACAAGGAATATAAATACATATATGTATGTGTGTGTGTGTGTATCTTCAAGGCTATATTTTGGTTGTTTTTGTTTGTTTTCATATTTTTTTTGTGATATTAAAGTTGTTGTGATCTTTTTGAAAATTGACTGCCTGTGAAGTTTGATGGTTAATACACGTTCCTGTTAAAAATGTTGAACTTTGGTAGAATGAATTAGAACTAGGTTTTGTTCAATTAAATCTTTTATTAATATGTTGAAATAACAATTTTTTATTAATGTTTAAGGACATTGGCTTATTGACATAAACGATAACATGTGTTTATGTTAAAAGCTGAACAGCTAATTTCCTAATTATTCAATTACAAGTTTTTTTTCTAATTTTATACTTTTCATTCCACTTGTAATACCGATCAGGAACGTTTAACTTTTAAAGGCCAACACATTTTATCATAAAGGCAGCCAGTTCATCCATAAATTATTATCCGTTACTAAATAAAATATTTTATAAAAAGGGACATGTAAATATTGACGAACAAAATTTTAAATAAAGCTCTTTTAAACTTATCCCTTTTGAGGGATCATTGCCATATGATAGAATCTGAACCCGAAACATCAACAAATTTAGGACATAGTTGTAATAGGAAAAAAGTTATGCCATGATTGTTGGTATTATTCGTTTTGTTAGGAAGCTACCAGTGAAGAATTATAATAATGCTGTGGTTTTCGACTATTTTCCCATATATTTTTCTTAAATCACATTAAACTTTATTGTAATGAGCCGGCAAGCTGGCCAAAATGCTGAAATGTGTTTTTTTGGAACTAAAATTTGATTTTAGTTTGTATTTTTAAATAATTATATTTATTCCTTTATTCATAATATTTATATTATATTATTTGATACTTTATATTAAAATTTAAAAATCAGTCACAAAGTAGTTGAATAGTATCTGATGAAAAAGGTTTTGTGTTCTTTAGTTTTTTTTTGTGCAGCGTTACTGCTCAATGAGGACATTTCGGTATGTATCGCTTCTGCTGAATTTACTCGATTAATAATACGATATGACGTGATGTGCTTATTCCTAGCATCGGCAGTTTCTTCGGAGATTCCGTTATATCCACTATTAATTTGTTCTTTCACTTGCTTCGTACAGGTATTATTATAGTCTAAAGAACTTGTTTCAATCTTTTCGGAAATTGAACACACACGGCTTCATTGCTCATACGTCCCATTCCACCTGACCATTTGAAATTGCGTTATCGTTCGCAAAGTTTTTTTCTTTTGTCTAAAAGAGATTTGAATTTTATTGCGGTATATAGTAGGGAAACATCCGATATAGATGTAATGGCAATATATCAGGTTTTCCGATATAACGGTATCGGCGATATTTTCATTGTCGATAAAATGATTATTAACATACGTATCGCACACCCATAAATAAAAATATCTAAAATGTTCTCTAGTTAACGAGTAAAATAAAACATGCACAACGGTTACTGTTTTTGATTTAATGTACGAAGATGTACATCATATATTATAAAATTCATTTAATTTACTTTAAGTTTTAATTCGCTATCATATCTGTATCGAAGTTATACTTTTCTTTTTTTAGATTTAAGATTGAAAAACTATTGTTAGTTCATTTATAATTTATATATACAAATAAAGATACAATAAATAACACTGTATAACAGTCCCATAAAAAAAAATATCTGTATCGGCATCGCCAATATTTTTGTTTAAGTGTGGAGTATCGGAGCTTCCCTAATATATGGCATCATGATTATTAGAGCAGCTACCTTGTTTTTTAACCACCTTTTAAGGTTTTTGTATTTCTGAACGAATTATTCCAATAGATATGATAAATATTTTAATTACTGATAATAATCAAATGTTTCAGCGCAAAAAATCAATGTCAAACCTCCATTACTTTAGCTAGAAAAACTATCATATAAACCACATTTCATACCCTTTACCTTCCTTCTTCCTTAAAATCCCATGAAGTAATTACTGCGCCTGAGTAATCATGCTGAATCCCACTGCAGTCATGCTGAATTCCACTGGCAAAGTTCACGAAGTCAACACATACATTTAAGTTCTTGTAGTTGTTGTTACAAACGGATAGTTTTTATTACGATTATTTCATACAAACATATTCATGCCATAATTTTGATCTTTGGGCAATGATCTCATCATCACCACCATGATCATTCTAAAGGAGCATTATTTTATAGCTACACCAACATTTATATATTAAGTTCGTGTATCAGTCAATTCAGGCTCGAACAAAAAACAGATGGAGTATGATACTTTTGACCCCAAATGTTAGATGTTGGATAAACACTTTAAATCATTTTGTTGTGATAAATTAATAAAATTGAGAAAATTTAATAGTGCAGCCAGCGAAAGGACAATCTTACTGCCATCGGCTAATGCACATTGGTTTCGATCGTACACAAGTGGCAATTAATTAAAATTTCAACTAAAATTGTTACACATTTTCCAAAATGACGAACATATAAAGAACCCCGTTTACAAAACATTGCTAAGCGAAATTTGATAAAAGTTAATTAAAACTTGGACTAGTGAAGAGGCTTAAAACCAAACGCAAGTGAACATTATGAAAAGTCGTATATTCAAATCGAAGCACTTCAGTCTAAAGGCATAAAATACCCTCCCAAGCAAAAAAACCTCTACTTTCAAATTGTGACGAAAACAATATATTGATACTTATTATCTGATAATGCGCTCTGCTAAAGTTTCCCAATAACAGTGGCCGTTATTGCGCAAATAAACAATAAATGGCAATTTATGAATTTCAACGTACTCGAATTTTAGTAAATGAGAGCGATTTTGAAAGCAAAATATTCTTCTACATTTTGCACAAAATATCCCAGACTTTTTGTTCGGATTTATTGGACTAAACTAAGAAAAGTACAGCTTGTCCCACTATGTCAAACGGCAACGTTCGCTGGAATTTAAAAATAAACAAATCTGATATGTGCGGAGAGGAAATTCATGGAAGTTGGCAAGCCCGCTACATGCAGTCGTGAACTACAACGTTGAGACGATTCTCCAACCATCCCATATTCGATTGGAAGTTAATTTTTCCTTCGCCGCCTAATCTCATGTATTTACAACATTTTGAAGAAAACTGAACGTTTCTTAACTAATTTCTGAATGCATTCGATTTCTATTACGTGTACGAATGACAGTTCAAAAAAGCGTACGCTATGTAATACGATCACGGCAAAAACTAAAAAATGGTGACACATTCAGCCTGGCGAGACGGTTCACCCAACCCTATAGTAGATAGTTTATTAGGATTTGAATACAATAAATTAGCTATTACATTGTTAATAATTAATAATTAAAATTTTAGAGATACAATTTTAATACTTGTAGCAGTTCCATTTTAAAAACATTCAATGAAATAAAGTAAAAGCTTAAAAAAACTATTTCATTAATTTTGCAGGCTTAAATTTTTAAATAATATCGTAATCGTTCCCAAAGAATGTTGATTATTATTCAAGAAATATCATGAATTATTAAGTAATTTAATTGTTAGGCGTAAGTTCATTTTTTTGTGTAATTTCTTAAATGTATTTTGTCAGTTTTAAGCAAATCAAATTTTATAATATTGTTAACCACTACTGCCTTGGAAAGCTCTTCAATTTAAATGTGTAAGCTGCGGGATTCAATATCTGAAAGATACTATTAAATCCAATGATGACACCAAGTATCTACTTAAAAAAGGGCGAATATCAAGATTTGATTTTTCTCATTTCAATTCACCAAAATGTTTTTTTTTCGAACCTATAAGGATAAAAGAAGAGCCCTTCAGAAGGCAATCCGAAGGAGCATTGTTTTCTAGACATATGTGATGAAGTTCAAACTAATCCTTAGGGTCTTGCGTATAAAATAGTAACCAAGAAACTTAAATGTCTCGGTCCACTACCATCTAAAGAAGAGTCGGTTCTCAATGGAATTGTGGAGCACCTCTTTCCTCAGCAGGAAACGTCCACATGGGAAAACACTGTATCATCTGAAGTTTTTAATCCAGTACCGGTTACGGTCACCGAATTAGAGGTGGCAGTCTCGAAGTTCAAAGACCGGAAAGCACCTGGCTTGGATTGTATCCCAAATCAGGTTCTGAAGGAGACCGTTAAACTCTACCCGGAACAAGTGTTGAAGATGATAAACGCATGTTTAAGCCAGGGTATTTTCCCAACATGTGGAAAAGGAAAAAGTTGGTCCTGCTTCCAAAAGATAATAAGCCATTAGACGATCTCTCATCCTGGCTCGGATCAGTTGGACTAACTTTAGCAGACCATAAGACGGAGGCCGTTCTCATAAGCAGCCGGAAAGTTAGGGAAACTATAAAGCTGACTATAGGCGCATGTTGTGTGGAAACCAAGCCATTTGTGAAATATCTTGGCGTCATGATCGATACGCGGCTGTCTTTCAGGGAACACTTGCAGTATATAAGTACTAAAGCATCACGAACCTGATTGGCACTATCACGCATCATGCCGAATACAAGAGGTCCTAAATACCTTCAAAGGAAATTACTCACAGGTGTGGTAAAGAGCATTATCCTATATGCGTCCCCTATATGGTCCAGTTCCTTGAAATATCCCTCATATGAGAGGATGATAGCACCTGTTTTCAGGCTAGCTGCCTTGCGAGTGTGCAGCGGATTCCGCACTATTTCAGACGAAGCTGCTCTTGTCATTGCCGGTATGGTACCAATTGATCTCCAGGCAATGACTGACACTGCTGATGACGCGATGGACTTGTGTGTGACTAGGTTGCACCGTTTCGGACATGACAATGTTCCGTATTGTCCAAGTTGTGTTGGTAACGTAGTGGAAGATGCCCGACATGTTTTCTTTATATGCCCACGATTTTATAATGAGAGGGCGAATTTAGAGAGTATAGTAGGGCATAGTGTGACTGCGGAGAACATAGTACAGACGATGTTGATCTCTCTGCATAACTGGACGAGCGTATGTAGCTTCGCTAAATTGGTTCTGATTGAACTTCGTGGGTTAGTAGAGCTTCGAAGAAGAAGCAACATAGACTAGATCGGGTTTTAATACCTTCCCCACCCTGATAGCTTTGCGGTAGTTCCGCAGAGACACGTGGGGTTGTGTATCGAGGTGTTTTAGAGTGGTTAGAGTCCCGCACTCCTGGCAACGTGGGCGTCAGAGTCTTTCGACGATTTCACCTCGTAAATAAAAAAAACATATATATGTATAAACATACATCGATGAGTGGAATGAGTTAAATTAGTTGTGAGTATGAAACCTGAGGTGATTTATGAATCAAACAAATTTGGGATGGTGTGAGTTTGATGTCGAGTTAAGAATCATATTTCCCTGCAGAAAATATTGGACTAGGCAGTCCATTGAAGGTGCAATGGACTAGTTACAACATGTTGCTATGTAATGCAGTCATGGACCATGTAATTTTCAAACAAGAATTTGGAGATAGAAGACAGGTGTCAGCCAAGAACTCTAGTATGATCTCTGTGGAAAGATTACACAATGATAACTCTGATGCCTTCCGTTTTAATTTTCGTAAGAAGTAAAACTTTAAATATGGAGTGAGCAAAAGAAAATAGTTGTCGTAGTAATAAGTTACTGTATTTCGCGAAATGTTTAATATGATTTGAATTAATCCACAAATAAACAGCTTAAATGTAAAATCGTATTTTTGGTGGAATTCTGTTATGTTTTGAAACTAAGCTTCTGAGGTGTTGCATGGAGTAGTTTCAAAATTAACCATTTGAAGGTTCTCCATCGAGTAGCTTTGAGACTACTTCGATGTAATGGTCCAGCCGTAGAATATGGTAATGTTAAACGGACCATGTTTTTTCCATGCATTTCTGTTACCTTTGGTTTAGCCCTAGTCCTTTATGAATTATAATTTACATGCGGGTATGGACTAGTCGCGTTACCTGCAGGTTTATTGCAACTTATACTTATGAATTTCAATGATCTCTACTCAATTATATTTAAAATTTTATTAATAACGATGAGTAGCGGAAAAACGATTCAGTGCTGATCTCTGATACATTCGTATGTACTTGCGCCCAGTTTGTTTTAAAAGAAGAGACAGTTGTACAGAAAACAAGAGAGTAATTTTAGTTACAAAAACAAAATAATTTGGTAGTAAATTCTTTGTATTGTGGCATTTGAAAATAAATGTAAAAATAAGGCAGAGATCCTATCCAAAAATTTCGCACGTTAAAAAACTGAGATACAAAAGAGGAGTAAGTTCCTTAATATGTGCAATGCCAACTCATTTCGAGGCAACCTACTAGTGTGGTAATATTTTCCATATTAAAAAGGCCTAAAAAATATTTCCTAGCTAGCAGTTTGCCTAAAAATGATATGGTACACATAAAGTACAGGCCTGAACTTGGCCTGGGGCATTACCGTGCGCCTCAATTACACACTTTAATCATCAATATTATGATGATTATTTGCAATACAATTTACCGACATCTCAGTGGTGTCTTCCAGTCTTAAAAAGTTTTCGTTAGACAAATATTAAATATTCGATGAAAACAAACTTTTGCTTGTTTTAAAATGTAAAAATATATAACGAAGCAACATGAACATGAAATTGAATCCGACAATTGGAACACAAAATCATTCACAACAGAATGAAAACACTTTGACATTTTTTGTTTAAAACAAAAAGTTTTGCTCATAATAAAAATTCTAACTATAATACAAATAAATTATTTGTATCTTCTTGTTCTCAAAAAATAGGCAGCATAAATCATGATGTATAAATAATTTCAGAAACATGTCAAACGGATGTGCAAAGTTGAATCACATTTTCCAATGAAATTTACCAACAACTTGTTTACACTGTCGTAAAGTAAAATTAAAAACACAATACCATCGAATCAACAATATCTAAATCAAGGCTACCTAAATATTTGCTACAGATTGATTGAAGAGAAAATGCTTTAACATCGAAGACTTGGGGAACGCTTAATCGCCAAAAACGCGTGTTCACCAATTTATACTTTTTGGTGGTTGGTTTACATTAAAATATTTTACGAATTTTGATAATGAGAAAGAATTGTCACAAAATTGGACTAGAAAGTACAAAGGTACTCTGGTCGGTAGTCGTGATGTGCAACTACATTTGAAATAAATTTCCTTTTTTAAACACGCCAGAACATGATAACAAATACATACATACTTTGATTTCAGTGGACATGAAGCTGAGTTGGGAAATAATCTCCTTATTTGATTTTAAACCCAGAAATATTGTTGTATCCCACTTGTGCTCTTTCATTGATTATTTAGTCAACGTTTGTGATTTATTGTTTTTTTTTTTGTCTGCAGACGGCAGGCGGATTACAAGCCGTTAAGAAATCAGATCTGTAAGCCTAATTTTACACACACTCACAAGTTTCACTGTTTTACTTTTAAAAAACTTAACATTTTAAGACTTTAAAGTTTAAACAATTGAAAGAACAAACGAATATTTGTAATTATATTGCAACTACATATTTAGTAATATATTTACTTTTATTTCATTAGAATTTTCAACACACATTTTTTGGTTTGAAAGTGCCCAGTCAAACACCACAATTGAATGTTTACACTCGCACGACAGAATAGAGACCGAACCACAACACAACAACCATTAAACGTCAAGTCTTGACCACGTCTAAAGAATATTTTGCATGTGCCACAAATGAACCAACCAACGAATTCACCCATCATTCATTAGACGATTGTTGAATATATAGATTTTTTGCTTTCAATTGAGGGAATTTCCTTGGAATATGGAAAGTACGTACGTACGTAAGTTCCTCTATATTTTTAAGTGGAATGCGTTGTGTTTGAATATTGAAGGACCCCAAAATGTTTCAAATGCACTAAACAAAATTTTTATTTTTGTATGTAAAACAAAGTTAATTTTGGGGAATCATTATAACGAAAAATGAACAAAGGCCGCAAGTGTTTCTAAAGATAATAAAACGTAAAATCGCGAATCAACTTGTGAAACGACAGCAATAACTTCGTTCAGTAACAAATTTTGAAATGTAGTTCAAAATAAAAATTATTACAAGTCGGACTAATTAATCATGTGTTTGGCTCAATTAAAACGTTTCCAGTTAATAATTATTTCTTGACTTATAGTAAAATAATTAGCAAATCTAAAACTAAAAGTTAAACTGTCATAAGAGAATAATTTGTGGTGAAACTTTACATGGAGAACAGAAACAAAGTTTTACAAATCTCAAAAATGTATTTCGATTTTCATACAAAATGTAGCTTTATAAAGGAAAGAAATACTCCTACACGGTGTTTTCGAAATGACCGCAGCGATAATTGAAAAATATATGCCTGTACTTTCAGTAAGAGAAATTTTACAAAAACTCCAGCTATGAACGGAAACTTTTTATTACCAACTTAATAACGAACAACAGACCACGTACTGACAGAAAAAGATTAACAATTCTAAAGGAAGACCAGCAAATAGTGAAAGAATATAAAAATAAACCTGATTTATCACCAAAGGCCAGTGCTAAATCAGTGAATTAGTGAACATGACATGACATACCTCCATCAACTGAATAACAACATATTCGTCTGTGGACATAAATTGATTGGGGAGTTACTTATTTTACAAAAAACCGAATGGTTATAAAGGACGGTTCGCTTTCAACATTTTTAGAGAAACTGGAGTCCCGATTTAACCATAAAGAGTGTATTCAATAAAAGCGATGACGTCGGATTGTATCCTACTCTTATAGGCACATTAGCCTACTCTCATCTTTATGAACAAAACATCATCAGTTCGGTTGTTGATCAAAGCATTGTACTATTGAGTCCATAGAATTGTCACGGTTTTTAGATCTGTATTTGAAAATAAGCAATATGTTTGATAAAGTCTAGCATGTTGGGCTACGTATGAAAGTAACCCGAGTTCTTTCTGAAAACTCGCACATGCTTCTGAAGAGCTATTTGACAAATAGAACGTTAAAAGTAATGGCAAAAGATAAATTTTCTAAAAAGGGAAAATATCTCCAGGAGTTCCGCAAGACAGTATACTAGGGCCGCTCTTATATATATTATCTATACAAATGATATGCAAATAAGCCCAAATACATATACGCCAGCGTTTTAAAATCACTCAACATTTATAAGTGTTAACGAAGACCCGAAAGATGCATATGGACAACTTCAGTCCCGCATTCATGAACTAAAATAGAGAATAAAGGTAAATCTATCGAGCTGAGTTCCCGCATCGTTTTCCCTCAGGAGGCAAAATTATCAACCAACAACAATAACAAATACCTCTGTTCCAACCCATATTAAATATTTGGGTATTCACCTAGATTGATGTCCAACTTGGTCCCGACATATTTATGTAAATATAACGGCGTGAGTAAGGGGAAAAAAAATATATATATGTACGAGTATGCAGCTATACAAACATGACTGAAGTACAATTTTCAAATTAGGGATGCGAATCATTAGGGAAGAGTATCATACAAATATTATATCTGTCGCTGTACCTACGTCTTTCATTGCGCAACAAATAACGCAAAACAATGCCAACGGTCGTTTATTCCAATTCAAATTTGAACGAATTCCTTTACCTAAACCGTTGACTGTCAACTCGTTCTCTACCGATTGTTCTGAACATTTGATGAAAATTTTGAATTTTACAAATTATTGGTAAGTTTTACATACAACACTGCATTTTTTTTATTGGACGAGCATTAAAATTTACAAAACAGTGGTTGCCCTTAAGCGCAGAGCTTAAGGGCAACCAGGCCTATTTCGTTGTTCGGTCATCAAGTCTTTTGTGTCCTTTTCCCGCTTTGATTAATGGTTACACTTAGACTAAATATACCCAGTTACAGTCTCTGGTAGTTTTTCTATTGGCGAAATGCAGTACTTTTAAGATATTGGAACGAAAGGAAAAAATTCTGGATGAAAACTACCTGTACTGCGATTGTTTGTTGGGTTTCACATTTTGTGTTGGAAGATTTTAACATTAAAGGCGGAATAACACTAAATGATATTAGCTGCTGGAGTACCTTGACATGGCTGGAGACTCTAGGAGTAGAGTTCAGGTCATCCCACTTCCTATACAAATGTGTAGATCATTTGGCAGGTCTTAGACGAGGCTCCTATTAGTGGGATAAGCTGACAATATAACTAAGTCTTATATTAGCCAATCATTTTTTAAAATTCAAAAAAGATAAAACTTAAAAATACACATACAAGCTAAGGATGCACCGATACATCTTCTTACTGATAGGATTCCGATACTCAAACAAAAATATCGGTGATACCTATATAGCGCTAGTCAATTAAAATTCCAAGTAAATTAAATAAAATACCGATACCGATACATCGAAAAATCGGAAATATGCAAGATGTATCGAATGCGTCCCTAGTACATACACATGTACATACAATTTTGTATGAATAGATCTTGTAAATTACTTACATATGGATGGATGTATGTTTTGATTTACTCTACAAACTAATCTATGAAACTCATAAGTTCTTACATACACGTACATATATACGTACGTAAGTATGTATGTACACGCGGCAATTCGGTTCATTTATTACGAATAATATTGAAACAATTTGCAAGTGCTGCTTCGGCATCCATTCTATACATGAATTGAAAAAAAAAACTATTGAAGTGAAATCCGGAGTGTCACAGAAGTAACTGGCACTGTAATTTCTTATTGTTACACGGAAAAAGAACATAGTCACGCCACTTATATTTTGTTCTCTGCGACAATATATTGTGGCAATTATTTAACCGTTATTTAAAAGCATTTTAGACATTTCTTTTGTTGCAATAAAGAAGTTATTGTTTATATATAATCATTAAAGAATCTTCATCCAGAAGAATTTCAACACAGTTAAGTGGAACAATAAAACTTTTAGTAAAATTCTTACCACAAGCAAAGTAGCGTATTAGTTATTAATCATTCCATGGCTTTAGTCGCCTCTCAGTAACATCAATTTTTCGTTTTTCTAGTATTCGTGGGCGACCATGTTATTAGTATCTTCAATAATAACACGATTTGTATACCATATAACTCAATCATTATGTATTGCTCTTCGAGTGCTGTAACCTCAACCATGTTTTTTTTCTTCGTGTGTGTATATAAATGCGCAACTACAAAAGCTTTTAAGAAATTGAAATACTGATAGTCTTTTTTCGATTCGCGGATATCAAATTCAATTAGTTACGGAGTTACTTTCTCTAGGTGTTTTTCTTGAATCTAACTTCATTGTTAAAAAACGTACTTTCACGATAGTAAATAAAGCTCATGGTGTCCTTACTTACTATTAAGATCCATATTGAATCGGCTTAAAGACCTTTTTTTGGTCTGTTCTTTTATAAAGCCTTTAAAACTCAAATTTTAATTGCACTTCTCGGCTAAGTTTTCTTACTTTTTTTTAATAAGTAAAAAGTTATGTTTGGATTTCGCGTATTTATTTTCCATTTGAATCCATTTTTAAATATTTACGTTTCAGCCTATTATTATTACAGAACAGCATAAACTAATACCGTTTGGGGACATCCTGGCCTAAATTGCCTTTATGAACTTCACTTTAAAAACAGACGTTGATACATCACAAATTCTTGTTAGGGAACATTTTTGCCTGTTGAGAAAAACACTGGAATAAATAGAAACTTTTTGATTCGTCAAAAAAAATTTTGCATTATTTGTTTAGTTATTATTATGTGTAATAAAAATATATATGTTTGTTAATTACAATAAAATTTCCTGCCGGAGATCAAAGTACTGTCTAACTAGTATTTTACTAGTACAAAAGTCACCAGTACTCACCAGTTTACAGTTGCGTAAACTTTCCTAGACCATTGATTCTAGATTTGATATTTTGAGAGGGTGATTGGATATAGATTTTTGGAAGGAATTTCCGTCATCCCTTTTCACGTGTGGTTTGGAGACAAACTTAACGCTGAAATTAGCATGGAGTAATCTTAGCAAATCTTGGCAAATTCTTACACTTGGACCCGATTGGTGCTAGAAATTATATTAGTAGCTTTTAGCTTAAAGTCTTAGAATCTTTTAACTATTACTATGAATTGTAAACTTATGGCACAATAAACAATATTCAATCGCCTTTTATATAAATTCATCCTTTTTTATAATAGGCAATCACAGTTTAATGAAAAATAAAATTCTGCAAAGATAATTATGATTATAAAATCTTCAAAATTAGGCTTGGTTCTGGCAGCCCATATAAATAAAATTCAAATCATAATTCATCTAGAGAATTGGAAGACTAATAATATACAAGACTACTAGTGCTAAACGCTCAGTTTCGATCACACAAATATAACAAATAGTATTCTGTCAACAAATTATTCTTTCCCATGAGAGGATAGCAGAGCACTCGGGTTATAGCTAGCAAACTTTCATATACTGCTACATATATATTTAAAAATATTTTTTTCTTTAGCAAAGAACTCTCTTGGCAATGGCCATATGTTAGCCATTACACTGAAGTATAAATGCATTAATAGTTCAAGTTGTTTGACCAGTTTTGTGACAAAAAATCATTAAGCGTTCATTTGTAACCATATGTACGGATGTGTGTTGCTATGTATGTATGCGTACTTTGAATCTCTGACACGCTGCCTGCATATTATAATAAATTGTAGTGAGCAGGTATCATGGCAACTATTACAGAGGCACAACAAATGTCAACCATACTCTTCTTACTCGAACACTTTCCACAAATTTATTCAAATGAATTGCGATTCCAATATGAGAACCGACACAATTCCTTCTTTTCGTGGTTCTATTATTAACAGTATTAATCTATGCAAGTTTATAACCAGAACGGTGGTGTTTTGTATCCATTGGAATAAGTTTTTATTCTTATTTTTTATTTCTTTGATAAAAGACGTCCTTTGAACACAAACCATAAACTTTATAGAACGTCAAAGGTCATTTTGCCAGAGGTAGCAACGTTTTTCTATTTGCAGTCACTTTTCTAATAAATTAAATACGTCAACCTACGGAAATGTCTTTATAACTGATTTCGTTTGTATAAAATACAGACGTACAAAAAAATAAAAGGATTGTCCATAAAACAAAAACTTCTCTTGTCACACAAAAAAGATTTAGGCCCGTTCGTTGATATATGTTTTTTATTCATATTCTTCCATGATAATTTTTATTTTTCTATTGTGTACGCACATAAGATGGATAGTTATCTTTTGATGCATCAATAACGTTTTGATTAAGTTCATATATTAACACTAGAGGAATGGGCCTTGAAGTCTATACATATGGAGGTAACCCGAATCCAATATAGTGCGGGATTCCAGATCAAAAAAGTTAAAAGATTGCACATTCGTCCCACATAAAACCACACAGGATATAGAATAGTTACCATGGATTTTTCAAAATTATGGGGAGCGGGTATTTTAATTAGATTTCCAATGACCCATTTAAGGCTGTGGCATTCCTCTGTGAAAATTACAGGTAAAGCTGAAGTATTTTACTGTAAACAGCACCTACAACGTAAGGTGGAGATTGTTATTTAGAACACGCTATTGTTTCGTTTCAGCTAGGCAATTAATTTATAAATAATATACATATATTTCACATCACATACATAATGTGCTCGTGCATATGAAAGAAAATTATTTAACTTTACACATTCTATATTTATAAATTGGTGTCACTGCAGATTTAAACTGCAAATATCTTATTAACCATTTTATAACAATTGATTAAAAAAATGGAATTTATTGAGTTTTCGTCGACTTTAGCTCCATTATTAAGTGTTTATTCCTCTTGTTTTTCTAATGTCACACTCTATTTTTCACAATTTTCAAATCATTCTAATTACGAAACGTAAATATTGAAAATTATTTCATCGGTTGAATGTCATTTAGAAGGTACAACTTTACGTATGTAAGTAAAATCCAAGAGAAGTTAATCACTTATATTCTGCATTTCGATTCGAATTGAAAATTTCTCCGTTTGGCAACTTTGATATTCTGCGTTCCGTTTCGATTGAAATTTTGACGATTGTATGTATTCGGCATTACGAGCGTAGCTACGTTTTTGTAAGTTCTTAATTTAGTGGCGGAGAGTCTTTCGAGTTTATTTTGCTTAGTTTGAGGAAATGTGTAATTAAAAAAGAATTCAATTAAAAGTTTTATTAATGATCCTACATAACTTTTTTTGTTTATCTCTTTATACTGAAATGTGAGAGTTTTTTTTTCATTTATTGCAGGTCGAAAGCCTTGTTTTTCTCTTCCATTAACAACGTCGGTGCTATCGAACATTTTCTTGAAATTAAAACAAAAACACTTTATTTTTGTCTACAAATATTAACATATCTACGCCGGCGCGGTTTATGATTACGATTCAGTTTTTGGTTGGAATACCTTTTTTCGAATCGTTCGGGGGTAAATATTAAAATTCATCCGGATTGAATGGAATGGAAAAATATTATAAAAAAGAAGCATTCGGCATATTATCCGCTGTTTTGCTATTTTGGTTGATATAAAAAATAGTTTATTTCCTGATGATTCTACTCAAGGGATTAGCGATATATCGATAACAATAAACAGAACGAAAACTGACACTGAAGATGGCACATAGCCGAAACCGGTTTGTCTTCAAACCAAACTTGACAAGGGATGACGGAAATTCGTTCTAAAATTCTACATCAAAACACCCTGTCGAAATATCAAATCAAGAATCAACAATAAAATAATTTGTATAAAAGGCCTTCAAGCTCTGAATGTCGTATCGTTTCATTACATATTAAGTTCATACGATACCATTCGTGCTCTTGTACCAGCGTTTGCAATCGTTAGGCGAGCTTGATACTGAACTCTGACCTGCCTTTGGTTGAATTTGAAAATCAGGGCACAATATATATATTTCGGGTTTCTTTGCAAAAGTCCAAATGCGGAAAGGAATAATTCTATACCAGCTTCGATTACCTTTCCGATTCAATGAAATTGCTTTTGATGTTTTTTTTTTTTTTTACTGTATTTTATTTTATTGAATCTTTCTATTAAAAGAAATTCACAATAAGTATTCAAATCTTATTTTTAAATTATTATTTACTAGTTAGTACCAACGTAATAACTAATTTTTTGTATTCAAATCTTAAAATTCTATCTTCTATTGTGTAGAGAGAGCCGCCTCGCTAGGCTCAATGTGTCAGTTCTTTTTAGTCTCTGGTGGCCATCAAATTGCAATAAATTGCGTGCTAGAGTGTTGGGATGTGCGACTAGTTTGTTCACGTATTTGGACGTGTATGTTTTAACTTCTTCGTAGATAGTGGGAACTTTGAGATCCCTATGTATGTTTTCATTTCTTATGTACCAGGGGACGCATACGATATGACGTAAAATCCTAGACTGTCTTCTCTGTAACTTCTGGATGTTTGATGCACAGGCAGTACCCCACAGCTGAATACCATATGACCATATTGACTTTATAACGGATTTGTATAAAAGGACTTTATATTCCAAAGCCAAAGTTGAGTTAGGACTTATTAGCCAATGCAGTTGATTTGTTTGAAGCTTTATGGACGTTATTTTTGCCTCAATATGACGGGACCAAGTTAGGCGCCGATCTATGTGGATACCTAAATATTTAACGTGCGTTTCCGCTGGAACCGTGGTATTAGTTATTCTGATTGGTGGACAATTTTGCCTTCTAAGGGAAAACGTTACATAAGCACATTTTGATGGATTTACCTTTATTCTCCACTGTTTTAGCCAGTCTTCTAGCTTGTGAATATGGGACTGCAGCTTTTCAGATGCATCCTTTGGATCATTACTGACACTTATAATTGCAGTGTCGTCTGCAAAGGTTGATGTATATGTATGTGGACTTGTCGGCATATCCGCTGTATAGATGATATATAATAGCGGCCCTAGCACACTACCTTGAGGTACTCCTGCACTGATTTTCCCACATCTTGAAAGCTGGTCCTTTGACCTTACTTTAAAAGTTCTACCGGACAAATAGCTTTTTATAAGCTTGTGGGTGTTTTCAGGTAGAACCCGAACTATTTTAGTAAGTAGCCCATCATGGCAGACTTTATCAAATGCTTGGGAAATATCTATAAATAAAGCTGAACAGTATTGCTTCCTTTCAAAAGCCGATCTAATAATGGTAACGATTCTCTGAACTTGTTCAATCGTACTATGCCTTGCTCGAAAACCAAACTGATGATCTGGGATAACGTTTTGTTCATTTAGAAAAGGAGTTACACTCGAGACGAATAATTTTTCAAATATCTTTGACAAAACTGACAGTAGGCTAATTGGCCTGTAGGATGTAATCTGGCTTGAGTCCTTTCCAGGTTTCGGGATCATAACAATTTCACACTTTTTCCAAGAGCATGGGTAGAAGCCGACGCGCAACATGGCATTAAATATGTAAAGTAAAATTCTTACAGCTGAATTTGGTAAGTTTTTTATCATTGATCCTGTTATACGATCAGGTCCAGGTGATTTCTTCATATCCGTATTTTTAATTGTCGATTTTAAAGAAGACAACCGAAATTTCATAGGATCATTCACGATGTCGCTAATAATTGGAATAGTGGAATTACTTATATCATGTGGTGCGAAAACCTTCTCTAAGTGCTTTGCGAACGCATTTGCCTTTTCACTTGAGTTTTTAGCCCAAGTACGGTCTTCAAGTCTTAGTGGGGATTCGTAAGCAATAGGACATTGTAAGTGCTTTACAGCTTTCCACAGGCTATAATCCGTGTTTTTCATTGGATCCAAGTTTTTTAAAAAGTTGTCGATAGCGAGTTGGTGTTTCTGTCTCAATTTACTCCGTAAGTTTTTTTTGGCATAAGTTCATTTGCATTTTTATATGTGGTGAACGACTATTTTGCCATTGTCTTCTTAGTCTTCTTTTCTCAATGACGAGCATCTGAATATCTGCTGTTGCCTGGTACGTTATTATTTTAGCTGATGGCTTTGTTGGCGTTGCAGCTATGGCTGCGGCAGTCACGACATCTGTAAAATGGTCCACAGCTGCTTGAATATCAGCTGGATTTCTCAGTGGGATGTTCAAAGTTAAGTGAGAGCTCACATTCATTTTATATTTTAACTAATTCGTGTTTCCGTTCGGGTAGAAACTAAGGGTTTTAGGTGCAGTGACAAAACTGTCGTGTAAAATAACAATTGTAGGTGAATGATCAGAAGATAGGTCATAGGATGAATTAACTAAGAGTTGATCGCGTTTGATGTTTTTTTACTATAGCAAAATCAATAAGGTCGGGCAACTTATTAAAGTCTGTGGGCCAATAGGTGGGTGTACCGGCAGATACGACGTCAAGCTTGTTTGCTTCAACTATATAATACAACTGCCTACCTCTAGGACTAAGGAGTCTGGATCCCCAATATGTGTGCTTTGCATTGTAATCGCCAGCGGCAATAAATTTTTGCCCTAGCGTAGCAAAGAACCTGGCAAATTCATCGTGTTCGATTTTATGCCTAGGCGGGCAATACACTGATGAGACTACAATTTTAAAATCTGTAAGATTTATGGTCGTGGCTTGCAAAAAGTCCTCTCTGAATTCAGGCAATGGAAAATGCCTTACGTTTTTTCGGACTATAATGGCAGTCCCACCACATGCCCTTTCGCTTGGGTGTTTTGTGTCATATATAAAATACCCATCAATTCTAAAGCAGTTTTATTAGTGAAGTCTGCTTCAGAGACTAATAGTATGTCTATATCACGTGCTAGCAGGAACTGTTCTACTTCATATTTATGTTGGGAGAGCCCGTTAGCGTTCCAGAAGCATATTTTTAACTGGTTCATTTTTTGCCAAGCAAAACTTGCAGAAGTATGTTTTGGGTTCGCATCATTTCCTGAAACATACCCTGCATAGTTGTCATGAAATTATTCATTGTCTGTATTAAGTTCTCGATCGAGCTCGAATTGTTGGTGTGGGGTGTCTGATCACCCTCTTTTAAGACGTGGGCATATGAATGTTTATGCGCATTAGAACTTTTGGCATTCGCATTAGGTAAATCATTTCTCAATGTTTGGGCATATGAAAAGTTTGGCTTAGTGTGTGGCTGTGTAGCTTGTGTACTAGCAATAGAACCAGCATGAAGCCGAGGAAATTGGGAAGCTTTATATTGCTCATATTCAGGTTTACGTACGACTTTCGCATTATCTTTTACATATTGAAATACTTTGCAGCCCCTGTAATTTGCTGTATGGTTTTCACCACAGTTGCTGCATTTTTTGACCTTGGGGTCTGTTTTTGAAGAAGTGCATTCCAAAGTCCGGTGCGCATCACCGCAAACCACACATACAGATGGTAGCTTGCAGTAGGTTTTCGTGTGTCCGAATTCCTGGCAGTTGGTATACTGACGGGGACCGTTACGTTTTAGATGCTCTTCCACCGTTATTCTTCTGTTCAAAAGGTAGCGCAAATTATATATTGGATGAACCAAGTTTTTTGATTTAAGCTGCGATGCATTAAACACGATCTTGGGTTCACAATTCGAGACATACAACTCCGGAAGGCTTAAGTTTTAAATTTTTTCCTGCTCACAATCACCTTGCGCAATGAGTGAGTGAACCAACACATATTTCTTGTGTTGAAGGGCACCAACTTAACACTACGCACCTGCTTCTTACTTCGCATTGTTTATGTATCCTTTTCGTTCTCCGAACTTCGCAATGTTTCACGTGCAGCTACGAAACGATCAAAATATATTTGGGCTGAGCTCAACGGCTTCTTTTGGCATTTAAATTGCAAACTTTTTATTTTAGATAGTAACATCATTTGCCATGACGAAAATGATAGAAAACGTAATTCTGTTTGGCATGAAGATCGTCATTCCATCCAATAAAGTTTCGATGGAGCCTATAGTTCATTCAATGGTTCAATCAGACGTATACAATTTCAGTTCGATCCACAAAGGTAGCCGTTAGTATAGGGCGTCAAAACAAAAATGCTGTTGCTGATTTGCTGCGTAAAAGGGTGATGTCTTCGTACTTGTACCTAAGCACTAAGTCGCGTAAAAGCTTTGCATTTTGCTGAAATTGGTAAAGCTCCTCGGGGTAGTAAGATATTCTGGCCATTTATTCAAATAGTAACGAATAGTGATAGTTCCTCAATTCCAACTCTTTTAAAAGATGACAAAATATTCACTGACCCAGTTGATAAAGCAAGCCTTTTGGTTGAACTATTTGTAAGTAACTCTTGCTTGGCGGAAAGCAATAAACCAATGCGCGTAATTAACAGAGTATCAGTAACTATGCGGAGTATAGTCTTTCGATCGCGTGCAGTTCAACGGGGCTCTACATAAATAAGTCTCCCGGGCGGACTGCATTCATGTACTGATCTTGAAACTGTACTCTTTGTTGGTATAAGTAGAAGATGTTTAGACACACAATTTGTAGATAAGACACGAAGAATGTTGATATCGTGTGCAGCGGCATAGAAAATGCATTCCATTCAGCTAGATGTCTAATAAAATTAAAACTTTTACTGTTTTCAAAAAGGTTGTCTATATTAAATAAATAATTCTCTTTTTGAATAGAAAGAAAAACGAACTCATGCCTAAAAATTAAAATTACTTAATAATTAATAATATTTGTAGTTCGAAAAAAACAATAAAACTTGAAAATTCCTTTTTTCAATAAAAGTTTTTCGAAATTTGAATCGTAATTTAAATTTAAAACTTATGCATGTGAATTACGGCCAATTTCTTCTTTTATGTCGCACATGCCAAGAGCAAGTAGCCAGCAAAAGCTACTACTTCGCTAAATTTGTAGCTTTTTAAGGGAATATCAAGTTGGTATTGCGTACGAACCTGCTTACGTAAGACATAATATCTGTTCGCGGTGTCCCATATTATTTAAAATCATTCCGAACACTCACCTGGTAAGAACCCTGCCCTAAAAGCCTTAGCGTTGCCCACAAAATGTCGCAATTCACAATTAGTGTGGATCGTACCACTTTTTAAAATTGGTTATATCGTTTTTCGTATTCATACCTTAACACTCACATTTTTAATCTGATATAATTTAAAACCTTTTGAATAAATAAAATACGAGTTACTTAAGTCCGTTAATTGAAATACATCGACAATTTTTTTGTTTTCTCCCTCGCTGGAATCCGGACCTGACATGAAAAACATTTTAGTAAACTTATTTACTTGTTTCAGCTAACTCAAATATTAGATATGTGCATTTTATTTTACTGAAAATATCGATAAACTGTGGACGTCGTCACGTGAAGTTAGGGAATACTAAATTACAATGGAATTAATGACAACGTCGATAGAAATTGATGTCGAGTTAAATGTGACGACGATATTGCGATGCCTAATAGAATAAGGATAGATAGACATTTTAACTCGCATAATACCATAGTTAGAAAATATACATAAAACTCAGACAATGGAAAGACAGCTTAAGTAACCTTTCACTAACACTAGAATTCTTGCTAGCAACCATGAAGTTGCCTTTATACTCTTTCAAATAAGGCTGCTCCAGGCATGGAAATCATGGTAGAATTGCTCTCTTTTTTGGTACATTTCCGAAGTTGGTGATACCGTGGTACTACCGAGACTTACTTGCTAAAATTTAAAATTCTAATTTTTCCCGATATGACAACATTCGTTTCGTTTATGCTCACTTTAATTGTTTGTCTGAAATTACATAAAGTATTTCAATTTTTGTTATTTTGTATTTTTGAATTTTTATACTTATTTTTTTAGCCAACGTTTTTAATAAATGTAACATAATCTTGCTAAATTCAAGTTTAAAAAAATATAATTATATTGCGTGAAATAACGACTATATGGCACAACGTATGATCGTCGGCAGTAAATTACCCAATTTAGAAACTATTGATTATAAGTTAGAGAACACTTTAATTTAATTTAACTGTTGAATTTTGTTTCCGAATACTTTTTCTGCCTGCTTAAATTTTGTGATTGTGAATTAAAATAAATGAGGTTGCCAGACTAACGAATATTCTAAAATGTACATTTTTTAAAAGATCTTTATTTTCCCTTTTTCAGGGGAAAAAATTACAGTTGATTCGTTTAATAATAATTATCTTCACGACGAGTATTCTCGACATTATGCGACCAATTTTCATTTCGCTCTGACGAGTATACTCGACATAAACAGTTAAAGGGTTAATTTTATTAAATTAAAAATTAATTTTCACTTATACCGAAGCCATTTATAGACCGATATTGTTAATTTCTATAGTATATCAATCAAAGATGTCTGCCTGTCATGAGTCAAAGAAATTATTTTGCACATTCCTCTTTTCGAAATAGCTTTGCTATTAACTGCCTGTGTTTGTTGTTTGATGCATCATCACTAAAAGAGAACACTGAATTAACGGACCTACGTAATGCGCAATCTTATTCTTATTGGTTCATGTCTGTCTGTAAATAATTTGTGGCGGGCAGTTTCTGCCTCCTTTTCAGCCGCTTGTAGACAAATTTGTATGAATTTATTTTTTCAAAATTCTTGATTATCTGCATTAGTTGAAATCTTCGAAATATCCATGTCAAGACAATGCAGACGACCATCATTTAGTCGACTCCCATAGTTATCAATGAATATGATAGAAACTACAAACGACATTAAAAGCCTCTTCTACCCATTTCGAAGGGTATACAAGTCTCAACAATATCAACTTAGCAAAAAACTTTTGTAACTTTTAAAAGTTTTATTTTTTTAGTGTGTTAAAAAAGTATAAGCGTTTAGTAAAGTTATTTATTATGTTTACATTCTTTTCTTGTATTCAGGGATACATAGTTTGTTGACAAAATTGTTAAAATAACAAGCAACACTTTGCTCCTACTGACAATTAATGGCAGTCACGGAAGTGTAATAACAATAGAACGAAAGGAAATGCTTGCATAGCAGCAATACATATTTATCATATTCAATTATGTGGGTAAAATAAAGTTTACTTGTAAATGAATGTGTTTATAATTCTTACTTACATGTGTGAATATCGCACACCCTCTTCAAAGGTGACACAACTCAAAATGTATTAACTTTTGGTTAATATATGGAAATTGCTGATTGTTAATTTATCTGCCCTTCTTTTTTGTTAATGTAAATTGTTGAAAAACATATTAACTGCACTGTACTGCAATCGGCAAGTATATCATATAAAACACAAATTAAATTATTTAATTACTTTAATGTTTGTATACCCTTCATAAAAATTAAATAGGTTTGACGTTCCGTTTGTAATTTCTACAATATTCATTTCGAACGCAACAAAGTATATACTCTTGATCCTTATAGGTGGAGAACTTAAATTAAGGATGTCTGTCTGTCCGATGTTGAAATCAACTTTCTGACGGCAGTAGGTAACCTAGGATCTGGAATCTTGAACGACTTAATCAGTGACTTCAGCTATTTGAAATCAGTCATATCGGTTCAGAAGTTCACGAGATATGGGCCTAAAATAATTTTTCTGGGTTTTTTGGTATTTAAAATCCTGCGGGGAAACGAAAATGCACATAAAATTCGCATATTATTTAATTTGCTATAAAAATGATTATCCAGAAGCGCCTATATAACATACAGACCTAAATATTGGACCGAATTAAAAAATTGTAAAAAAACCTCGAAATTTATAAATTAAGAAAGAAAACCGGATTCCTTTAATAACGGATATCACGAAAAATTCTACATTTTTCCAAAATTCTACATTTTTTCAAAATTTTAAATTTTACCAAAATTTTAAATTTTACCAAAAACAAAACCTTCATTCACCAAAATTTGACTATTCACCACAAAAATTTAAGTTTTACCAAAAAACCGAAAAGTCGCAAAAAATCAATGTTTTATGAACAACGTCAAAATTTTAACAAATTCGATGTTCAACAAATGTATAAAAAATATCCAAGTGTTGAATAAACAGAAAAATGTTGAAATTTACCACCCATCGAACAGAGCAAAAAGAGCCTTCGCTATGGTCACATTACATAAAAAGATGGCGTGCAGGTAAACATTGCTAATGTTGTAGAAAAGTATATAAAAATGCCTTGTTAACCGAAATCATTATATTTTTATGTGAATAATCAGGTATTTTTTAGTACCCGAAGGTTTTCTTGGTTGGTAACGTGTGTATTTTTAAGATCACTTTCAAATTCCATTTGTGTTCAACAGACAGATGCCAGTTAACCAAAAAGGAGCAAAGCATTTAGCTGGTTTAATTATCGCTTATATATATATATATATATATATATATATATATATATATATGTTTATTTATGATGTCCAGTTCCGAGTATCAGAATTTCCTTTGAATGTTTTTGGTAGTCATATGCTTAAAACGTTATTCTTCAAGTGAAAACCAAAGTGTGAAAATCAGTAACCGGCCAATAAGAAGACATAAGAAAGCGTTCCATGTTATAAGAAGCTTATACTCGGTTTTATTTATTCTAAAAATCAAGATAAATTTTTAAAACCCCATTTGGAAAAGTTGGAGATGTGAATTGTGCTAAAGGGTCTGGTCTCTGTAAAATGGATATCATGAGCTTAAATGCTTCTTCTGGTTAAGGTTTTGCAGGAGCGAATTTAAAAGAATGTAATTATAAACTACTGGGTTCTATTACAAAGTATACTCTAATACGATTGCGAATTTCATTTTTTTCAAAAACGGGATTTGTTACAGAACACCCTATGTTCTACTTGAACGTCATTCACAGTGAATGTTTTGAATTTTGACAATTTGTTTTGTAAACCGCGTTGTTGCATTTTCTTTTGTTCCCATTTTCTTATATACATATTTAATTTGTTATTTGGTGGGATAATTTAAACCGCCATCATGATATTTTGTAATGTATGTGTATAATCTACAGAAATAACCAGTCAACTTTTTTATTTCGCAAATTTGCTCGTGACTTGATTTTAGTTAATGTCCTGGTGTAAGAAGTAACACTTTTGCCTTTGTTACTGTCAAACGAAGAAATGATTCGAAACCCACCATTTTTAAGAAGTTCAGCCAGTACTGAACCTACCATCTCAGATCTGCCAGGTCAGGACAAAAACGTAGCTGATAAGCGCAGTGGAAACATAGCCAATAGACTGGTAGCCAATGATCAGCAAAATATGCAGCCAGCAACAATTGTCAATGTGCGAGACACTGCTGTCAGAGCAGAATAATTAGCTAAGGCAACTACTTGGAACAATATAGCCTTGACTCAGCAATGTGGTTCAACAGCCAAATCACCAAAGACATCGATCGAGCGACGCCAAGAAAATCTGCAGCCATCAGCCGCCTTAATAGAGATGCAAAAACAGATGCAGTTATTGAAACGCCAGTTATCCGAAAAACAACACAGCTAACAGAAAGTAAACGTAAGTGCCAACAGTTGGAGTCTTGTTTGCAGGAGTTAACACAAACAGTAAGTGGCCATAACCTAAACATATTAAACATGCCTAGTAGTTCCGCCATTGGTCTAACAAACACAACAACAATAGAGTCCCGTATTTTACAAACTCCGCAAACATCTACATAGTCAACGGCAATTTTACAGCACCCTATAACAGAATCCAGCGCCGCGCTGCTGCCAACGCAGCCTCTGCCAAATTCATTTAATTCGTACGCGCCATTTACAACAAACAATTATATGCCGCCATTTTCATCAAATTTTGTTGTCAACCAACAAACGCCTGCAACTAGCAATCTAAATGTAATGCAAAATGTACCAAACGAATTTACATTACCTAGAAAAATTCAAGATTTGCCAGAGTTTAGTGGTGAGCCAGAAGACTGGCCATTATTTTTCACTGCCTACATTCAGTCAACCGCTACATACGGATATACTAATTTTGAAAATAATCAAAGACTCCAAAAATGTCTGAGAGGCGAAGCTAAAGAAATGGTTTCGACGGCCAGAACAACTCGTACACAGCCAACTGAAAGAGGTAAAAGAATTGCAACAACATATGCCCAATCCCACACTTTTAGAAGAATTAGTCTTAAAACTCCCCATGAGTAAACGATTAGAGTGGGCCAAAATAGCAATAAATATAAATCCATACCCCACAATAGAACATTTTAGTGAGTCGTTAAGGTGAAATGGCAAATTTTATATGCATAGTTCAAACTGTTAATAGCGAACCAAAACGCAAAGTGCTACATGCAAATGAAAAATATCAACAGTAAAGAAAACCATAAAATTTATGATTGCCGCAAATTTTTAAAACTTACAATAGACAAACGCTGGGCCATGCTAAAGAAGATCCATGCTTGCTTCTCGCGCCTAAATATTGGACATTCAACAAGAGAATGCCGTAAAAAGAAAATGTGTCCAATGAAAGGATGTCAACGTAAACATAATAAATTATTGCACGATGACATTCCAAATAATAATACCCCTTTAGAGTCAAATTCCAAAATGTTTTAAGCTGTTGCAATGATAACAAAAAGGTGCTGTTTCGTGTACTTCCTGTTACGCTCTATGGAGAAAAACGAAGTATGGACATATAAGCGTTAATCGATTAAGGTTCTTCCATAACCATATTAGATAGAGAGGTTGCCGATTGCATTGGCGTACGTGGGAAAAGTGCTAATTTAAGCATCCAATGGTTTGGTGATCGCTCAGCCAAAGAAAATTCAATGACATTCAGTTTGAAAGTAAGTGGTGTCGGAAAGAAAAAGTGTCATTTATTAAAAAACGATTATGCCGTATCAAACTTAAATTTACCGGTGCAAAGTCTAAGTATCAACGTAATTAAAGAAGTTTTTAAAAACTCTTGGGGTTATATATCACAACAAAGAAAACGCAAAATTGAGATTAGTCTTTGATGCCGCTGCAAAAGTCAATGGAACTTCCTTGAATGATATTTGCTCAAAGGGCCTCAATCAATTTTATCACTGCCAACTCTACAGTTTTTGGAGTGAATTGTGAAATGTTTCATCAAATTATTATACAGCCGAGTGATAGAATATCTCAACGCTTTCTATGGAGAAATTGTAAACAAAACACTGAGCCTGATGAGTATGAAATGGTTGTGATGACTTTTGGAGCTACCTGCTCTCCATGTTCTGCTCTCCAAGCAAAATGCTAAAAATTTCATAAATCCACAAAAATGGAGGATTTGATATAAGAGGATTTACTTCAAACTCAAACGATGTAATATCAGCATTAGATGGCTCATCAGTTTCAAAAGTGATATCAGCACACGACAGTATCGAAAAGGTGCTAGGGTTATTTTGGGATTCAGCCTCAGACACATTTATGTTTAATCTTAAATTCAAAATGATTGATCAAGTAATTTCTGTCTTCGTATCCCTCGGTTTTATTTTACAAACGATAAAATTGAACAAATTCAGCTACATATTTTTGTTGGCGCTAGTGAAGAAGCCTTTGCAGCCGTCGCTTACTGGAGATTTGTTTCAATAAATGGCAGCATTGGCGTCCGTTTTATATGTTCGAAAACAAAATGTGCGCCTCTTAATAAAACTTCAATTCTCCGTTTAGAATTGCAGGCAGCATTACTTGGAACTAGAATAAAGCAAAACGTTTTAAGTGAACATAAGCTAGTACCATACTCGACAGTTATGTGGAGCGATTCAAAAACAGATTTAAAATGGATCTCAAGCAGCCATAGAAATTATAAGCCATACGTCGCACATAGAATAGCCGAAACACTAGCCTCAACTACTATTGACAATTGGAAAGGGATCTCTACTAGAGACAATATAGCCGATAATGCTACCCGATGCTACAATAATATTGATTTTTCTAAGTCGTGTAGATGGCTAAGCTGACCCACCTTTCTGAAACAACATGAGAATGATTGGCCAATCGATGGCGACAGTAACCTTCACTATGAAGAACGGGATGAAGAAGAAATAGAACCTAAAATTTCACTTTTAATTCAGAAAAATTGTTTTATAAATTTCGAGCGTTAGTACGAACGATTGCACAAATACTACGATTCGCAAAATTAAGCCGAAAGCAATGTGGCAGCTTAGATCGTCATGGAATAACAGATAAAGACTTAGAAAAAGCGGAAAAAATCTCGTGTCAGCATGTGCAAAGAGAACCATTTGCCAAAGATATAAAATGTATACAAAATTTTTTTTTTTTTTTTACTGTATTTTATTTTATTGAATCTTTCTATTAAAAGAAATTCACAATAAGTATTTAAATCTTATTTCTAAATTATTATTTACTAGTTAGTACCAACGTAATAACTAATTTTTTGTATTCAAATCTTAAAAATCTATCTTCTATTGTGTAGAGAGAGCCGCCTCGCTAGGCTCAATGTGTCAGTTCTTTTTAGTCTCTGGCGGCCATCAAATTGCAATAAATTGCGTGCTAGAGTGTTGGGATGGGCGACTAGTTTGTTCACGTATTTGGACGTGTATGTTTTAACTTCTTCGTAAATAGTGGGAACTTTGAGATCCCTATGTATGTTTTCATTTCTTATATACCAGGGGGTGCATACGATATGACGTAAAATCCTAGACTGTCTTCTCTGTAACTTCTGGATGTTTGATGCACAGGCAGTACCCCACAGCTGAATACCATATGACCATATTGGCTTTATAACGGATTTGTATAAAAGGACTTTATATTCCAAAGCCAAAGTTGAGTTAGGACTTAGCCAATGCAGTTGATTTGTTCGAAGCTTTATTGACGTTATTTTTGCCTCAATATGACGGGACCAAGTTAGGCGCCGATCTAGGTGGATACCTAAATATTTAACGTGCGTTTCCGCTGGAACCGTGGTATTAGTTATTGTGATTGGTGGACAATTTTGCCTTCTAAGGGAAAACGTTACATGAGCACATTTTGATGGATTTACCTTTATTCTCCACTGTTTTAGCCAGTCTTCTAGCTTATGAATATGGGACTGCAGCTTTTCAGATGCATCCTTTGGATCATTACTAACACTTATAATTGCAGTGGCGTCTGCAAAGGTTGATGTGTATGTATGTGGGCTTGTCGGCATATCCGCTGTATAGATGATATATAATAGCGGCTCTAGCACACTACCTTGAGGTACTCCTGCACTGATTTTCCCACATCTTGAAAGCTGGTCCTTTGACCTTACTTTAAAAGTTCTACCGGACAAATAGCTTCTTATAAGCTTGTGGGTGTTTTCAGGTAGAACCCGAACTATTTTAGTAAGTAGCCCATCATGGCAGACTTTATCAAATGCTTGGGAAATATCTATAAATAAAGCTGAACAGTATTGCTTCCTTTCCAAAGGCGATCTAATAATGGTAACGATTCTATGAACTTGTTCAATCGTACTATGCCTCGCTCGAAAACCAAACTGATGATCTGGGATAACGTTTTGTTCATTTAGAAAAGGAGTTACACTCGAGACGAATAATTTTTCAAATATCTTTGACAAAACTGACAGTAGGCTAATTGGCTTGTAGGATGTAATTTGCCTTGAGTCCTTTCCAGGTTTCGGGATCATAACAATTTCAGACTTCTTCCAAGAGCATGGGAAGAAGCCGACGCGCAACATGGCATTAAATATGTAAAGTAAAATTCTTACAGCTGAATTTGGTAAGTTTTTTATCATTGATCCTGTTATACGATCAGGTCCAGGTGATTTCTTTATATCCGTATTTTTAATTGTCGATTTTAAAGAAGACAACCGAAATTTCATAGGATCATTCACGATGTCGCTAATAATTGGAATAGTGGAATTACTTATATCATGTGGTGCGAAAACCTTCTCTAAGTGCTTTGCGAACGCATTTGCCTTTCACTTGAGTTTTTAGCCCAAGTATGGTCTTCAAGTCTTAGTGGGGATTCGTAAGCAATAGGACATTGTAAGTGCTTTACAGCTTTCCACAGACTATAATCCGTGTTTTTCATTGGATCCAAGTTTTTTAAAAAGTTGTCGATAGCGAGTTGGTGTTTCTGTCCCAATATACTCCGTAAGTTTTTTTGGCATAAGTTCATTTGCATTTTTATGTGTGGTGAACGACTATTTTGCCATTGTCTTCTTAGTCTTCTGTTCTCAATGACGAGCATCTGAATATCTGCTGTTGCCTGGTACGTTATTATTTTAGCTGAAGGCTTTGTTGGCGTTGCAGCTATGGCTGCGGCAGTCACGACGTCTGTAAAATGGTCTACAGCTGCTTTAATATCAGCTGGATTTCTCAGTGGGATATTCAAAGCTAAGTGAGAGCTCACATACATTTTATATTTTAACCAATTCGTGTTTTTGTTCGGGTAGAAACTAAGGGTTTTAGGTGCAGTGACAAAACTGTCGTGTAAAATAACAATTGTAGGTGAATGATCAGAAGTTAGGTCATAGGATGAATTAACTAAGAGTTGATCGCGTTTGATGTTTTTTACTATAGCAAAATCAATAAGGTCTGGCAACTTATTAAAGTCTGTGGGCCAATAGGTGGGTTTACCGGCAGATACGACGTCAAGCTTGTTTGCTTCAACTGTATAATACAACTGCCTACCTCAAGGACTAAGGAGTCTGGATCCCCAATATGTGTGCTTTGCATTGTAATCGCCAGCGGCAATAAATTTTTACCCTAGCATAGCAAAGAACCTGGCAAATTCATGGTGTTCGATTTTATGCCTAGGCGGGCAATACACTGATGAGACTACAATTTAAAAATCTGTAAGATTTATGGTCGTGGCTTGGAAAAAGCCCTCTCTGAATTCAGGCAATGGAAAATGCCTTACGTTTTTTCGGACTATAATGGCAGTCCCACCACATGCCCTTTCGCTTGGGTGTTTGGTGTCATATATAAAATACCCATCAATTCTAAAGCAGTTTTTTATAGTGAAGTCTGTTTCAGAGACTAATAGTATGTCTATATCACGTGCTAGCAGGAAGTGTTCTACTTCATATTTATGTTGGAAGAGCCCGTTAGCGTTCCAGAAGCATATTTTTAACTGGTTCATTTTTTGCCAAGCAAAACTTGCAGAAGCATGTTTTGGGTTCGCATCATTTCCTGAAACATACCCTGCATATTTGTCATGAAATTATTCATTGTCTGTATTAAGTTCTCGATCGAGCTCGAATTGTTGGTCAGGGGTGTCTGATCACCCTCTTTTAAGACGTGGGCATATGAATGTTTATGCGCATTAGAACTTTTGGCATTCGCATTAGGTAAATCATTTCTCAATGTTTGGGCATATGAAAAGTTTGGCTTAGTGTGTGGCTGTGTAGCTTGTGTACTAGCAATAGAACCAGCATGAAGCCGAGGAAATTGGGAAGCTTTATATTGCTCATATTCAGGTTTACGTACGACTTTCGCATTATCTTTTACATATTGAAATACTTTGCAGCCCCTGTAATTTGCTGTATAGTTTTCACCACAGTTGCTGCATTTTTTGACCTTGGGGTCTGTTTTTGAAGAAGTGCATTCCAAAGTCCGGTGCGCATCACCGCAAACAACACATACAGATGGTAGCTTGCAGTAGGATTTCGTGTGTCCGAATTCCTGGCAGTTGGTTCTGTTTAAAAGGTAGCGCAAATTATATATAGGATGAACCGAGTTTTTTGATGTAAGCTGCGATGCATTAAACACGATTTCAACACGATGCATAGGTTGGGGAACTTTATTCTTATTTAAAATATTGCGCACTGACCTTACGACATAACCTTCCACCTCTATGGCACTTTTTATCTCCTCAGTGGGAACAGAACTGTCAATGCCCTTTATAATGACACTTTTTAGTTGATACATATAATAGCTCTTATTATCTGCATCGAGACGACTTGCGATTAGGCGATAATTCTTCTCAGTGTGGGCTTGGATCTTCGTTTCTTGTATCTGTCCTCTTCGTACAGAAGCCACATAGAAATTTTCTTTGCCTACGAGTTGGGACAGCAATATACAATGGCATTTGATGTTTGTTCGCGCAAGTAGATTGGTGGGGGTTTTTGTTCCCTTACAGTGGGTTCGTTATGTTATTTTTATTATCCGGGGTAGCAAGGACAGAAAATCTATTTTCACTTACCGATGTTGCAGCTACTTGATGAGAACCATTATATTGCTTCGCGGTTCGCTCTTGTGAAGACTTAGGACTCGCCTTTCTCTTCGTTATGGTTATGTACCGATCCATACCAGTTTGCACGCGTTTAGATGCAGTACTTGGTTCTATTTCTTGTGCTATTTTTTGTGTATTATTTGTTTCTTTAGTTTTATTTGTTGCATTCGTTGTTTCTGTAGCAGATATATTTATATTTGCTGATAAAGAACGCGTTCGGTCAATTGGCCTGGCGGTTAAAAAAGCACTGTCATCTTTTTTTTTATTATTTATATTATTTATTGCATTATTAGCATTTGTGTAAGAGAAAGAGTAATAAGCATTGTTGTTATTACCTTTTATATTTTTTTCGTTAATGTTTGGTGCGCTCATACACTCACTATCAATTGTTTAAACAGGTTTAACCATGCACTTTGTTATTGTCTTTTTTATCACACACAATATTGCTTTTTATTTTTTGTTATTTTGTTGTTACTAACTGTTAACTGTGTCTCTGCACTTGTTCAATTTTTAAAATAAAAAAAGTCACCTTAAATGAATTTAAATTATGCGCTTAAAGTGAAGTACGTCTTTACTCAAACGAAGTTTACACATTTATCAAAATGTATACAAAATTTAGTCAAATGAATGCCATTCATCGATGAAGATGTGTTACTAAAAGTTATTGGAAGGATCGATGCAGCCAGCAGTTTACCGTATAGCACTCGCTGCCCCACAATATTGCCCAAAAACAATTACTTTACTACCCTTCTTGTAATGCAAAATGAAGCATCAAAACCATGAAGCAACGATCTGCGAAATTAGGAAAAGGTTCTGGATTCCTCAACTAAGGCATGTTCTTAAAAGTGTTGTATCGAAATGTTTTATGTGCAGGAAAAATAACGCCAAGCCCGAAATACCTGTGATGGGCCCACTACCTGTGGATCGCCTTGAACTATACATTTATCCTTTTATATACACTGGGCCGTTGAATGTTAGTATCGGGGGCTGAACTGAAAAAAGATGGGTAGCATTGTTTACATGCCTGCCTATTCGTGCAATTCATCTAGAATTGGGCCATGATTTGTCAACGGATTCCTGCATTATCGCTTTAAAAAATTGTATGAATCGCCGAGGCGTTCCAATGAGAATTCGGTCAGACAATGGAAAAAACTTTGTTGGTGCAAATGAGGAAGCCAAAAGATTTGAAGAGGTTTTTGAAGCTGATCGAATTCAGCATGTGGTATCTACTACGGGCATTGCCCGGCGAATCCGTCCGAATGCGGAGTATGGGAGAGAATGGTTCAGTGCGTCAAACGAGTCCTTCGCCAAACATTGAAAGATATATCCCCGAAAGAACATGTATTGCAGTCACTCCTCATCGAGGCTAAAGATATAGTAAATTCACGACCGTTGACCCATTTACCAATTTCTCCTCAGGAAGAAGAGCCACTCACTGCAAATCATTTCTTATTGGGAATGTCAAACGCTAGTCAGACGCCAGTGGTGAGCGTTCCTGACAGCAAACTACTAGTCATTAGAAAGCAGTGGCGTATCGCGAGCGCCTTAAAGGATAGATTCTCGAAGCGTTGGGTGCTGGAATAGTAAGTTACATCCGTAACAGGATTAATTTCCAAAGATGGTGGAAACCCGCTGGGATATAAAACTTATACTAAATAAATGTGAATATTTGTATGTTTTGAAATAAAGTTTATTATTATGCCTGCATTAAAAAAAAACGAAACAATTGTTTAATTGACATATGTTTGTTGTTGCTAATTTGCATTGACAAGTAATACTGTTATAAACATAGGATTTGATTTTATATATGTACATACACATGTGTATGTATGTATTTTGAAAGTAGTCTAACGAGGCCATTCCTGTGACTACGTTACTTGTTTGAATAAACCGTGAAAATCCGCGCAATATGTAGTTACTGTTTTCTTTATTTGACTTTACTTTCAATGATGCATTTATACTGTCTATTTATTCAATTTAAATTAAAATTATAAATTATGTAAAAATTGTTTTGTACTACATTTGAAATTACAAGTTGCCCTGCATGATTCAATTTTATTAATACACTTTGACAAGAATATCAAAGCAGCTCTTGGTTGAAGAACAAACAATTGTTTAAAATCGGTGATCTGGTTACGAACTTTCTTTTTTGTTAAAAAATTTTGGGAAGTTAAAACAAAAACGTGCTTAATTGATAATATTTTGGGTTTCAATAAAGAACTTGTTTCTATTTAATTATTCTGCAACAGTCGTCTCCTAATATTTTTGGGTTTTAATTTTATTTGATTGATCTTTCTAATAAGAAATTTACAATAATTATTTAATCTTATTTCTCAAATATTATTCAATAATGTTATCAATAACGTTATTTTGTAGCCGCAAGCGTCTAAGTGATTAAACCATTATCTTATTAAAATAGCAAGTGCTAGATTTCTAAACAAGATCAAAAGTATAACGAAAACAAGGGTAATGAAAATGGTGTGGGGATGCTACGGTATTTTTTTAAATAAAAAAAGTACTGAAAAAGTACAATAGAACGGAATTTTCCATACTGTTTCATATACTATGTATGTTTTACACTCCTGAAAGACGTTTGCTTTGGTAGACAAAAAGGAGTTATAACACTCTTTGGGAAGAGTGCGCTTTGTGAAGAAAGAACGACATAAAATTTGATGCGCTAATTCGTAAATATATTTAAAACACGCGTCTTACTTGCAGATATTCCTCGTAATATTCATACTTACCCTGATAAACTTTCGCTGCTGTTTTATACTCATTTTAAACGCAACCATTTGAGTTAGAAGCAAATTTTCACTTGAAGTTGCAAAGTTGGTCGTTGTTTAATTACTTTTTGTTGAAAACACACATGCGACAAACGCATTAATGGTGAAGACGATGACGACGACAACAAAAAAAACAGCGACAGTATAAAACAAAAGTTGGCAACAGAACAAAACAGCAGCATCGTTAGACTACAGTAGCAAGGGCAGTAGCGGAGCAAACCGCAAATCGTGTGTGCTGCTTTCGACAATTAATAAAAGTTTACTGTAACAATAAAGTCATTCTTGAGCAACACGTAAAGAAACTTTGAAAATTGTGCCCCTGGGGAAAAGTTGTTATTAAAATGCATACAACACATCATCACGCTATTTTTGTACATTGTGTCGTGTCTCGTTGCTGTTGTTGTTGCCAATGTTGCTGGAGCAAGATACATATGTCTTTGTTACCTCCTCTCAAATTGTTAAATTGCAACAAGCAAGTGGCAATGAAAAATTATCTCAACATATTCATATTAATAATGCAAATACTTTCAATCTTCTCATTTGGTTAAGGGTCTTCTGTCCATTTTCCTGTCGATTATTTCACGGAATTAAAGTGCGTTCATTAGAATTTCAAAATCACTACATTTCCAACACGTATATTTTTTTTAATCGAAAATCACAAACAAACAAAATAGCCGGGCGCAGGCATTCAGCCACGTTTTGAAAGGACGAGAAGTTTCTACTGCAACTGCAAATGTCGAACTGAATAAAAATAACAAACTTTGGCAGCCAATAGCATTGTATCCAGGCAACATTTTGAATATTTAACACCTGTTCCCCCCCTCTCTTGATTCCACTATCTGAATTTAGGACAATAACGTTGAAATATAAAATTTATATTTTAAAACCGGCACAGTAAACTGATATTATTTTTACTACCGCAAAGGCTCTGGATATTTGAGATATTTTTAAACAATTCAACGCGAATTAGTTGCATACTTTTTTTGTTGAATAAGAGATGGACATTTTGTACATTCCCCCTTTAATAATCTTAAAGATTTTAATTTGACAACAATTATGACCGGGAAGAATCTGAAACGATCGAATTTAATTAGATTTATCTATTCTATTTTTATATTTAGAGTCGTCGACGGCAGTGGAAACATAAATGAAGAAATTGAAAAAGTTTGAGTAAACGATATTTTGTTTGCCTTACGTTGGGATGTAATCGCAGCAAAAACTTAACTTTGAATTTTAATTACAATAACTTACTGCATACATTACATATTTGCCACACCCTGCATTACTAATAATCTATTCAATAATAGCTTCCTTACTATATCTTACGTTGTAGGTTTTTGGAACGAATTTCCGTCATCCCTTGTCAAGTTTGGCTTGGAGACAAAACGGTTTCGGCTATGTGCCATCTTCAGTGTCACTTCTCGTTCGGTTTGTATCCAAACCAAACTTGACAAGGGATAACGGATATTCGTTCTAAAAATCTATATCAAAACACCCTGTCGGAATATCAAATCAAGAGTATCTTATAGTACTTATGTTATTATTCAGAAATTCAAAGTATTTACTTAAGTATTATGAGTTGCATACGATTATATTTGAAATAAAAAATAATTTTTCAAGCAACTGCTTTTACATTTTTTTTTAGAATTATAAAAACCTTTTTCGATTAAAGCCCGATTTGCACAACATACATATCGCACACCCATTTCAAACGTGACACAACTCAATACGTGACATTTTTCAGAAAGCGCAAAAGCTATTTTTAAACTTAATAAATATTATGACTCTTTTGGTAAATTAAAATTGTAAAGTAAGTAAAAGTAAGTGAAAATGAATAAAATTATTAAAAAACTGATAATTATTATTTCAAGATAAATAAAAAAAAGAAACAAATAAAGGAATTAATTCATTTAATATGAGCTTGTGCGTTTTGTCAACAATTTACATTCACAAAAAACCACGCCGAATTTTGTGTCTGAATAGAAAAGTTAAGAATACAGAATTTCCATACATTAAAGCAAAAATAAGAAATTTTGAGTTATGTATGTCGCCTTTGAAGTGGGTGGGGTGTTGGATGGATATGTGGTTTAAGCGTGTTGTTTAAATGTCTTATACTACAACTTTCACCGTTATTGAAATCGATTTCGAAACCGTAAAACGTTGTAGTATGCCGATGATTTCCGATATTTATATACAAACATAAATAAATTTATGTTTTATTCAATTGTTGTAGACTGGTTAAAATTTTTTTTTAAATATTGGAAGTAAAAAGAGCATAACTTCCATGGGGGCGTCCTAATGAACTGTCTTACCTCAATTCACATTTAAAGTTGAAGAGGGCGTATTCCAAATAGTTGAGCTGACAGTCCTATCGCTATGTGCTATGAAATCGAGCCATCACCTATCTAAACAATAAGTGCAACCGTGCTAGATCTTCCCACGTTGTTTCCGATGATGTGAAAGGCATCGATACATCTATATGAACCGTTTAGTTCAGAAATCGTAGCCACAATCCAGTCGCTGAGCGAAACTTCAGGGTTTCTAACCGCAAATAAGATAATAAATAGTTGCCACGTTGGATGGTTCAATCCCAGCACCTTTCCATATACCTTCAAAAAGAGCTACCACCTGCTTGAAGAGTACTTCAGATTAGATTCTCCCACGGAACCGTTCTGCATTGTCACACCGAAGGGTAGACCCTCGATAAGCCTGAGTCTCACGCTCATGCTTCTAACATTAAGGCGCATTTTTAGACGTAGGAGGATAAGGGTTTTCAACACTGTCCACATGAGGTTTGAAGTGCTTTTATCGAACAGACAAAAAAAATCTAGATTTGCCTTTTGGGACTTGAAGACCTCTTCGCAGTTTCTTTGCTAGAACGGAGAGTAGTTTGACAGCTGCTAAGCGTGTTCACAGGTCCTCGCTTCACAATCAACATGGGGGTGGTGATAAATTTAGTAATGTCAGATTCGAGTTCAGAAACTTCTTACTGGTAAGATCCCATTTGAGCTGCTGCATTTTCGCATTGTATTGTTGTTATTTCTTTTCCACACTTAGAGTTTTCAAAAAACTAATTAAGAGAGTTCTCGTTTGTCTTGGGATTGGTTTGGCTTAGCAATTTACCATGAACACGCACATGCCGGACCACTGTTTTTAATTCTCAAAAGGTAATTTAAAATGTTTGTTCAGTCATAAAGCACTTATAGCACTTGGTATTCATGACCAACATTGCAGCTTCGAGCGGTGATAATCTACAAGCAATTGTCAAAACACCATTCACAAGAAGCCAGATATTAATGCGACCTATGCCCGAAAAAATTATTGGTCTATACGTTTTCAAAAATGATGATGGTCAGAACTTTGCCACCAAGCCGCGACTTGTACAGAGCTATGATTACTAACTTTCTTCATTGGACGGCATTAACGTTTCAGACATGTAGTTAATCACTACGATCTTCTTGTCACAATTGGGCACTTGAAGGCTAATATTTTTAGTGTTATTCCTGAAATATAGCTAGTTTCAATTTAGATAATATGTAAAAATTATTCTTCCAGGTTTCGACGTGTTCGCTTTAAAAGTGTGTTTTAAATAAATAAAGCTAATTACATGGGTATTGAAAACATGATTCTATGTTTTACTGTAGTTTATAATTCTGTCTCACACAAAAAGTAAGAACAAAATGTGTTGGCAGACAAACCAGATTCCACTTAAACAATATTGGGAATGAAGAACATTCGTGTTACGAGTATTTCTCCTGTTTCGTCCACAAATTTACAAAAATGTTAAACAAACATGATGAACGTTTAATTCGCAATTAAACAAGACAAACATTGTGATTTTTATGCAGTTACAAACGGGAGCACAAGTTACAAGTGTTGTTTTGATCCAACAATTGTGTAGGGTGTATATAATAACACATCTTTTGAATAAAAACGTTTCCAAGAGTGAAAATTCTGTGTCAAAAATGTGTGTTTACTTTACCTCACTTACGGTATATTAAGGCCATTCATTCCGTTTGTAATTTCTACGGTATTGGTATCCGACTCTGTAATGTGTTCATATTCTGGATGTTTATTGAATACCTTTCTAACGGCCCTAGATAACTTATGACCTTGACATTTGATATTTAAAATTTGCAACACCGGTCCACTAATTCTGGCTGTGAAGGATTTTAGCAGTAAGCCCATGTTCGTAATCTACCTATTGAAATCATTTCCGCAAAAGCAACCAATTAAGGGAAAATTATTAAACTATTTTATTCGGCTTTAAAGTCCGTATGGAAGGAACAAAGTCACTAAGTATAATTTAAAATTTCAGATGTTTATCCCTTAATATTGTATTTTACCATAACTGGAGGCCGGAAATAAGTAAATAAATATTTTTTGCAAAATTAAAATAAGGTTTGGTTGTTAAAAATGTATAAAAAACTTTAAATCGGAAAAATTTCATAGCAAATCTAGCTATACTACGAATAAAATAATATGAAAATAATATATTGCGGAAATCGATGAACAAATCTTGATTTTATTCAGAATTAAGTAAAAATATTTCACTTTGACAAAAATAGTGGGATTTTTTTTCAAAACCGTCCCCAGTAAAGGAATTATTTTTTTACGATTCTTGAAAGCAAGTGTTATTAAATAATGTTAAGGGACTTTTACGGAAACTGGTTATTCCTGAAAAGTCTGTGTGTAATAAGAACTCATCGGTAGGGAAATTAAATACGCATGGAAGATTTGTGCTGTTCTTAGCAATATTAACCGGATTACAAGGCAAGTTTTGTTTCGTTTTATGCGAATGCGATAGTCGCGAAAGAGTTAATCATGACCAAGGAAAAAATGGCCCACGAAAATTTAACACCAGAAAAAATGTATCTGAAAAACAAAATGAAATCTATGAACGAGTATCGTGAAGGCTTTCAATACCTTAAAAGGAAATACAACCGAATCAGCGATGAAAACTTAAAGGAGGAATATTTGTAGATCCACAAATACAAGAGCTTATTTGTGAAGTACTCAGAAGACAGAACCTGGGTTTTTGTAATGTGTGTTACAGTTTTGAAAAACAAAATAAAAAACTGGCAAATCATTCAATAGAGAGGCATATGTATATAAAGGAGATGCAATAGAAAATGGTTAGAAGGAATTTTTGCAGATTTTTGTTGATTGATTCGAAGAAAATGTGAGAACAAGAAATACTAAAAAATAACTCAATTTTCCGTAGCACTTTTTATTGTTTGGAAGTTTTCTATAATTTATGTTTAATGAAAGATAATGAATAATAATGAACAACCGTACTCGAATTTTAGTGTAACCGCCTAATAATGGGGCCATATTATTAAGGATTAAAAAAAATTTTATTGATAGAAAATAAAATAAAAAGAAGTTAAGTTACGGGATTTAAACCTTTCAAAAGTGTGCTATTTTTATTTATAATAAGATTTTTTCGTAGACTAGAAGCTATTAAAAATTCACAAAAAAATCGAAACAAAAACTAAATTTATGAAATTGTAAAGAAAAAGAATTTTGGCAAACTTTAAAATTTCGCCAAAAAATTAAAATTTTATTTTCGATTAATGAGGTTAAATTAAAAAAAAATACGAAGTTTTTTAAAATCTATTTATTGGAATGATATCATGTTTTGTTGTTGCAATACTCATGGGGCATGTTGCAGTGTTGCCAATTTTACGCCTCACTCTCCATGAAAACAGAAACAATTCCAACACTAAAAGTTTGTAGTAAACGTAGCAGCAGCTGCTTAGCATGATTGTGTAACTTTGCTCAAAACGTAAATTGTTAGTGCTGCAGTTTATAAACACGAGATTTAAAAGTGCTCACGCAGACCTTGTATTGCAGAAAAAAATATGAATTAGCCCGCTAGGACAAAATTTGTATGCAATTTTTACGAATTAAAACTATTTTTTCAAGGGAACAACTGCTTGCTACGATTTATTGGGATTTTCAAACTACCGGGGTACGAATTATAGTGATTCCCCTGTATCTTTGTTTCTTGTTTGGTGAAGGGTATTAAAGATTTGCCACGCCCGAGTGTTTGTTTATTTTTATGTTTGTTCAGCTTTTAGTGCATTATTTTCCTCTTTGGCAGAAATAAAACTATCCGCGTTTCTTTATAATGAATGTGTATTAACTGTAATTTGATTTGGTCTTTATCAAACCAATCAAATCACCAATTTTGTTGGCACGTTTATGTTATTCTATTAAAACTAAAACGACTTCAAATTGTTTTATGCGGATAAAAACATCATGGCATTCAAAAGCTCGTCTGTACGCCTGTGAACAAAATAAATCCTAAATCAGTTAAATTATGCTAAAATATATTGTTACAAAGTAATAGTCAAAGATGTGTGAAGCGACCTATTGTACAAATACGCAATATTATAAACATAAAGCAAAAACAAATTGCGTAGCAGAAATTCCCCGAACCGCGATTCAATGCAGAAACAAAAACAACTTCTACAGCAAGAAAAAGTAAACAAAAGACACACACACTCAAACACATATACAAGACTACTAAGCCAGCAACTGAAATAAATGATGCGCGTATGTTCGAGACATTTCAAAAAGCGGCCGTGATCGGTATATAAAGGCGCCGTCCACCGCACAAGGCATAATTGACTTTGATATTTCATAAAGTGAATATCTGTGCGTACAAAAGTGTTAAGTATAAATTAGTACTGAAGAGTTGTAAATAGAGTCTTAATTGCCGACTAAAGTTGTGCACTGATAAAATTATAAAGGAGAGTGTATTTTAATATTTGCAATTAAACGAACCCTACAAAATAACTTTTATTGCGGTAATAAACGTAACAATATTATTGGATAAAGAAGAAAAGTAAATTGTTAATTTTCTTTGGTATAAAAATGTCCCCAAGCTAGTCAGCTGTCTAGAATTGAGATCGTATTGTACGTATCAAGAACTTGGTCCTCATTTGAACTCAGTACTTTTAACGGGCGTCATTTTTGGATCGGAATTCGGCCTTATTTTCACATTTATGTTTTTGTGCAGATACATATTCACATCTTGCTTATTTTCAAAGAACCAAACCAGTAAAAACAATAAACAACGATTCACACTATGCAACCACGATCAATGCAACCAAAAAATATCAAAATGTTTTTATAATTTTTAAAACCTCGAAAGCAAACACGAAATGAAAACATAGGCACTACTACACACTATGCATGCTTGGTGGCATAAACATGTTGCAAAGAGTGTTCCTACCATTACGAAATCTTCGGGTTTGCTTCGTAATAAATTTACAATCAAATTTTGTTTAAATTATATAAAGAAAATAAATTGAATTAACTGAAACACAATTAACTCAATGTAGTAACTATATAACTCCAGTTTAAAAAAAGACATATTCTGTTTTTATTTTATTTTTAAATTTTTGTCCTCAAAAATATTTTTGTCTTAAGAAAAATAGTTTTTTCTTTTCTTAAAGGTGAACTGAAGGGTATAATTTACGAAAACTTTGAATTTGCTGCTGTTAGTATTTGGCAAAAGTCAATTACCAATCACTTGTTATTGTAATTAAAAACTGAATTCTATTTGTAATTGGAAATTTTCAGTTACAATTACTAATAATTGATAATGGCTACTTTTAATTACCCATTACATGTGATATAATTGGCAATTAAAGTGCAATTGTCAACTAAAATGTGCCCACATTTGCTACAAGATCTATAAGAAAATTAAATTTCAATTAATTATAATTTCAAAGTATCTTTCATTTCAAATCTCTAGTATCATGTTTTTATAATTGGAAACCCTAACTGTAAGAATATTGATTACATGAATTTACTTACAATCAATTTATGAGCGCCGGAAAGTGTTTACTTCTCTTGTCGATATTATGTCAACAACTCGTGTGAAAAGAATTTCGATAAGGAAATTGCAAAATGAATCAAGAACAAGAAGAGTGTACAAACAGCAAATTGGCAAAATATTTAAATAAACTTTTTGAAAACCGCTCACATTCTAAAGCAGCGAGCGTACCATTTAATGAATAAATTTCAGAAACAATGGCACGATACCGGAAGCGATTTATAATAAAGTTTTTAGCCAACTGTGCTTTAAATTTCGAGTAAAATCTAAGAATTAAAAAGAGAACAATTAATTAAAGTCTTAATAAAATACGTACAAATCTATTTAACGCATATTGCGATATTGTTTTGTTTTAAGTATTTTAAGTGTTGATGTATTTGGAAAATAAAAATATTGAACACTGCAAATAACAACTAAGTCATGCCAACAAGTACTGCTTAGTAATAGAAAGGTTAGATGAGGCAAATATTTAATAAACTAAACGTAACCACTAAGGAAATGGATACTATAGCATGTGTTTGGTATGTCGCAGTCAGGTCGAATTTGCCACATCTCGTGAATGCCATTCGACAGAAATTCGATGCCGTCGGAGATCAATAACAAATTTATTAAGTGATATATACACTCTCGATCAGATGACTGGAACCACTTAAATTCCTGTTTTTCCTAGGCCATTTCTTTTTGAATTATTTTTTCTAAACAGCTAAAATTTTACTGCTGTCAGGGAGAGGATTTTCTTTATATTACAAAAATATCAACAACAAAATAGAAAACTTGTTTCAACAATATCATAAAGTTTCTTTTTTATAATTTAATAATAAGAACAATGAATATTAACTTTTCCGACAAGATTTCACACATTCGCTTTTTTATTGAATCGTAAGGTGATTTCAAATAATACAAAGAAATCTTATGCCAAGAGATCTGAATGTCTCAAATTAATGATTCTATCGTCAAATTGTCTTCTTCCTAGGGAAAGCCACCCCCAACATTTTCAATTATGTTTAGGTCGGAAGAATTTGGTGGCCTATTAAGGAGACGAAGAGAAGTTTGTAAGAGGCGAGAAACTGAAACGGAAGAAATAAATCCTGTTTTATTCATTTATTAGTTTAGTTTTCTTCATGATATGAATATTATTGATCTTATTGTTAGTTCCAAATGCTTCAAAATGTTTTATTTTATATTGAGTTCTTTATGTTCAATCTTATTTTTGGTGACGTTAGGTCACTATTATTATTTTGGTACGTATTATAAAGAAAAATTTTCTTTTGTAAAAGGAAGATGCGAGAGTGGAAGGAATATATACAAATGAAAAATATCTTGTCAAAGATAAAATATAAATAAATATATTAATTTAAACATTATTAAAAAATAATTTTATTTTTTGGAACCTAACCCCACTTTCTCTGCTTCGAACAACACTGTTTATTTTTAACCTAACTCCATCTTTTGTATTCGTTCTATGTTTCGTACAACAAAAACATACGGAGGTCTTATTTTTGGATCCGAACTACTGCTTTGTGCTAGTACGTATTTTTCCGAATATACCGTGTTATTGGGGCGTTACCTAGACATCTCTCTGAGATATAGCTTTACATCACTAGGATGCCACAAGCGTAATGTTCCCTCAGCTTATGATCAGAAACCTGTTATTCATTATGTTTAACTTCCTATTATAGAATTTCCAACGCTCTGAGAGAAGTGGAGCTATCATCATTCTAATAATCCTTCTAGTATCTAACTACACAACGGCTCTCTGCTTTTAATAGAAATATTCCTTTATTTCAGTCATTCTCGAATTGTTTGTTTTAAGAGAAACATTGTTTTGGCAAAGTTGCAACAAGTAAACATGTCTTCTGCACACTCGTCAAATGCACTGCTCAATGCTACTGGGCATGACCTAAGTTAAATTATTTCCAGCGTCCCTTCTGTAGCTCCCTTCATATATATCATCTATCATATCATATCTAGGATGTGTCGGAATTATCTTTGTTTTGTCTAGAATTCTGTTTGAATCTAATGGAGAAGTAACTTTAAGCACTTTATTATTAAATTAAGAAAAAACTCACATTAAACTCGGTAGAGAAAATATGTAAGAACGACAGCTGCAACAGGGCCACCATCAAAGAGTATTGCCGAATCGAAGGTGTAAATAACAAAGTTGGATCTTAACAATATGTATACACAAATGGCAAAAGTACAAAAGTTTTTCAAGGTTTGGTGCGATCAAAAAAAGTACGTACGGCAGGGACAAGGCGGCACAAAATTTCCATAGGAACTGAGGGAGAACCCAATATGGAGCCAGGCTTTTTCTGCAAACTAAGCGGCAATTTATAATTTGATAGGTATGAAGGAGTCTGTGGAAAACGTGGCCAACACGGTCGGGTTAGGCTCTTCAACTAACACGAAATAAACACCAAAGAGCGTTCCACATGCATTGCTAGATTTTTTAGAGTCAGACGATGTGGTGGCTGAGAGTTATCGTGAAATGCCCCAGAAGCCACCAAAACTGATCTTCACATGCACGCCCCTTTTAGCAATATCCTTGCAGAGGAGATCTGCATCCAAAAAAAGATGCCAGAAGCGAATGACTGACCGCCTGTATGGTTTAACAAAGGCAGAGTTGGAAGAGCAAAAGTGGCACAATTTGGGGATGGAAAAATTGCGACTAATGGAAGCGGAAGATAAAGCCGTCAGCTTTTGGAGCTAGAGGAGCTAAAACATACATTAAGATCAAAATATATTTTTTAAAGGAATTGTACCTGAAAGTAATTAAGTTCTGTCTTATAGTTTTAAAATATAGTATAAGTTTTATTTAAGTAAACTAACTGTGTACTTGTTTTTGTAAAGAATTAATAAATTTTCTTTCTTTAATTCATTTTGAAAACATTCATATTTTATTGTTGTTTTCAATATAAATTCAAGAAGAATATTTATTTGTGAATAATGAATTGTTTTACTTTTAAAGTTTTATATAGCTTTCTCTTTTTTATTTTTTAAGTTTTTTATTTCTTTTCTTTTAATTCAAATATGATAAAGTTAGTGAAGTTGGCTGCGATTTATTATTTATATATAAAATATACATAGTACATACATACATATAAGGTTTAATTGGGATAGAAATTTATTAGAGATTAATTTTATTCCGAATATTTTAGGCTAAAACTATCTACATTTTCTATATCAGTATTGCATTTAATATAAACGCAGACGTTAAGCAACGCACAGCAAACATTTGTTATTTTTGCTACCTTTTCTGGAACGTAGTGCAGCTCTCGAGCTTGATGCTCGAAAGAAGTCAGTAATTGCTACCGCCTCTAAGATATTCTTGCTTGAGATGCGCTCACAGTTCGCTAGAATTCCGAATAAAAGAGTCGTGATACCGGGATGGGAGGCATCAACGTACTGAACCTTCAGCTCGTAATCCAAACTAAAAAATTAAGTAATGGCTAATCAAAATCCCTATCCCTAATAAATTATAAAAACTTATTACTAAGATACCGAAGAAAAATCGTAACAATGCTATTATTTCAATGCAGCTTAGAAGAATAAGAAAGATAATTAAAACATGTAATAACGAATTATTGTCTAATTATTACATGAATAATTTAAAATCATTTAAAGAGGATCCTAAAAAACATGGCAATTTTTAAATAAAGAGCTCGGTAGAAATAGGCCTGAATTAAAAACTGTTGTAAGTGGAAACAATAAAATTTTATCAGAAGACGATCAAAAATCTGCAGCTTTTAATGATTTTTTCTCTAACTGCGTTGAAGATATGAAATCTGAACTAGTAGTTAATGCAAATGATAATATAAACTTTTTTGTACAAATGTCTCACTTTGTTTAACAAAAAATTAGAAAAATGGAATTCGAGAACGTTTTGGATAATTTAAACAAAAATAAAAGTTCTGGCTACGATAATACAACACCGAAGATGTGGTTAATGAGACGAGATTTGACTGTTGTTGTATTAGAAAACATTTTTAACAAAATCTTAGATGAAGGCTGTTACCCAAATGCCCTAAAAAATACATAAGATAGTGCCCATTCCTAAAGTGTGTGGATCGAATAAAATTGAAAATTTTAGGCCAATTTCCGTTTTGACTGTTGTTGGCAAAATCTTCAAAAAATTATTGCTAATCAACTATCTGCTTACCTCGAAAGGAATAATATACTATTTAAGCGTCAGTTTGGTTTTAATGGATTTCAATGGAAGATTGTTTATGAATGCGGATGACATACATATGCCTTTTTTATCGATACAAGTACAAAGAAGATTTACAGTACGATTCTGCTATTATTTCAGAGTTCTCAAGACTTAATAAGCTGACATTGAATTGAGAAAAAACTAAATTTGTAATATTTAATACACATCGCTCAATGGATCTCCAATATCAGAATCAAATGTAGTAAAATATTTAGGTATACAGTTGAATCACAACCTATTATGGGATGCACACATTGACACAATCAAGAATAAAATTTCATCGGCAATTGCCTTGACTAATTTACCAATCATATACGTCTGTAAACAAAATTATTCATTAAAATCCCTACAATCCGCTCAAAACAAAGCTTTGAGCCTGGTATTTAATTTGGCGCTACGTTATAGAACGTTAGATCTTTTCAAAAACCATGCTAAACATATTTTGCCAGTTCGAGGTCTTTACAAACACAAATTGTTAATGTTTATTTTTAAAGCCTATTAATCAATATCATTTTTACAAAACATATCTCATACACAAAGATTGACCAGGCAATCAGAGAACTTGCGATCCTCTGAGCCACATGAATTTAATAAACTACTGAATGAGTTACGTAATATTCAAGTTCTACCAACTTTTAAAAGCAATCTTAAGACTAATCTATTGCAGAATATAGAAGCACTTCTTATGTAATGAATTATTTAATTAATTACTTTACAAAATAAAATAATTATTTTTCTTATCTTTTTTTATAAAATTGAAAACAAATTTTTTAATTAATTAATTATAGTAAGTTAAATAATGTTGTCGAATAGCCTCTCGTAAGCCTGTAAGGCGCTGAGGCGATAAATGAATTTGTAAAATTAGTAACTTTTGTAAAATACAATAAATACATAAATAAATGGTTTAAAAAGAAAAATAAACAAATCTGGAGGAAGGAGTGGTTAAAAACAAGAAACTGTAAAACGAGCTGAGGTAGTGCTAACCTAATAATTTCGTAATCTTTCATATTATAATTTTATTTAAAATGTCTTTTATTTTATATTATATTAAAATTTCCGACATCTTTATTTGAACTATAAGCAAAAAATAAAGTGTCAATATTAATGACTCATTTTTAAATTCTTCAATATTACACATAACGTTCATATGTGACTAATTTTTGTAAACAAACATAAAACTGAATATTAATTCGTCTAGCAGCCGCCTCAAACATATGCACACAAATCTTTATTTAACAAAATATTATATTTGTTCTATGTGCACAATTACTACAGTTATAAGTTCTGCAAAGTTTAATTTCATTCAATTTATTGTGCAGCGTGTCTGGTAGCAAATTTAAATTTTCAAACTTTAATAAAAAACGTAATAGTTGACACAAAGTTTTAGTAAGAGCATTGAACGAAAGAATGGAAATGCGGATTGTATTTTAAAAGAGTATGTCATCCACATGCCTGCCGTCGAGTTGAACACACTGTTCAAAACGGAGCCTTGTGTTCTGCGCCACATGCGGCTGTAAACTTGGTTCAATTGAGTTCATTTATCAACGAATATTTTCCCTTAAAGCCACAAGAGATTGGGGATTGTCATTATAAGCCCTCTCTTTGAGGTAGTTTCATAAAAAAATCCATAGAAGTTAGATCGGGCGACCTCGGTGCCATGGGATGTTCCCAAAGCGACTGACCAGTTTTTGGGGGAAATTTTCCCGAAGCAAATTCATCGAAGTTCTGGCTGTGTGTGTAGTCGCCCCATCCTGTTGAAACCACGTGTGTTAAAAGTACAATGGATGAGCTCGCAGGTTTGGCAAAAAGAATTCCATAATCATGCGTCGATAATTTTCACAGTTGACATTAGACGCCTGGCCTCGAGGATTTTCGAAAAAAAATGGTCCAATTATCTCATGCGAGGAAAAGGCACACCAAACAGTTACCCTGAGGCAATGCAATGGGTTTTGATGTTTCAATCGAGGGTTGCGGATTCTTGTAGACCAGTAACGGTAGTTTTGTTTGTTGACGTGGACGTTTAAGTGAAAATGAGTCTCGTCACTCCAAAAAGTGGAATTTACAGTACGAAAACACTCTAACATCGTTTCACAAAAATGTTTGCGTAAACCAAAGTCACTTTCTTTCAGTTCTTAAACGATTTGAAATTTAAAAGGATGGAACTTTAGATCCTTTATTAAAATTTCATAAGTAATCGCTCTTGGAAGTCCCAGTGAGGCTGCTCTTTTCTGTATTGAAAGTCGCGGATTTTCACGTAAACTGCTTTCAACCAGTTAAATGTTTTCGGGATTTCTTGAAGATCGGTTGGGCCCTGGCCGTGGGACATTCATAGCTGAAGCAGTTGCGCGGAATCTCTGCACCCACAAACGAATTTATAAATTTACACACGGTCCATCATTGTCGACGAGCAATTACGTAAGAATCATTACTCTTAAAAAATGTCACTTGACCACTGCGACATCGTGCCTGACAAATCCGCACAATCGATAATTCCAATGGCACCACCCTCCCTCTGCACCGTTTAATACCTTTTAAAATACTCGTATTTAAAAATATAAATTTGCATCCAGGTTTACATTTCAATATATGTTATATGTACCAAAAAAGAGCTAGTGCCATCCATCACTACTATAGAAATGTCGCGAACCAGCATTAGAAAATTATAATGTACACAGATTGGCGCGAGTCGTCAACGTGATATTCAATTTCGGTAAGCAAATTGATTTCATATTAACAACACTGAATAGCTGTTTTGTTACGGGACGTGGACGTTCGGCTACCTCTGCCTTTACCGTTATTAAGGCACAAAAGAAACATTTGATCGAAACGAATTTTGTCTTTGCTTTTCAGCTTTTATGCCTTTCATAAAAACTGAAAATCGCTGGTATATATAAGTTTGTAATTTCTGCAATACTCATTTCTGACCCTACAAAATATATATATACATATATATATATATATATATATATATATATATATATATATATATTAGATGGGTAATAACGATATCCGTCTGTTGATGATGAAATCAACTTTCTCGCGGCACAATGCAACTTATGATCTTGACAATTGGATCATTTGATGATCAGCGCGATCGGCAAATTATTATTATTGAAGATCAGTCCGTCCACAAGGTCCAGAGATATGAGTAAATAAATTTTCTGAATTTTTTTCTTTCTCACAGAGAAACGATTAACCGCAACCCCATGTAACATATTCGGAATCCTTATTAAAACTGCTATGAAGTCCTCTTACAGAAAGGACCACAGATAACTTACGTTAGACCCAGTTAAACTTTTTTTTAATCAACAAAATTAAAAAAATTTACAAAAAATCAAACTTCTGCAAAAACAAAAATCTCAGAAAAATATTGCGCAAAAGTCAAAACACTGCCAATTTGAATTTCATCGAAAAGCCAAAAATTAAAAAAAAATCAATATATGATCGATCAAAAAAGTCAAATATCCGCACAAATCGAGAATTTACCATAAATTAAAAGATGATCAAAAAATTTCAAAATCATACAAACTATTACCAAAAATCTAAATTAAATCGAAGTTTCACCACAAATTGGGAATTCAAAAAAATTTCAAAATTTACCAGACAACCAAACGATATTCAAAAGATTTCAAATTACCAAAATAACACTTTCCAGAATAACGAATGTAAAAAAAAATAACTAAAAATTGAATTTTAATAAACTGTGAAATTTTACAATAAAATTCAACAAATTAAAAAAAACTCAGCAAATAATCGAAAATTCAACAAAAATTTAAAAAGTATTAATTTTATCCAAAATAGAAATTTAACTAAAAAACAGTCAAATAAATTTAGAAGACAGTTGCGCTAAACCCAGTTAATAAGCTGCCAAGCTTTATTGATTTTGCCATTGGCAAAACGTTATCAATTAATAGTAAGTTCCTCCTACGATTTGTCATCCAATCATTCGCCTAGAATCGTTATTTTACACGACTGAAATCCTTGTTTTCTATTCAAATAAAAATACGAATTGGTTTAAATATAAAATGTCTGTGAGCTCTCACTTATCTCTGAACATCCCACTAAGAAATCCGGCGGATATTCAAGAAGCTGTAGACCATTTTACAGACCATTTTACAGTCGTAGCCAGAGTTGCGACGCTAACGAAACCATCAATTAAAAGAAAATCGCACCAGACTGATATACAACTGATATACAGATGCCCGTCTTAGAAGGCAGTGGGAAAATAGTCGTTCCCAATCATAAAAACTCCAAAAAGCCTTATGTAATTAATTGAGACATAAACATGATTCCGCTATATAGAGATATTTAAAAAACGGATTGTAGCCTCTGGAAAGGTGTAAGGCATTTAAAATGTCGTATTGCCTACGCATCCCCAGTAAGACTTGAAGGCCGCACTTGGGCCAAAAAATCCAGTGAAGAAGCAAATGCCTTCGCAATTTACTTAAAAAGGGTTTTCACACCACATGACAGAAATAGTTCCTTTATTTCAAATATCCGACAAATAAAACTCTAGGTATGCGAAAATCACCCGACACGATCGTATTACAGGACAAATGATGAGAAACGTTCTTAATTATGCTGTGAGAATTTTTTTTTTCGTATTTAATGATATGTTGCGAGTTGACTTTTTCCCATGCTATTGAAATATGCTGAAATTGTTATTATACCAACACCAGCGGAAAGGCTTAAGTCAGATTACGTGATACAGACCCATTGGCCTGGCCTGTTGTCTATTTTATGAAAATTGTTTGAAAAATAATTCGTTTCGCGCTTAAAGCCTTATCTTACTGAGCGAACCATTATTTCGAATCATCAGTTTGGTTTTCTAGCAAGGCATAGTACTATTGAGCAAGTTTTGTTTATAAAGAAAAGCTTCATTCTATCTTCATTCTAATCTTGGTTTAATCAGACGTGTAAAATTGCAGTTCGATCCAGAGAAGGAAGCTTTCAGTATATGACATCAAAATAAAAATGCCGCTACTGATTTGCTGCAAAAAAGAGCGAGGTCTCCGTGTGCCAAGGCACAAAGTCGCGAAAAATTCAACGGGATAGTAAGAGATTCTTGTCATTTATTAAAAGAATAAAGAATAATAGTAGTTCCCCAATTCCAACTCTTTTAAAATATGACCAAATATTCACTGACCCGGTGGATAAAGTAAACCCTTTGGCTGAAATATTTGTAAGTGAGTCTTGCTTGCCCGAAAGCAATCGATCAATGCCCGTAATCGACAGAGCATTAGAAACTTAGCCAAATATAATTTTTTAAGCGCGTGCTGTTAAAAAGGTTTTAGCGTCTCCCGGGCTCTTCGTCGTTAGCATGTCCACTGAAACCCTTTTTTACACATTACAACATGCGGTCGAATTTCCGATATTGCTATTTTAACTCTAATAACTGAAAAGGGTGAGGAAAACAATTTCTATTGCATTTTCTAAAGTTATGGTAAGTATTTTAAAATCTAACAATTTATTAAGCGACCATACTGGCTTCTGTAGAGGATGCTTTACGGGAGTGCTGCTAGCCCTCATCTCGGAGTGATTGTATTGCTTCATACATCATTTCGCAAGTGTAAAGTGGTGGCTTTTGATATCTCTAAGGCGTTTGATAGAGTGTGGCAAGGTGTACTGATGTCAAAACTTTTGGTGTGGGAAAGGAGTCGAGAATTAATATCAAACTCGACAAGGGATGATGAAAATTCTTTCCAAAAATCTACACTTATTCCATAAATAAATAAAAATAATCAGATATGTTCTGAAAATCACTTTTTTGTAAAAGTGATTTCAAATCACGAAAAGGTGTTCTGTGCACAAAATTTTTTGAAATCTCGTGATTTAAAACCGGTAAGCTAACAGTCTGACGATTTCAAATCACTTGAAGTTTTTTTCTATGTTTTGCATCTAGAATCAAATAAAAATTATGCTATATATTTAATATGATGTGTTTCTTATTTATTTAAGTAATAATATAAGGTTTTTGTAAAAAGTTGTTTTGCTTTGTTTACCAATCTTCGTGATTTACTTTTTCTCTTCACCAGTCAGCTGGTTTGTTTTTTCGACGATATTTGTGAGGTTGCCAAAGTGACACAGTCGTAAAATGTCATGTGAGATATATGGAATTTATACTATCCTGTTTTTTATTTAATATAAAATTTATTTGTTGTTGTTAAAAAATTTAATAATAGTAAATAACTGAGTAATTTTTGTGCATATTTAGAAATTAGAAGTTCAAAATCTAAGAAAATTTCATCGATGAAAACAGTGGCAACTTAGTTATTTTTGCATTAATTTTTTTATACTAACATTTGTTTTCATTTGTTTTTATGCTTTGTGAACTTTATTTTGATAGGTTCCCGTAAATGACGTTTTTACACGCTCATTTTTTAAATATTGTTTTTTTAAAGCAATCACTGCCAATAAACTAGCTCCCGGCATTTTTATTACCTCAATTTTTACTTTTTATATTAAGAATATAAAAAAAAATAAACAAACAAAACACAAATCTAAATTAAAACCACGCCGAAAACCGTAAAATCCCGTGATTTGCAGAACAGCATCAAATCGTCGGCGTGGTTTCAAAATCGTTCGTGATTTGAAATCACGTGGTTTTTAGAACAGACCTGGATATATATATATATATATATATATATATATATATATATATATTTATTATATAATAATATTAATGTATATTTGACGACTTTTTGGTTCAATATCAAATTTTGATATAATATAGAACGTTTTGATAAAATATGATTCTTCGGTGATATTTCAACTTTTTGGTAAAATATAAATTTTGGTGAATTTTGGTTTTGATTTTTTTCGAAATTTTGGATCTCTGACTTTTAGTTCACTTTCGATTTTCTGTCAAGTTTTTTGTGATTTACAATTTGTTTTGCGATTTTAAATTTTTGAAATTAATGTTGAAATTAAATTCTCTATTATCAACAAAAAATATGTACTCGTACATTCAGAGGTAGCCGAAGCTTAAACTGCGGTTATTTTAGTAAGCGAGAGACACAGCAAATCGATGGTTTAATTTGCCTAAATATTTTGTTGTTTGACTAAAGAATAAGAGTGCGAGAATTTTTAGAACCAGAAAATATAGAGAAATAAATAATACCGGCAATTCGTATACGCAATAACAATAAAATCGGATTTATTTATGATCTTATGACAGTTTCGTGTTAATAAAATGTGTTTTAAATGTGATGCACTCTGTATGTTACGAAATACATTATTTATCATAAAATATTTTTCACTTATCATCAACATTTTGAAGTGAAGCTGGATAAGTATTCCTCTATCATCTACGACTAAATGAAAGAGCATAAGAATATACATATGTGAAGTTGGCTCTGCACAATTGTGCTATGAAGTGGCTACCTATGATGTACATACTTATGCTTCATATGTATGTATGTATGTATATACATATACAGCTAGAAAAAGAACACTGGCTTTTAAATGCATAAGTTCGTACTTATGCACATACGTAAAACGTTTTTGTCAGGAGGAAACCTAAAACCGTTAGATGACCTTAGGACTTTTTTGGCTATGTGTTCTTTCGTATTTTATGTATCTACTCGTGTGTGTGTGTGTTAAGATTTTCTTTGCGAATTTGAATGTGCAAAACTTGATTTACGATCAGTATTTTTACTTGCCATGATTACGTGTTATGGTATGAATACAAACGAGTTTTCATTGAATTGCAACAACTGCATGAAACTTCTTAAAAATGTTCCGAAATGATTTTGTATAAATGGGACGGGACGGGATGGCATGGCAGCAAAAAAAGAAAAAGCATTATGTTGTGATAGAGTTTTTCTAGTTGTTATAATTTTTTGTTTTTTTTGCTGGAGTTGTCTAAAAGTTCTGCAGTATTTTTTTCTTGGTTTTTGCTTATGAAAGCCATAGAGTTTTGTAGGGCGATACGAAATACGATACCCTAGAGAGAGGCAAACATTACAGTACACTTACTTACATAGTGCGAGTAGCAAATGTATTCGAAACCCTTACAGTCCACATTTGTTTTGAAAATAATTCGATAGCGCTAAAATAGTGAAGATATTAAATAAATAAATCCCCATCGTACAAGCTGAGTTGAAAAAGAGGAATCATCGGCGGCCTTCCAACGTTTTTCGTCAAACCAATAAATTTTTCTTATTACTCGTATATTAGTAATAAATAATAAAAAACATTTTAGAGATAAGGTTTGAATATTTATTGTAATTTTAAGTTTTTATTGTTTTTTTCGAACTGCAAATATTATTAATTATCAAGTAATTTTAATTTTTAGGCATGACATTCAGCTAGATGTCTAATAAAATTAAAAACTTTTACTGTTTTCAAGGTTGTCCATATTAAAATAAAAATAATTCTCTTTCTGAATAGAAAGAAAAAACGAACTCATGCCTAAAGATTGAAATTACTTGATAATTATTGTAATTTTATTTTAGAAAGATTCAATAACATAAAATTGAAGGTTAAAAAAGACTTCATATCCTTCACATCTACAAAAAACTTACATTTGTGTGCATGTACATATGTGAGCTACTGATGCCACCTATGTTTTAAGTTGCATTATTTTATGATTAAATGAAGCAAAGTCAGGAGCGCGAACGTGCGCCTTAATCTTAATGCAGAACATTCTTTAACTGCAAATTGTATCCTACGATATCTGAAGGAAACTCAAAATATAAAATTGTTATTAGTCTGTGCAGATTCTCAGTTCACTTGAGAAGATTGCTGCAAGAACTTGGTTTTTTAAATGAAGAAAGGGTAGAGTTACACGTATCGATAATCAAGGCAGAGCAACGAACCCGATATTCCATAATCGTAGTAAACATACAGATATAAAATATCACCAAATTATAGAAGTTATTTACAATAAAGAGGTCTGTTGAAAATATTTTCCTACAGAAGAAGTGGTTGCGGATATATTTACTTAAGCAGAGCAAAGTAAATAGTAAATTTGATGAATTATAAAAATTTTAATTATTTTGGGAAAATATATGTACATGTTGTGGAGGAACCATGGAAAATATCTTCATAGAAGGCGGTCGGCTGGGTTCGCTCAAAATATAAAACATTAAATTAATAAAAAAAAATAAAAAGAGTAAATAAAATTAAGATTCTAATTTCAAATCGAACCTGTATTGAATCTGTATATTGGTAAACACGAGTTGAAAACCTTACGTTTCCTAAAATAATACGTGTAAAATTAAACGTACAAGACACACACGATGGTCACGCATCGTTTGGAAGAAAAATGTAGAAAGAATGAAAATTTTTTGAATTATTTCTCGCGGTTGCAGACTATCGATGTTGAGAGTATCGAAGGCGAAGTAATAGCAGAAAAAACAAAAATGATTAAAATGCAAAACTGAAGAAATTTGTGAAAATTGCAATTAAATAAATTTCAGTAGCTCTTAAATCGAAACAATTCAAGGCTATTGCAAACCATGCTTGTAAATTCCTCTTGTAATGATTAATGACATAAATATCATTCAAAACAAATATCAAGAGTTTTTAAAATTGTTCGTTAGCAACAATGCTCAGTAGTGCGATTCACTAAGTTTTAACGATTCGAGAGTCGCAAAATTTGTCAACAATTATCGTTGCTTGCAGTAACGATTGTGTGATTCACTAACTGCTCGTAAACGATGGTTAATGTTTTGTTTATTCAATTTATATCAAGTGGCATTTCTATCAAAAACATATCAAATAAACGAAAAGCACAATTAAGAATGAATAAAATCAGGGATTTTTTGGATACATTTTTTTTCGTTTTGCTATTTTCACAAAAGGTAAGTAAAAGTAATGTGAAGTTTTTTCATCATGCGGTATGTACATGTATAAATATTTACCTACTGCCTTGTTCATTAAAAATATTATTTGTACACGTTAATGATTTATAAACCAATTAACACTGCCCCTAAAAGATACCATGAGTTTTAGTTTGTCGAATAAATACACAACACAAAAATATACGTCGCGACATCTACAATCGTTAACTAACAACAGCTGACTAAACGATTGCGAATATTGTTTAAAAAAAAGCTACTGAATAGCAACATCGTTAATTTTGTTGTTAAAAATTTTTAACGATACGATTATCGTTAAAATAGAATAGCGAATTGCTGTACAGATGTGTCTAGTAACGATCATGCAGGAGATGGAGGAGTTGTAGTAGCCGTTGTAGTGGTAACGAAATGCAATGCAAATTAATGCTTAGTTTGTGGCTCGACTGGTGGCGGCGCTGGCATGCTCGCGTATGCTCCGACTTTAGCTCGCCGTCTGGGGGTGGTTCTTGCCAACCAATCGCCTCTATCCGCACTGCAAAAAATTTATCCATGCCAGCCTAAAGAAACAAGATAATATAAAAACAAAAGTAAAATTATGGAGCCCGAAGCAAGCCTGACTGTTTCTCTGGCGCACCATATCACCTTCAGGCTGATGTTATGCCTGGCATTGACCCTCCCGCTTGAGATCGGCAGACCTCACCATGCCATCATAATGATATCTATTTCTTAGATGGCCCAACAAAGCACCCTACCTTGCAACCACTTACTTTACCCTACTTACCGCACTTTAAAAAAATCTACTCCATATTATTATAAAGACCTCTTCACGTAGATTTCATTATAATATTAAACTTTATTTGGACTAAAGCAAGATGTAATTAACAATGTATTAAAATGGAGCCAGATAATTTCAATTAAAAACAATTGCATCAAACAAAAGGAATGAAAATAATATAAAAAAAATACAAAAATTACATGGGCATTATACGTTAAAATTTTATTTAAAAAAAATTAATTGCAGGAAGTGGAGCTGCTGTACATTCGGTACAGGCCGTCCGTCCGTTGGCGTGTCGGTACGGGTTATTGTCGCGGTATTTTGAAACACGGTACACTCAATATATATTTAATTTCGCCTAATTTTCTTTTTTTTTATAATTTTTCTCTCTGTTAAGGAAAACACAATCCTTTTTTTTTATTGCTATCTGGCCGCGGAACGATACCTAGCTTGAGCTCAAACTACTCGAGCACTCAGACCACCTTATTCGCCTCAGGAATGGCTTTCGGAATCACAGGTAAATAAATGTTTTCCCTAATAATAAAAAATATGGCTAAAACAAAATATATTTGGTTTAACTGTACGTAGGTCGTCCGCCGTCTTGTCTAATGTCTTGGCCCGAATACCTGTACTATGTGGATGAAAAACAAACTGTGGCTGAACCCTGGTCCCTCGGTGGAAGTGACTGGCGTTGGTGTGGTTTCCGGCAGCGGCGGCGGGTTTTCGATTCGAATTTACGGTTTTACTGTGTTAGGTTTTAGGTTTAAGTTTTAAAGCTATGTTTTTAAATGATAGCAACTTTCTTTTTTGTGAAGTTCTTTTTCTTATTTTTATTAACTTTGTAATTGTTTTTTTTTCAATATTAATTTTTTTAGTTATTTATTTATTAGCAATTTTTTTCTGTTTTTCACTTTGGTTTTTATATACATATATGTATAATTCAAATTATTACTTTCCGCACTAATAAAATTCATTTTTCTCTTTCCCAGCAAAGTTATTTTAATATTTTTTTTTCTTCCTTCCGGTCACCACAAGTCACTTCAATCTTTCCTTCTCCAAAGCAGAAAATCAAAAGGATCGACACTTTCAGCTTGACTGCCCAAGACACCTTCTGGGCGCCAAGCGGCGTCCATCTTTTTCTTATTTCCAGCAATTTACTTGCCTAGTTTGTTTTTTTTTCTTGTTTATTATTGTTGTGCTTTTTTCTTTTTTAATAATTTCCCTGGCGCTAATTGTCAGCTGTTTTTTTCCGCGTTGCCAAATGTTTCCCTAATTCAACCGACAGGGTGCACACGACAAACCCAACCATTCCTGGGATCCTTCATCGGATCCGGGATGGGAGGGAATCTTATATTTAAAAAAAAATACCTAAATTCTTTATCTAGTGAATTCCACACCTATCTCTACAAAATGAAAGTGCTCCACGGCAACTCCGAGGCGAATTCGCTACTGAACTTTATTTTCCAATCTGGCAACCTGATTTTTGGTAGCGCCTGAATGAAAACCATACTGAATGAAACTTACAACGCGTGGGTACAAAGATCATGGCGATCACAAGCATAAGTAAGTACAACACAAAAGAAATATTTTAACTATTAACATAGCGATAATTAATTTAATTTCTTTTATTTCAGCAATTGTCGAGGCGATGTTTCATTATAAACAATAAGAATAATGTAAGTAAGCATACATAAGTAATATAAATAGTAATTTTATTTTCAGCTCCCTGTGCTGGTGAAAAGTACTTCTAACGGCGTTTTTTTTGCCGTTGAGTTTGTCGTCCCTAGGTTGAAGAGCAAGCAAATTTATTTCTAAGCTGAAAATAACTCAATAATTATTTTACTTGATTGAGTCGCCAAGGCTAAATATATTTTCTTTATTTCAAGAAGTTGATGGTTGTTGTGGTCGTAGATACCATACAAAGGTAAAAAAAATATATAAAAGCAACAAAAACTTGAAAAAAGAATGAAATAAGGATTGTCTCGTGGTGTACTTACTCGTATCGTAACGTAGCGTACTGAGTGTATTTTTATGAATGGCGTGCATGGCTAAACCAAAAGCTAAACTAAAGAAAACCATTGTAGATAAAAAGCTAATCCAAAGATTATGTTGCACTGTTGCGAACAACAAAAAAATAATACCAAAACCAATGTTTTTTAAGGTTCTTAATAACAACCAAAAAGTTTACTTTGGCTGACAATAAGCTTGTTAATTTATAATACCGGTGGTTTTTGCTGATGCCTACAATCTTCAGCCCGTACGAAAGACACGTTTGGACCACTGCTGCCAAAACTGTTTACTCGACTTTGTGAAACCCGGTAAGTTTGAGCCACTATTCCCTAGCTGACTAAAATTCGTGTAACACTTGAAACGCAAGAACTAATCCCACCGAAGATTTAATGCTAAACTTAAATTTTCAGCGCAAAGTATCTATTGTGGTTTCCTTTCAAAAACAAAAAAAAAATAATACGCATTAATTCCGATTTAAAATAATAAACTTCATGAAAGTCATTTTGAAAAGAAACGTTTCAGTTCAAGAAATTACGGTAGACAAACACAATGCGATATTCACCAAAGAAATATCCTAAATAGTAATAAACTTCTGACATACCCTTTTTCTTTAAATTTTATAACTCAATTCCTTTCATTTGTATAAGTAAACTTATATATATATATATATATATATATATATATATATATAAAATTCAATTGGACCTCTGGTCGAACCTGCTTCTAGCACTAAGGTAAGTAAAAATACCAGCTTATAACTAATAGTGTTTTTGTAACCGCCTATTTCTAAAACTTATATTTAATTTCCTTTACGGGTTGTTTACTATTCATACTCCAGTACGTTCTTACTGGTAAAAGATGCAAAAAAAACAAGAAAAAAAATATAACTACTAACTTGATCTCTATATTTGTGTAAGTATTTTAGCCTATATGTACTCCTATACTAAAGTCTTATTTTAAATTTTTCAGCTACTTAACTATTAATCTACTGCTAAAATAGGCTTGATTTTTATGTATGCCACAAATGGAAATCTATGGGTGAGTTTAAAAGTTACTTTCTTTGTCGTGTTTCGTTCTGAAAGCCTTGTTAATCGCTATATTCACGGGTTAAGACTACGGTGCAAACGCCTATGAGTTCAAAACCTTTTTTATAGCCTCTCGTGTTACTGCTTTAGGTCCTTCCCATGAAAAATCCCTAAAGACCTTCCTTTGAAGTACTCTACCTCGTACAGATTTTTACCAACCGGTCTAACAATCCGGCATTTTATAAACTTACGCGCAATAAATCCGCTCTTGAAATCACTTTGTTGGAAGTTTCGACGATATACTTCCTGCCCCGGAACGAATTTTACAATCCTACAACGCGTATTATACGTTTTTTCATTCCGAAGGTATGTTTTATGGAGTGTGTCACGTATTTTGTTTCTTATTAGAGACATTTTCTCTGGTTTTTCACAAATATTCAATTCGGGATCCTCCAAACATTTTAGCCTTCTAGCCAGTCTATACAGGCTGCCGTAACTAATCATGTTCATTCCGAACAAAGCAAAATACGGTGTAACGCCTATTGCGGTTTCCACTGACGATCTCAGGGAGCATTCTATCTCCGACAAGTACTTGTCCCACTCTGATTGATCGTTTTACAAATAGCTGCGTACTGCTGCCAAAATTGATTGGTTCACTCGCTCTGATGCATTGGGTTGGGGTGAGTGTATTGCCATTCGGAGGTGTCTCACTCCGAAGTTTCTGACTAAGTTAGCAAACTCCTTACTCACAAACTGTTTTCCGTTATCAGACACAATGGTCTCAGGGGTACGGAATTTATGAAAAACCTCTGATATCAGAAACTTTATCACGCTCTTGGTATTTGCTTTGGGCAATGCCCTAAGTAAAACATAATTCGTTAAGTGATCACCACGATGAAAATAAAACAATTTCCCTGCGTAGATCGCGGATACGGGCCTAAGAAATCTATGAAAATTCGTTGAAACGGTCGATCACTCATAGATTCCGCTCCCATATGTGGTCTTAGCGTTATGTTCGCTGGTTTCGTTTCCTTACAAACCCGGCAATTAAGTACGAAATCGCGGACTTGTGTATTCTGGTTTGGCCAATAAAAATACTCTCTAATCCGGTGAAGAGTTTTACCAACGCCCCCGTGAGATGCCAGCGGTGAATTGTGTGACTTGTCTATGATGGTTTTTGGCAATTCCTGAGGAACTATGGATTATGAAAAGTCCTCATTCATGACAACACCATCATAAGGCCGTACCCTCTTGTATACAAAACCATCAACGACTTTTAAATCCGGCAACCGTTCAGAATTCGCTTCTATAGTGGAGGCGAGCTCTCGATAGTCGCTGGTCTTAAAAGCCTCTGAGTTAAGGTCGACCAGTCCTTCTACCTCTGTTGAGACTTCACTCATTTCGTAGCGTGATAGGGTATCGGGTACTATATTCTGTTTCTCCTGCCTGTGTTCTATAGTGAAGTCGTAAGATTGCAGATTTAGACTCCGCCTAGCTAATCGGCCACTTAGATCCTTATGTGACACTTAAGACTACTGTGGTCCGTAATAACGGAAAAAGGCATTAGCTCTATATAGGGCCTAAACATCTTAATCGCCAAGACAACTGCCAGACATTCTCGCTCAGTGACAGAATAATTCCTCTGTGCCGGTGTTAACTTATGCGAAAAGTAGGCAATTGGATGTTCGCCTTCGGAATCGTCTTTCTGAAAAAGAACCGCCCCGGAGAAGTCAGGATGATTAAGCAGTGGGCTCGTAGTCAGAGCATTCTTAAGACGATCAAACGCGGCTTTGGCTTCATCCGAAAACTCGAATTGTTTACCCTTCTTTAGCGTCTCAAAGATTAGCGCTGCAATGGTGGCATAGTCGGGTATAAATTTTCTATACCAGCCTGTTGCACCCATGAAGCTCCGCACTTGCCTAGCGGTCTTAGGATAATCAAAACGAGTTATCGTTTCCACTTTAGCCGGATCAGGTTTCATTTTGCCACCTCCTACTATGTAACCTAGATATCGTAACTCTTTAAAGCAGAATTTAGATTTTGCCACATTAATGGTCAAACCTGCTTCTGTTAAATTCGTAGCTACACGTGGCAACAATTCCAAGTGGTTCGCGAAATCTGGAGATACTGTCAAGAGATCATCTAGATAGACAAAAACGCTATCACGAAGCTCCGCAGGAATCACCTTATCCATTAGACGGCATAACCTTTGATCTGCGTTACACAACCCAAAAGGCATGACCGTAAAATGGTAAAGTGGTCGCCCTGGTACCGTGAAAGCAGTTTTCTCCCTACTAGTTAGGTCTAGTGGTATCTGCCAGAACGCGTCTTTCAGATCCACACTAGAAATAAACATCGTGTCCCCCAAACGGCTGAGCAAACCTTCAATGTGTGGCAGAGGATAGGCATCCTTGACCGGCAGTGCATTGAGCTTGCGAGCGTCCAGGCACAGCCGATTCTTTTCGCCCTTACGGACTAAAGTAACCGGATGAGACCATGGACTCTCACTTACCTCAATGACACCAAGGTCCAGCATCCTGTCAAGCTCCGCGTACATTAACTTTTGTACGGCCGGGGAGACAGGATAGTGTCTATCTTTTACGGGAGTTGCGTCACGGGTATCTATTGAAAGTATTTCCAAATCCGTTTTGCCTAGGCCCTTCTTACTATGACAGGTGAACTTCGGTCAAATCTAATTTCTGGCGCTGTTCAGCTGTCAAAGTATGTGTCACGACATCTAGGGCACTATCAGTTTCTTCGCAGAGACTAACTCCATTTGTCGTAAGACTTTCTATATGGGCAAATAACTTGAAGACATTCATAAAATCGATCCCCAAGAATAACTAACGACTTAGAGTAGGCACTAAATAGAACGTTATGGCCTGCGTTGTTTGACAATGTTGCGACAATGTTGTGTGCTGTGCCGTCAGCTGTCTTGATGGATGTAGAAAAATCGTGAATTTTAAGTCTCGCTTTTTCTACCAACTCAAGGCAGTTACGACCCAAACACGTTACTGTGGCACCGCTGTCTAGCAGACCTTCAATTTCGTGGCCCCCTAAATTAATTCGAGTGTAAAGACGAGAGTCTCTACCCTCATATAGCGACGACGCCGAAATTTCGTGCTTTAACTTCCTACGCATCTTATATCTTTCTCGCGCCTTACGTATCCGATCCGAAACTTTACCAAAAATTCTCATCTTAGCCTCCTTATATTCTTTTATACGAACATGCAAAGGTTTAAGCTCCCTAAGCTTCGGTTGCTGCGTCGTTCTCATATCTAACTTACTATTTCTTAAAATTCTAATACTACTTGCGACTGATTCCATTTGCTGACCTGTAACTGGGCTTATACTTCGGTCGACCGCGCCTCCCCAGTTCGAGACGGGTTCCGGGGCCTGTTTCCCTGACACTTAGGACATTTCGGGGCGACTACATTCTCTAGACCACACCTGAAACAAAATATTCGCGACACTGGCTCGGGGCAATCCACGAAGCTATGGCCAACGACCTTATAATTCCAGCATGTGTAATTGCTGGTAGTCCGAATCGCATCTACCTCATGTTCAACTAATCCCAAGTCTTCATCCATATATTCTAATTCGTTCACTCTTGGATGGAAATTTACCCGCTGCTGATACAGCTGTCGCTGACTAGCTAACAGATTCTCAGCTCGCCTTACTTCGCGGCAAAACTCGGCCAGAGTTTTCAAACTCACTGAAAACATCAGTTGGGCTAGAGACGGCTTTAGATTGCCCCTCATAATTTCCAGCAGCTGCTCCTCTTCGTAAGGGTTCTGTTGCTGATTTCGCAACTTAATCACTGCATTGTAAAACTCTTCGAAGGACTCTTGAGGCGATTGTCTGCGGTTTAAAATCTGCATCTGTACCTGGTAATCCTTCTCAAAACGCCGGTATTGATTCAGAAGGGCCTTCTCCAACTCTTCCCAGGTATTGATACTAACTATTTTTCTATAATCCCAATACCAGTCAAGAGCTGGGCCTTCTAGCAACAGATGGAAACTGCGTAAAATTTCATGGTCCGCGCAATTGTAGTCTCTTCTTAGAGCTCCTACACGGAAGATAAATTCCTGGACGTTCATGGTTTTACTAGTACCATCAAACTTTATTCCCCATTTAGCTAATTTAAACTTATCAAGTGGCTCATATCGATCTGGGGCTGACATAGCTAATTGAAAATTACGTTGTTGTGGCTATGAAACTGGTACAGACCAAGTATCCGGTGGATAGCTAGGCTGCAAATTCTCTGCTGGGTAATAGCTATAAGCTTGCGGCATATACGAATATGTCTGAGGCAATTGTAACAAAAACGAGACTCGCTGTGGCTGGTTTAGTATTGGCGGTCTGAGCACGGATTGATGAGCCTCCTCATGATCCTGGATAGACCGCGGTGGCTGCAGAGTCGAAGTATAACCTGGTTCTGTCCTTGCAGGAAAGCTATACATACTTGGAGCTTCACTCGGACCCATTGGAACAGGATTTGGACTCGCCTGCGATGTCATTGCGTGCCTTATTTCCAGCAGGCCTTGCTGAATTTTATTATTTATTTCCCTCATCAAACGCGTTTGGCATAATCCAACGGACGCCTCAACGAACTGCTGCATGTTGTTGACGTTGAAGGACCTTTCGGGGTGAGTATTGCCTACGTTACTTTCACGTGCCTCTCGACGAATATTTTGGGCTGTTACACTAATAAAAGCTGGTGATACCACTGTCTGATCAGCACTATCTGAGGTGATCGCAAAATTTTGAGACGCTAATGTTGTGAAAACCGTGTTACTGACGGTGGTAAACGTAGCTGGTGTTGTGCTGGGTGACGTAACCGCTACCACTGGAATAGTCGCTGGGGTAGATGTATTTAGACTACCGGCTGCACCAGAGCTGGTCGCTGGCGTGTTGTCGGACAGCATTTTGCTACTTCGGCGGGTTAAAACCATACAAGCAGTTTGCGATAACGTTAAAAAAAAAACAAAAATGTATCGATCTAAACAAAAAAAATAACAAACCAACCTGCTGCTGATTTCTAATGCAATATAAATTATAATAAAATAAAAAAAGGAAACTATTATAAAATAAAAGAAAAACTAAAATACTATAATAAAATAAAATAATAAAATGAAATAATAAAATGAAATAACCAAAACTGACCACCAATAGTAGCTCAATTTCTACGGTACGTATACAAAACGATTCGACCCTAATTCTTTTTCAAGATTAGGAAACTCGAAAACAAATGTACTAAATAAGATCAGTGGCGGTATTTCAGGTAAGGTAAAATAATTGCAAGGTAAGTGTTTATTTGTGATATTTGTGGGTGTGCAAATTTCTAATAACGATTCTAACAACTATTTCCAGGAACAAGTCAAAAAAAAACGAAACGGAAAAATTTGGAATAGTATTGTTCACAATCATCAGAATCACCAGTGCTGCAACGATAAGCTGACAAAATGTTTCATCATGTTACGGACTAACACTGACGTAAGTTATGGAAACAACTATTCTTCATGCTTTTATTATTTTAAATTCGTTGGAAATGCTTACGGGCATTTTCATTCAAAACGAGCAAATAATTATCTAAGACACTAATTATTGTCAGAATTGTCTAAGCCTCAAATTGAATGAAAATGTCTAGGACGTTTAAAGTTATTAATCCCTCGGAATATATTTCTCACACCCTATGTCGCAACGCGATCCGTGGCACTATGCCTCTGGCATCGGGACTTACATAGGTATGAGAACTATACGCCATAAGGAAAAACAACTCAAATGGAAATACAACAGTTCAAAAAAAAATTTAATTCTTCTACTGTTAGGAGACAACGCATAATTAGGGACTCTTGTTTTACCTAATTGACTTTCGTCTCTAACAACAGAATTCCACAAGAACAAAAAAACATTACTGATTCCGTTCTAAAGAACTTGCTTCGGGCCCCACGTTGGGCGCCATTTTTGTAAAGGTAACGAAATGCAATGCAAATTAATGCTTAGTTTGTGGCTCTACTGTTGGCGGCGCTGGCATGCTCGCGTATGCTCCGACTTTAGCTCGCCGTCTTGGGGTGGTTCTTGCCAACCAATCGCCTCTATTGGCACTACAAAAAATTTATCAATGCCAGCTTAAAGAAACAAGATAATATAAAAACAAAAGTAAAATTATGGAGCCCGAAGCAAGCCTGACTGTTTCTCTGGCGCACCACATCACCTTCAGGCTGATGTTATGCCTGGCATTGACCCTCCCGCTTGAGATCGGCAGACCTCACCATGCCATCATAATGATATCCATTTCTTCGATGGCCCAACAAAGCACCCTACCTTGCAACCACTTACTTTACCCTACTTACCGCACTTTAAAAAAATCTACTCCATATTATTATAAAGACCTCTTCACGTAGATTTCATTATAATATTAAACTTTATTTGGACTAAAGCAAGATGTAATTAACAATGTATTAAAATTAAGCCAGATAATTTCAATTAAAAACAATTGCATCAAACAAAAGAAATGAAAATAATATAAAAAAAATACAAAAATTACATGGGCATTATACGTTAAAATTTTATTTAAAAAAAATTTAATTGCAGGAACTGGAGCTGCTGTACATTCGGTACAGGCGGTCCGTGTACAGGCGGTCCGTCCGTTGGCGTGTCGGTACGGGTTATTGTCGCGGTATTTTGAAACACGGTACACTCAATATATATTTAATTTCGCCTAATTTTCTTTTTTTTTATAATTTTTCTCTCTGTTAAGGAAAACACAATCCTTTTTTTATTGCTATCTGGCCGCGGAACGATACCTAGCTTGAGCTCAAACTACTCGAGCACTCAGAGCACCTTATTCGCCTCAGGAATGGCTTTCGGAATCACAGGTAAATAAATGTTTTCCCTAATAATAAAAAATATGGCTAAAACAAAATATATTTGGTTTAACTGTACGTAGGTCGTCCGTCGTCTTGTCTAATGTCTTGGCCCGAATACCTGTACTATGTGGATGAAAAACAAACTGTGGCTGAACCCTGGTCCCTCGGTGGAAGTGACTGGCGTTGGTGTGGTTTCCGGCAGCGGCGGCGGGTTTTCGATTCGAATTTACGGTTTTATTGTGTTAGGTTTTAGGTTTAAGTTTTAAAGCTATGTTTTTAAATGATAGCAACTTTCTTTTTTGTGAAGTTCTTTTTCTTATTTTTATTAACTTTGTAATTGTTTTTTTTTTCAATATTAATTTTTTTAGTTATTTATTTATTAGCAATTTTTTTTCTGTTTTTCACTTTGGTTTTTATATACATATATGTATAATTCAAATTATTACTTTCCGCACTAATAAAATTCATTTTTCTCTTTCCCAGCAAAGTTATTTTAATATTTTTTTTTCTTCCTTCCGGTCACCACAAGTCACTTCAATCTTTCCTTCTCCCAAGCAGAAAATCAAAAGGATCGACACTTTCAGCTTGACTGCCCAAGAAACCTTCTGGGCGCCAAGCGGCGTCCATCTTTTTCTTATTTTCAGCAATTTACTTGCCTAGTTTTTTTCTTCTTTATTATTGTTGTGCTTTTTTCTTTCTTTTTTTTATAATTTCCCTGGCGCTAATTGTCAGCTGTTTTTTTCCGCGTTGCCAAATGTTTCCCTAATTCAACCGACAGCGTGCACACGACACCGGCAAGAAAAATATTCCTCTTCAATTACTTATTGTTAACACAACTGTGATTGAGTATATTGGTATAACACTATTTAGTAACAATTACACTGTAAATATTTATTATTCATGTTACTTCCCGGGTGGTTTAGCTAGTAGAGAAGGTACTGCGGCAAGTGAACCGAGGATATTTCCCTTGTACTCAAGGAAATTATTACCCTCATCCATAAAATGATTGATACACCAAGGAAATTGTATATAGCGAAATTGGTAACGTTTTAGAACCCCGGAAGATTTTTACGAAATGAAAATGCTTATCGTGAATATAAAGGAGAAGGATTTTGATGACGAATTGAATAATAAATCTCCTACACGATCTTGCAAACTACAAGCGGGGAAATAAACATTTTCCTCCACTAATATTTGAAGACCGTACTTGAGTTAAAAACTCAAAAGAAAAGCAAATGCGTTCGCGAATTACTTAGAGAAGGTTTTCGCTCCACATGATATAAATAGTTCCACTATTGCAGTTGTCAGTAACACCGTCAATAATCCCACACTTATCTTCTTTATCGCTTATCTTCTTTAAAATCGACAATTAAAAATACAGATATTACTTCACCCCATCTGATCTCCTAACTATCTATACCACTTATATCCGACCGAAAATGGAATACAACTCTCATGTATGGGCCGGTGCTTCAAAGTCTATTTTGGAGTTACTCGACCGCGTACAGGAGAGGCCGAAGGTGCTGATCGGTGACAGTAGGGTATCCAACTCTATTGACTCGCTCGAGCATCGTCGCTACTACAATGGATTGTGCTCTGATGAAATTAGGGATACTATTCCCGAACCCCGGTCATTCATACGCACCACACGTACTTCATCAAGAGCACATCCATTTGTGGTCGAATGGCCAGTGGATCGCACAACGCACTACAGATAGAATTCGTTCTTTAGCCGGACCATTCGTATGTGGAATAAGCTTCCAGCAGAGGTCTTTCCTCCCACTTTTTCTGTGGAAAAGTTCAAATCAAATGTTAATAAACACTACTCCCTCTGTCCTCCTTCCCATAACCTATTTTCCTAGTTCTAGCACAATGCATTGCATGAATAGGGGTCATCCCCTGAGTGCTGGTCCTACCATAAAATAAAAAAAAATACAGATATGAGGAAATCACACTGTGAGAATTTTACTTTACATATTTAATACCATGTTGCGCGTCGCCTTGTTTCCATGCTACCATTGAGCAAGTTCTTAGAATTGTTACCTTTATTAGATCGGCATTTGAAAATAAGCAATAATGTTCAGCTTTATATATTGGCATTTCTCACGCTTTTGATCTGTCTGGGCGAGCGTTATACGCAGGTGATACTGCATTTCTAAGTGTTAACCAAGATCCGAAAGGTTTATCCGAACAACTTCAGACTCACATTAATAAGCTAGAGGGCTGGCTGAACAAATGGAAGTTAAAAGTAAATCCATCCAAATATTTTCATGTAACGTTTTCCCTCAGAATACAACAGTAAAAAATACCACTGCTCCAGCGGAACATCGACGTTAAATATTAAGGTATCCACCTAGATAGGCGCTTAAGTAGGTGCCGCCATATTGAGGTAAATATCACGGCCATAAAACTGCGAACACATTGATGGTTTTTTTTAATAAAGCGAACGTTTCTATTATTATTAAAAAGTTTAATTGCGCATAGGCGACATAATAACATTGTTTTTTTTTATTTTGTTGCGAAAGATCAACAGAAAGAGAATAGTAGCTTTTAAAAATGGCAATTAGGTATTAGTCTATATAATAGTTTATCCTATCCACAAAGTGAATATGTGGCAGCGTAACTGCTTTAAAATAAACATAACGTAAGGAAGTTTCTTTAATAAAATACATATGTTGTGATATGTAAGCATGCATATATTTATTCTATGTATATCATATGCGGCTAACCATGTACGACATTTCAATAATTAAATTAAAATTTCTTACATATCCATACATATGCGAATATATAGCGTTTTATTAATATTACGCTTTAACAACCCTTCAAAAATAATAAAACAACACGTTCGAATACGTAAACAAACTAGTAGTCCGTCCCAACCCTGTAGTACTCGATTTACTGCAATTTTATGGGCACCAGAGATTAAAAAAGCAGACACATTGAGCCTTGCGAGGCGTCTCACTCAACCCTATAATATATAGTTTATTAGGATTTGAATACAATAGATTAGTTATTACATTGGTAATAATCAATAAATAATATTTTAGTGATAAGATTTTAATACTTATAATTTTTTATAGGAAAGAATCAATAAAATTAAAACTTAATAAAAATAACACGCTGCGGCACTATATTTCAACAAATGTTTCAGAGATATTAGCCATTATTCAAGAGGTGAAACGAAGGAAGTCGCTAGGTATTGATGCTATAAATAACACAAGTTTGAAAGCCGTACCTAAGAAAGTATTAAAATATTTAGATACAGGGTGTCATGATGGACTTAATTATTAAATAATATCTATAAACTTTCTCTTAAGTTTTAAAGTACACATAGGATCGCATTGCTCTGCAACATTTAATATCCCTTCGCTGCTCGCAGGGTTCGTGTCTCTCACCAATTCTATATAATTTATTTACATGTGATATCCCTGGTCTGGAATACTGCACCAGTGTCCATGTTTGCAGATGACACAGCAATCCTATGTTCTGCTAAGTTTGGAGTGGATGTTACAACGACCTTGCAGAGAGCTCTAGTAGAAGTGTCGATGTACTTTAGGAAATAGAAAATAATGCTAAACAATGAAAAAAACAAGCAATTTACTTCAATAGGAATAAAAAAGCTTATTTTTTCTCTCAAGACGGTCTGTTCACTCAATACAGTGGGAGCAAAAAGTTAGTTATTTAGGCGTTATATTAGATTCAAAAGTGAAATCCAAAGACCGCATATCATATCATCGTGCGGGAGTTTATGTGCTCTATCCGCCATTTTACACATTTTTAGTTAATGATGCCACTTCAGGTTTTCGACCCCAATTTTTTCAAATCTGTAATCCGTTTTCGGTTATCTCATAGTTTCTGAGATAAATAGTGTCTGTTTTGTTCTATATCCTTCAAACCAGATTTTTTTTGTGTTTTTTTGCTCTATATGCCACTCAGTGGCATATTGCGCCGAATTACCCACAACAAATTGTTAAAAATTATATTTAATCTTTCTTGGTATTTTTCTACCAGCAAACTTCACGTTCTTGGGCATATGGAGTTACTGGAATATAAACCGTTGTCGTAATTCTGGTCATGAGAATATTAACGAGAGTAAGATTTTTTTTTAATCCAAATAGGTTGTTGTATTTTAATTTCTCCTTCAGTTTCATTATCATAAATATGTATACGTAATATAATTTATGATTAATTATTAAGAAGGGAAAGAATAATTCTTAAACTGTTTTTATTAATTATAACAATTTCTCAATGAACAATAAACAATTAATTTATTCATTAGTTAGAAGGAGTGTTGGAAATATAATTTGCACGGGTGCCCCGGTAGACTAGTTGGTAGTGTGCTAGTCTATCAGTTGGGGGTTGTGGGTTCGATTCCCACCTAAGACTCTGGGTGTTTTCACTACAACGAGTGAAGGTCTTTGTTACTATGCTCGGTAATTTAAGTTGCAATATAATTTGTAATTGTATTGTAACATTTAAATAAATAAAAAAATAAATAAATAATTTGCATAAAAACATTTTCCATATTTCATATTTATACTTCTCAGATGTCAATAAAATTGTATACTATTTTGATAAATAAAATAATTTTCACCCAACTCTTAGAATGTTTAATAGAAATAGTTAATACGTTTAATTTGAGGTCGATTTTATAAAAAAGGAACAACTAGTGTCATTTATTGAAGAAGTTTTAATCAGCTTTATGTATTATGTGAGGTAAAATTCAGTTTAGGTTTAAACCATAAGCCCAGACACATAAAACTCTTAACCTTTTCCACTTGATAATCCCAGAAAATAAGTTACGGTTGAATTACTTAAGGCAAATCATTAATAAACAACAAAAATAATAGCGGCTCTTGCGTGCCGCTCAAGTAAAAAAAATTTTAATATCCTATCCATTGAAATAAAATAACTGCAAAAAAACGAGGTTAAGAAATATGAAAAAGTTTGACCCGCTAGCTCAAGACTACACGTCGTTGATTCCTAACCCGTGTTCTGACGTGTAAACACATAACATACTCTCATACCACAAAGTATGAAAATACACAAAAGAAGTATGATTCTATGCAGACAAATGAAATGATGGCCAAAAATTCGTGTTTTATTAGAGCAAGTACTCGTATTAACAAAGATTTATTAAATTAAAAAAAAACCAATCAAATGAATGAAGAAAACATACGAGTCCTTCAATAACTATAGCATTATATTAATTAACATAATATTACAATTTTTATTTCTTTGTCTTAATAATACTAGTTAATTTGTAATGTAATATTCTGACAAATGGGACAACATGAATCGGACCAAATTTTAAATTTATGAATGATTATAACAATGCAAGAATTTTAGTGTAATTAATATTGTATAATCACTTACAATAGCAATCACTGTTTCAATTTACTCTGTTGATACGTTGGGCCCAGCAATCAATGAGTGCTGTTTCTGCAAAACAATAATTTAATGAAATTAATACAACAATAGAAAAGAAACAGAGTTAAAAAGTTGTTTTAGACTCACAAACAATGTTTAGTTAGTAGGTGTAATTAATGAATGTAAGAATACTTTGTATTGTTATAGTTAAATAAATTACACTATGAGAAAGAAAGTAGTTATTCATAATCATTTAATTAGGAAAAGCATAAAAATATACAAAAAATACTAAATATTAAGACAGTTATATTATTATTATTATTATTACTATTATCATTATTATTATCCATATGGCTCCATGCTCAGAGCCACTATGGTGGGTCAGTAGGTGGCGGATAACTGAATGACCTACAGATATGTAGGTTAGCTGCGAATCAAATAAGCAGTCCCAGAGAATTGAGCGGTGAAAAGCTGAGGGTATACTAGAAAAAGGTATTAACGCCCAGCGAAGTTTTTCATGACATGGCGAATGGAAGCCGCCATCTAACTAGGCTTTTCATCCACAAGAGGTGCCCTCTGAGAAAGGGCAAATAGGAGATTGATGCCTTCGTGGTTCCCCTATCAACACGATATTGATAACACATTATGAATAGCTCGCCACGGGCCGACAATCGCGGCAATCTGTTACCTCAGTAAGTGAGAGTGATATCTCACTGAAATGGCTTTCAGGCTAATGTCGTAGCTGCCTTCCGTCCCAATAAAACCTTGGCAAGGACTCAGAAAACGCTCCTCAATTTCGTCGCTATTAAGTTGGCCATGCAGGTTTAGTTGATATGATATCCTAATTAACGCCCGACCTGGCTCTGTACACAAGTGCCCATAAGGGCTTGTGTCAACCCTCGCGAGGACCTCACTGCTTGCAAAGGCACCCTCGGGATCTTAAAAAGGGCAACTGCATAACGAGTGAAGATTACGGCTCTGAGTTGGGACCCAAATAGAAAAGATGATTTCCCAAATAAGAACCCCAAAAACCTCCGAAGGAGAAGAAAGTGCGTTTCGCAGCAGTGAAAGAACTAGACGAAGCCCAGTGAATTCCTCTGCTGTCACTGTAGAAGTCGAGGTAAATACAAACGAGAACCCCGAAACACCACAGGGAAACGCTGAAGGTCCCTGCTCCAAGAGAGTATTTCCGACCTACAGCTCACCCAAGCAGGAGTTCATTCTCAAAATGAGATTATCAGAAGAGGAAGCCCTGAAGAAGTGCCAATACGTCCTTCGGAAAATGAAAGCGGGAATAAGTAAGCAAAGAAACATCAGTAGTGATGTCCAAAATGGCGTATCTGAACTGGATGAACTGCTTGATGTAATCGCTGATTACCGGAGGAATTGGAAAACGGCAGAAAAGGAAAGAGAACTGAGTAAATCTCAGCTCCAATATACCAACACTTCCGAAACCCCCTAACAAGCGAAGCGCGCCTAGCCCAGTGGAAACCAACCCGGAAAAAAAGCTTAAAAATAAAGCAGCCGAGAACCGTTCAAGCTCGAAACGAGGTTGCGCTAGGAAAAAGAGATAACAACAGGAATAGAAGTAAAAGACGCCCAAGGAGACCAAAAGAGCGTCCAGACGCTGTTGTCATAAATCCACGAGACGGTCATAGCTACGCCGATGTTCTCAAAAGAATCAGAGAAAAAGTGAAACCGGAAGAAGCAGAGGTGGCAGTTCAGTCTGTTCGAAAGACAAAAACTGGCTCAATACTTCTTGTAATAGGGAAAAGAGGAAATAAAGACTTTCCGCGAAGCTATTACTGGCACACTGAAAGATGAGGGTGTAGTACAGAGCATGAAGTCCAAAGCCACAATAGAAGTCCAAGATCTCGACGCACTCACAACAGAGGACGAAGTATTCGAGTCTATAAACAAAGTGACAAAGACAGCAAAGGAAGACATGTTCGTGCGGCTAACGTCCTCTAACAGCAGAGAACAGAAGAGAGCTTTTGTGTCCCTACCAGTAACTGACGCTAACATACTGCTCGAAAAAAGGAGAATCTTAATAGGCTGGACATACTGCCGTGTAAGATACAAGGAGGAAGTGAAGCGCTGTTATCGATGCTTCGAATCCGGGCACATGCAGTGGGACTGCAAAGGACCCGATAGGAAAGGTCTTTGTATAAGATGCGGCCAGACGGGCCATAAAATTAAGGAATGCAGGAACCTTTTAAATTGCTGCATTTGCTTGCAGAGTGGGAGCAGATCAACAGACCACATGCCTGGCTCACGTAGCTGCAAACCTATTCAGAGAAATGCGCTATGAGGTTTCTGCAAGCCAACATGCATAGAGGAAAAGTGGCACACGTCCTCCTGCCACAAATAGTTAAGGAAGAGGAGGTAGATATAATCTTAATTAGCGAACAGTATGCAAACATGACCGACGGACTATGGTTCGAAGATGAGACTGGAACCGCCGCAATATGAGTCCCGTGCTGCAGACGGACTGCAAAAAACAGTGGAAGTGGGAATGGCTTTGTATGGATAGAAATTGAAACGCTGACGATTATAAGCTGCTATCTCACTCCAAGTGACAGCATCGAATCCTTCCAAGAGAAACTCGACAACATTGAAGACTTTGCAAGATCCAAAGATGGCGATCTAATATTAGCAGGCGATTTTAACTCCCGCGCAGTTGAATGGGGTATGCCAACTACAGACTCGAGAGGGAAAAGAATACTCGAGGTGATCGCACGACTAGGGTTAGCGACTGCAAACATCGGCGGTACCGCAACGTTCAAACGCCCTGGATGCGAAGGCACCATCCCGGATGTAACCTTTGTCTCTGAGGAAATAGCGAATAAAATAAAAGCATGGAGAGTTTTGGAAACATACACGGCAAGCGATCATAAATATATATCGTTTCGCTTGAAAGCTGACGAAGATGCACAGACAAAGAAGACTTGTGAAACCACGCGCAGATGGAACGCCAATAAGCTTGACACATCTGTACTTCTCACCGAATTTGACAGGCGTTCAGAGGAAGATCAAACCGGAAGAGATGCCAGACAAACTGTAAAACACGTAATGTCTATAATCAAGAACTGCTGCAACAAGGCAATGCCCAAGGCAAAGGCAGGCTCAAATCACAAGGCAGTATACTGGTGGAATGCCTCGATTGACGAATCTAGGCGGAAATGTATAAGGACGAGGAGAAAATATACCAGAGCCAGCCGCAGAGACAGAACACGAGGCATATAAAGAAGCCAAAAAACAGCTCCAAACTTGTATATATAAGAGCAAGAAAAATAAATGGGAAGAACTGAGAGCAGACCTCAATAAAAATCCATAGGGCCTTGGATATAAAGTCGTGATGCAAAAGCTCGGGATGAGAAACTCCGTAGACAAGATGGACGAGGAAAAAATGAAAAATATTGTAAACGCATTATTCCCCGAACACGACATCAGAACTGACGATGCAGAAACAGGACTTCTAACCGACATACCCCTGTTCACCATCGAAGAGCTGCAAACAGCCGCTCGTAGCCTTAAAAACCGGAAGGCACCCGGCCCCGATGGCATACCCACAGAAGTTATGAAGGAGTTAGCAGTTAACCGCCCGGATATGCTACTCAAGATGTACAACGGCTGCCTAAAAGAGGGTATGTTTCCAGATGTCTGGAAAGAACAGAGGCTTGTCCTAATCAGTAAGGGAAAGGGCGATCAAGTATCACCATCGTCGTACAGACCACTGTGTATGCTGGACACGGCCGGCAAACTGCTTGAACGTCTAATCAAACCTAGGCTTGATGACGCAATCAGCGCTGCAGGCGATCTCTCTAGACGACAATACAGATTCCGACCGGGAAAGTCGACAGTAGGAGCCCTGAAAGAAGTTATAGACGCAGTAGAAGCTGCACAACACGGACACCACTATTCGAGACCTATCATTCTGCTAGCGACCTTGGACATTAAAAATGCCTTCAACAGTCTGAGATGGGCAGACGTGATACAAGCCCTAGACTTAATTTTCAATATACCAAAGTACCTGAAGAAAATTAAAAGAGACTATCTCAAGAACAGAGTACTGATATACGACACCAACCAAGGCATAAGAAGGAAACAAGTCACCTCAGGTGCCGCACAAGGATCTATATTGGGGCCAGATCTCTGGAACGCAACATACGATCAGATCCTTAAAATAGAGATGCCTGAAGACACCTTCCTCGTGGGATATGCGGACGATATCGCGGCAGTAATCAGAGCGAGTAACACGGAGGAAGCCCAACGGAGCTAAGAGCTGGCTGGATTCTTATGGGCTACAACTGGCCATGCAAAAAACCGAATTGCTGCTTCTTACTAGACGACACATTTCAACCGAAATTGAAATGTCTATAGGAGACTTAGCCATCCCCACTAAGCCATCAATCAACTACCTAGGGACGAGATTAGACTCAAAGCTGACATACTCGAAGCAGATTGAATACGCAACGACTAAAGCAGCTAAGATAACATCTCAACTAAGCAGACTAATGGCGAACGTCGGCGGCCCTCTGCCCAGTAGGAGAAAAATACTTATGGAGGCAGGCAATAGTATACTCCTGTATGGGGCCGAAATATGGGCTTCGACCCTAGAGACTCAGACAAGAGCGAGGAAATTGTTATCTGTACAGAGAATAGCAGCTCTACGGGTGACATCAGCGTACCGCACGGTATCCGCAGAAGCTGTGTTAATAATAGCTGGAATGGTCCCCATAGACCTTCAGGCAATGGAACGCCAAAAAACTTTTATCGCCAAACAGCGAAATATGGCTCAACCACAGCACATAGCGTCTATCCAACAGGAAATTTCAGAAAGGTGGCAACTCCGGTGGCGAAATGAAAGTCAGGGTAGATGGACGTACAAACTGATCCCTGATATACAAATGTGGAAAAATAGAAAGCAATGCGAGGTTAATTATTACATAACCCAGATGCTATCCGGACATGGGTATTTCCGGAAGTATCTGCATCTCATGGGGAAATGTAGTTCACCTTACTGCATCTACGAAGAGGAAGACGTGTTTGATGATGCAGAACATACCTTTTTCAACTGCAGCCGCTGGGCGGATCAACGCAGAGGACTTCAAGCAGAGATAGGCGCTGTTTATAGTAGAAATATAGCGCAGAAGATGTCACAGAGCAAAAGAAGCTGGGAAACAGTAAGGAGATATGTGGAATATATTCTCCGTAAGAAGAAAATTGAAATGGACGCAGTCCCCTAAAATCTAATAGCGGGGCCTGGACGCGGGCACAAATCAGATGTATTGGTTTCTACACCATATAGGGGGTCCACCTCGAAGTAATGCGAAAGCGGTTCCGAGGTGGAACTGAACCCCTGGGGTGGCAGGAAGTGGGTTTTTAGCCGGTATCACCGGAGAACCGCATACGACGACTGTGACGACAGCGACAGATACGTAAGGCATTTTCCCATCCCTAACCCGCAAAAAAAAAAATCTGTTTCAAACATATATCTTTGATAAATAAATAAATTAAAAAAAAAAAAAAATTATTATTATTATCATTATTATTATTATTATTATTATTATTATTATTATTATTATTAATATTATTATTATTATTATTATTATTATTATTATTATTATTATTATTATTATTATAATTATTATTATTATTATTATTATTATTATTATTATTATTATTATTATTATTATAATTATTATTATTATTATTATTATTATTATTATTATTATTATTATTATTATTCGTGTATGAGCATTCGTGTTTGAGCATTCGTTGTGATCGGACGTGTTTTTCTCCTCTCAGCGCTAACATTTATTATATACAGTGAATCTCTCCTGAAAATTTAAAAAAGTAATATATAACACAGACAATCATAGAAGCGATTATTAGTATACCAGTTTTTAATTAATTATTGATTTAAAGCAATTTGTGTAAATAAACATATCAAATTAAAAAACAAATTATTTGCGTAAATATATTTGAATAGCTGCATTTATAAACAACAACTAACAAATAAAATCAACATGAATACCAGAAATTCTCTCTCAGTAAAATCTTCTCTCTGTAGTTCATGCAATAAAAGTTTGCCAATTAATGGTAACTATGTGAAGTGCTTAAACTGTCGACGTAATTACCATTACTCTCCCTGCACTACCCTTGCGGAGTCTACATACTCAGTTATGTCCAATGAAAAAAAGGCTTCTTGGAGATGTCATACTTGCAGAGAAGATAGAAGCAAGTCCCCTAATAACCAATACGTAACTATAACATATGAAGGTAGTATTGAAGAAAAACAAAAACAATCTGGAAAACAGCAAAAACATAATCTCGATAGTCCCAAAATAGATGAAATCCAAAACACAAATGATTTAAGGGATTATCTTCCGTTAAACAATGTGGAGTCATGTGTATCAGAGCTTAGGTCTGACCTTGCTTCATTTAAATCAAGTGTATCAAATGATATTGGTGACATTAAAATTAGCATAGAACAACTCATTACTAACATTGCAACAACAAATAATGCATTGAGGGAAGATATGAACATGTCTTTTACGAAACTTAATGAAGCAATGACTAATTTAACAGCACAGGTCAATGAACTCAAAGAACAAAATAAAGAAAAAGACAAACGTATTGAAATCATAGAGAGTAAAATGAAGGCTTTTGAACAACAATTAATACTAAAAAATATAGAAATTAAAAATGTACTCAACAAAGAGTTAAATGCTTCACAAGTAATACAGAAGATTGCCAAATCCGTTGATGTGAATGTGCAAGAACATGATATTAGCAATGCATATACAATTAAAAAGTCCGGGAAAATTGTTGTTGAGTTTTGTTCCCTTAATAAGAAAAAAGAGTTGATGACGAAGTTATGTGGCCACCGAGTAAAAGGTGAGATATTTAATACAGAAGTCACATCGAATATAAACGAAAACAACTCCAACTACAATGTATTTGTAAATGACCAGCTAACACCCTACAATCGAAAACTCTTGTGGCTTACAAAAACTAGATGCCGAGAAGTTGGTTGGAAATATGTCTGGGTTAGAAATGGTCATATTTATTCCAAAAAAAAAAAATGAAACTTCTAACCCAATGCTAATTTCCAATACATCCGATATCAATCTTATATATTAAGTACACATATACATACAATAGTTTTTCTAACAAAATAAACAGTAAAATCAAATATACAAATATATCAATTGATAATCTTAACGAAATTAATAGTACGTATTTAAGTTATCCCATTTCTCTAATAATGATGAACATTCGTTCTAAGCGCACAAATTTCAACTCATTCTTATTATCAATACATGGTCTAATACATAGTATAAAAATAATCGTTTTAGTAGAAACAAATTTAACTAATTATGAAAGCCCCTTTTACGGTATAAATGGATTCAACGCATCATTTATTAACAGGGGTAACAGAGGAGGAGGAATTCATATTTTTGTTAAAGAGAATATTACATACACATTTACAACAGCAAGCACGATCTCTTTCGAATCTATGCAGATCAACATACAAACTGATGAAAGCATTACTCTATTAGCTATATACCGTCCACCGTCTCTTAATGTTAATGCTTTTATTAAAGAGCTAGATGACCTACTTAGAACAACAAAAAATCAAAATATTATAATTACTGGAGATATAAATATCGATCTTTTAAAAAGCAATTATACAAACACAAGCTATCTCGATATGCTAGCATCTAACGGGTTTAAATGTTTAATAAACGAATGCATAAGAGAGGACGTAAACAAAAATACAAAAACATGCATCGATCATCTCTTCGTAAGGAGCAAACAAATAAACAAACAAGAATATTCATACATAATAAAAACCCATGAAGCAAGAAATACAGATGACGCAGACGATTGTACAAAATTGAAATCTACTGCGCATGTACGTCACAAGTGGCCAGTGTGTGTGTGTGTGCTATAGCAATAGTATGTGATTTCTTGTAGAAAACGCGAAAGTTGTAAATATAATGAAAGTATTACAATATAATGAAGCGAAAATGCATTATATTTTATAGAAATGGACTGAGTTCATAATTAAACACTCTTTCCCACCATATTTGTTGTTACCTAAGGGTAAAACCAATAAATAAAACAAGTATTTCAATTTATAATTTTTTTTATTTTTCTTTTTCGAGACCTAGCGCTATCGACTAAATCTTGATTAAGATTTCTTATTTTAAAATATAATCTAGATCTGAAGAAATGAGTTTTTATATTCTCATCACAATGAATGTGATGAGCCTGATCTATAAGAGACTTTAAAAATTGTTTTTTAATTAGGAGGCCATCTCTATTATTTGCCTCAAATATTTCGTGAAGTTGCTGCATTTGTTGCGTCATTTTCTGCGTTGGCTTTGATAAGCCTCCATCAGATAAATGGTTAACCCACGAATATGTTGTGTCATTTCCTTATATGGCAATATCAGGAATATCTTTTTTTAATTTGTGGCAAATGTAGTCCGCAAGGTTTTCTAGTCCATCATATTGCATGTCATTCAACCCTTGCTCGACTGGTTCTTCAACTTCTGGAGCAATATGAATACTTCCTATTATTGTTCCTGAAAATATTCATTGAACTAATTCTTTACTTACTTACCCATTTCATATTCCAACTTGTTATCAAAATCCTCCGGCCTAAAATGTTCCATGCAGATACGTGAATTTTTCACATTCATTTTATTACCGCGGCAACAAAAACTTATCCATTGCTTTAAAACACAAGCATTTAATGGAAAAGTAAAAAAAAATATTTGTTTACAATTATTTAAACTGCTACTCTTGCAATCTTTTACTGCACACTTCATTTTATTTAATAATTTTATTATTCACACTTTATTATTCCCGCTTCACTTGCAAACACGGTTGACGTCACACACAACAGCTGAGCACAAAAAGCAAATACAACAATTATAACGGACCTGCGCAATGCGTAATCTGTATTATTTGAATCATGATAAAAACCAATATCTCTGATCATTATACTCTTGCTTATTGTCTCTCTGATAAAAAGTTTAATGACGACTCAATAATAACAACCCAGCAAACAAAAATAAGTAAAAATAGAGTTACCCAACAGATATGTAGAATCGATTGGAAAGAAGTTGAAAATCAAACAAATCCAAATACAATGTTAAATTTGATTAATGAAAAATTTAAAAGCGTGTATGAAAAATCTACGGTAGATAATAAAAAACAAAAAACAAGAATATCTAGTCCATGGATAAATGACAATTTAATAAAGTGCTGTGGAAATAGGGATAAACTTTATAAAAAATGGGTATTAAATAAAAACAATAAAGCAAATGAAATTGAATACAAAAAATTTAGAAATGTGTTAAATAAAAAACTAAATTATGCCAAAAACAACTATTATAAGAAAAAGTTTATAGAAAACAGAAATAATATTCGTTTAACATGGAAATTAATTAATGAAATATTAGGAAGAAAATCTAATAAAATCGATGAAATAATTATTAAGAACTTCAAAACTATTAGTATAAAAGAAATATGTAATTCTTTTGCAGTCAATTTTAAGCAAAACGTAGAAAAAATAGTGCATAAATGCGATCTGAGAGCGGCAAGATATTCATCTCGTGTAGCAACGAATTCCTTTTATCTGGCTGCAACTTGCGTAGAGGAGGTTTTTGTAATAATTCATACCCTGAATTCGAACAATGGTGCTGGTGCTGATGGTATTAGACCTATTGACCTGAAGAATAATGCTCATGTTATGGCTCCCGTTCTAACAAAATTAATCAACCTTATAATAAACACAGCAATAATTCCTGATGCCTTAAAAATATCTTGTGTTCGACCGATATATAAAAGTGGATGTAAAACGGATTATAATAACTATCGCCCGATATCAATTTTACCTGTTATCGAAAAGATTATGGAAGAAATCATCGTAAAACGGCTAAACATATTTATAGAAAAGTATAATGTTATTAGTAAACATCAATTTGGTTTCCAAAAAGGAAATAATATAAACAAACTGCTGGGAAACTTCGCGAATTATATTAATGAACAGCTGAGTAAAAACAATCACTGTCTAACGTTGTTTATTGACTTTAGCAAAGCATTTGACACATTATCGCATGTAAAGCTATTATCCACATTAGAGAATATAGGAATACGTGGCAGCTGCCTACGACTTGTTGAAAACTACCTTAAATGTAGAAAATTCTCTGTCAAAG
>OZ010652.1:65426451-65431451 GCA_963932375.1 Phania funesta
CTTTCGCATTACTTCGAGGTGGATCCCCCTTTTTCTCTTTTCCTCTCTTTCTTTTTTTTCCTTCCTCTCTCTCTCTATTTCTTATTGGTTACCTGCGTCCAGGCGCCCACTTCTGCTCATTTCTTCTGAGGATTTCGAAGCATTCTATGCTGCATCTAAGTCTCCTTTCTTCGTTCGTAGTACGTACTGGATGTATTTTTCTATAGCGTCCCAGCTTTCTTCGCTTTCTGTCATTTTTACTACTATATTTGTGACTGTTATTTGGCCAACTTGCTCTTCTAGTGCTCTGCGACTCTCAGTCCAGTGGCAACACTTAAAAAAAGTATGCTCGGCATCGTCCATATTTTCTTCTGCTTCGTAGATGCAGAAGGGTGTGCTACATTTCCCCATTTTGTGTAGGTACTTCCGAAAGTAGCCATGTCCGGATATCATCTGCGTTATATAATAATTTACTTCTCCTTTCCGTCTGTTTGTCCATTTCTGTATGTCGGGGATAAGTCTGAAAGTCCACCTGCCGTGTTTTTCGCTGTTCCATCGGGCTTGCCACTTTTCTGCAGTTTCCTGTTTTGTGGCTGCTATTTCTGTCTCTGCATGCGGGTTTCTTTGCTTTATTCCAAATATTTTCATCCGCTCTATTGCCTGCAGGTCTTTTGGGATCATTCCTGCTATAATAAGAACTGCGGAGGAGGATACAGTACGATATGCTGATGTTATCCGTAGTGCTGCTGTTATTTGTACAGTCAGTAGGGTGTTTGCTCTGTGTTTGGTTTCCAGAGTCCGAGCCCATATTTCGCTTCCGTATAGAAGAATGCTATTACAAGTCTCCATTAGCAGCTTTCGTTTGCTTGGCAGGGGCCCGCCAATGTTCGCCATTAATCTGCTGAGTTGTGCTGTTATCTTTGCAGCCTTTGTCGTTACATATTGGATCTGATTTGAGTAGGTCAGCTTTGGATCCAGTCTTATTCCTAGGTAGTTGACCGACTTTTTACTGGATATCACTATATCATCGTCTATTCGTATGTGTATCTCTACAGGAATATGTCGTCTTGTAAGAAACAGAAGCTCTGTTTTATGCATCGCCAGTTGTAGGCTACGAGAGTTCAGCCAGCTCTTGGTCCTTATCATTACCTGTCGCAATCTGCGTTGTGCGTCCTCTGTGTTTCTTGCTTTGATTACAGCAGCAATATCGTCTGCGTACCCGACTAGGAATCTAGAATCTCATTGTAACTGACATTCCAGAGGTCAGGTCCTAGTATGGACCCCTGGGCAGCCCCTGAGGTGATCTGCATTTTTCTCGTTCCTATGCTCGTGTTATATATAAGTACTCTGTCTTTCAGATAGCTTTTAATAATTCTCATTAAGTACTCTGGTACATCAAATTCTCTCTTAAGAGCATGTAGAACATCTACCCATCTTAGACTGTTAAAAGCATTTTTTATGTCCAAAGTGGCTAGAAGAATAACTGGTCTCGTGAAATGACTCATCTGCTGAGCGGCTGTAACAACATCTTCTACATCTTTTAAAGCTCCTATCGTTGATTTTCCCGACCGGAAACCATGTTGTCTCTTCGATAAGCCTCCCCCGGCGGTGATAGCTTCCTCGAGCCGGGGTTTTATAAGACGCTCCAGCAATTTACCGGCAGTGTCTAGCATACAGAGCGGTCTGTATGAGGATGGCGAGTTTGGGTCACCCTTTCCTTTGCTGATAAGTACGAGTCTTTGTTTTTTCCAGACGTCCGGAAACACTCCCTCTCTTAAGCAACTGTTGTACATTTTCAGTAGCAGCTCAGGTCGTTTGTTTGCAATTTCCTTCAAGACTTCTGCTGGTATGCCGTCAGGACCGGGTGCCTTTTTGTTTTGAAGGCTACGAGCTGCCGTTTTGAGTTCTTCTGGTGTGAAAGGAGATACGTCGTTCATTTGTCCGACTTCTGCGTCGTCTTTCCTTATGTCGTGTTTCGGAAAGAGCGTCTCCACTATATGCTGCATGGTTTCATCGTCCATTTCCCTCACATAATTTTTCATGCCAAGCTTTTTCATGACTATTTTGTAGCCAAGGCCCCAGGGATTTCGATTAATATCCTCTCTCAATTCCTCCCATTTTTCTTTTTTGCTTTTATATATAGCGTTGCGAAGCTGTTTTTTTGCTTCCTTGTACTCTGTGTGCTCGGCCTCCGCTGCTCCTCTGCGCTTGGCTCTGGTGTAGTTTCTTCTCTTCCGGATGCAGTTTCGTCGGAGTTCTTTAATTGAGTCGTTCCACCAGTGTACTGCAGTTCTGTTATATTTTGTCATCTTAAGTTTTGGCATTGCTTGATTGCAACCCCTTTCGATGATGGTCATCACACGTCTCACAATTGTTTTAGAATCTCCTTCAAATTCTGTTCCTTCTGTTAGTCTGTCAATTCCGGCCAGGAGTGTGGAAATATCTAGCTTATTTACATTCCATTTTCGAGTGCTAGCGTTAGCTCTCTTTGAGGGTAAGGCAGTTTCACTATTCTTAAAGGAGAATAAGATGTACTGATGGTCGCTGGCAGTGTATATTTCTAGTACTATCCAGTCCTCTATTTTATGGGCGATTTTTTCTGACACTAGGGTTATATCGGGTATGGTACCATCGCAGCCGGGGCGTCTGAATGTGGGTACGCACCCCTTGTTTGCGACCGTTAGTCCTGTCCTAGCCATCATCTGTACTATTCTTCTGCCTCTAGGATTCGTTGTTGACATACCCCATTCTACAGCTCGGGAGTTGAAATCGCCTGCCACTATGAGGTGTCCACCATTTTCTCTCGCGATATCTTCAATCGCGTCGAGTTTCGCTTCAAAAGCGTGGATGTTATCGCTGGGAGTGAGATAGCAACTTACCAGTGTGATATGGTCAAACTGCAGCCACACAAATCCATTTCCCTTGCCCTTATTTTTTGGTTGTATACAGCTGCTGCTAGGTATCCATATTGCGGTAGTTTCTGAGTCATCGTCGCACCAATCCCCATTCGACATCTTTGTGTATTGCTCACTGATGATTACCAAGTCTGCTTCTTGCTCCAAAGCAATTTGCGGGAGGAGATCCTGCGCCACTTTGCCTCTATGCATGTTTGCTTGAAGTATTTTCACTGCGCCTTTTTCTTATTTTCTATGCAACTTCTTGAGCCAGGCAAGTGGTCCGCCGTGCTCTTTCCTTCTTGTAAGCAAATGCAGCATTTCCGAGGGTTCTTGCATTCCTTTAACTTGTGACCCTTTTCGCCACATCGAATGCATAGCCCCATGCCTTTCCTATCGATCCCCTGGCATTCCCACTGCATATGGCCAGTTCCGAAACATCGTAAGCAGCGTTTCGTCTCTTCGCGATATCTAATTCGACATATTGTCATGCCGATTTTTATTCTCTTGGTCTTGAGAAGTACGTTTGCCGCTATTACGGGCAGTTCAACGAAGGCTCTTCTTTGTTCCCTACTATTTGTAGATGTTAGACGCACAGTTGTATCCTCTTCTGCTATGTTTGTTGCTTTGTTTACAGCTTCAACAACTTCTTCTGCTGTAGAAACAGAATCGAGGTCTTGTATCTCTATTGTGGCTTTGGGTTTAAGATTTCGGACAGTAGCTGCTTCTTTTAAGGTACCTCTAATGGCTTCGCAGAACTCATTTTTTCTTCCTCCTCTTCCCATCACAATCAGGATTGCCCCCGTTTTTGTCTTTCGGATAGAACGGATGGCTACTTCTTTCTCCTCTGGCTTCGCATTTTGCCTGAGATTTCTGAGCACGTCAGCGTAGCTGTGCCCCTCCTGCGGCTTTATAATTTTGCTGGAACCGATTTTCTGCTAGGCTTTTCTCTGTGCCTTTTGGGTGTCTTTGCAACTCTTTTCGTCTTAACTGAATTTGCCGCTTCGTCAATTGCAGACGATTTCTCCTTCAGCTTTTTCGTGGGGTTCATTTCTGCTGGACTAGTTGCGCTGCGCTTACTCTGCAATGTTTGACGCGTTGTAACGTTCTCAGATATATTTGACTTTTTTGTAGTCTCTTTCTCCTTTGTTTGAGATTTGATTTTATCCCTTTCTTTTTCCGCAGTCTTCCAGTTTTTGCGGTAGCTTGTGATTACATCTATGAGCTCTTCCAACTCGGATACACCGTTTTGGACGTCCATATTGATGTTTCTCTGTTTACTCATGGCCAGCCTTATTTTCCGCAATGTCTTTTGGCACTTGCCAAGCGCTTCCTCTTCGGAGAGTCTCATCTTCAAGATGAACTCCTGTCTGGGTGAGCTATATTCTTGTGCGCTCTTGTGTGGTCTGCTCTCTGGTTCAGGGATTCTGTCTTGCGGTGTTTCTCAACGGCGTGTACCACGACCTCCGCTGAGGGTCGCGGAGTAATTGGAGATCGCCTGATCCTTGAGCTACTCCGGAATATAGCTTCCGTTTCTCTTCCTTCTACATGTTTAGGGGTTTCGAAATTTGTCGTCATCTTTTCTATATGGGTCCCAACTTGAAGCCGTTATCTATACTCGTCATGCAGTTGCCCTTATAGCGACCCCGAGGGTCCCTTTGCTAGCAGTGAGGTCCTCGCGAGGGTTGACACAAGTCCTTATGAGTACTTGTGTACAGAGCCAGGTCGGGCGTTAATTAGGATATCGTATCAACTAAACCTGCATGGCCAATTTATTGGCTACGAAGTATAGAGCGTTCTTCAAGTCCTTGCCAAGGTTTTACCGGGACGGAGGCAGCTGCGACATTATCCTGAAAGCCAATTCTATGTGATATCACTCCCATATACGCAGGTAACAGAATGCCGCAACCGTCAGCCCAAATTCAGACTATTCACAAACTTTGTTCAAATCATAGGTCCATGTCGTTTCCGGGTTATCGTTGTATCCAAATTCACCTATCTGCGTTTTATTGTCAATCTGTGTTCATGAAAAACGCTGTCCAATATGCCTGCTGGTCCCCCATCGTGCTAGATTTTGGTCACCCCTAGGTATTTTATTTCCCTAGTGCCCCCCAGGTCTTAGCAAAG